>OX418219.1:1653282-1707940 GCA_948455865.1 Conomelus anceps
GTACGAAGTATGATACTAATACAAGTCATACAGAATAAGTACATGTAAGACATGCAAATACTTGTCACTGAAATCTGTTTTCTATGAAACTACAACTTTTAAATGCTATGTTATTTTTTCCTAACATATTATTTTTTCCCTAGTGGCCAGGGGGGAGCCGTGGGCCCCCCTTGCCCCTATGTGGTGGCGCCCATGATTTTCAACATTGTCAGAAGTACAAATGTGAACTTGATGGCTTCTTTGTCTGTAATAAACTGATAAATACGTTTTTAGTTCCTACTGTTGAAGGTATCTCAGGTTATTTGAAGTGATTTATCGCCATAGAGAAGACACAATGAAAAAAAATATATATATATTTCAATGTAAACAATGATAGTAATAAAACACTTACAATGATCATCACTAATTCATTGCAATAGAAAAAATATGGATTGAATTTGCACCAACCAGCAGAAGGATGAAAACCTTGTCCGCTGATGGTAGTACTCCAGTTTAGTCAAGATTAATAATTACTTTGTTTCAAAACTGTCCTTTATTGGAATACAGTTATTTGGAATGCTTCTTGAAAAAATGTTCTGATATTTAACATTGTCAGGTTGAGGTCACAACATTGGAAGGGGTTAACAGTGTCACAGTGTTTAACATTTTTAACATTGAGGTCTGGAACACCCCGACCACCCCTCCTCTTCATTCCTGCCCCCCTCCCCCCCCCCTCAAAGAAAATTCTGGATGCGCCAGGATAAACATAATAAAGCAATCATTTATATAATGATAATAAGATCACACACCATAAAACAACGATCGGTATCTTGACGAGACTATTAGATCTCCATAATATTATTGTGGCCATTAAAAAACAATGCTGAATGTATTTTGAGAGAACGGCTGTCGAGAAAATAGCCAGCATTGGCTTCTAAACAGTAGTCGCCAGATGTGCGTTGGGCTATAAATAAGCTTCTCGCGCTTACAAAGCCAAGCGAAGCGCGTCGCTAAGTCCGTAAAGCACGCTGTCCACTGCTTTATTCGCCTCATTATTGTGGCCTATAGTGCCCTCTCACTCTTAACTGCCTCATTATTCTATCGTTCCAACCCGCTCTAAACGTTTATAGAACTGGCACGCACTTTTGAGTGGACTACAGCTAGGTAGCTCTCTAACACGGGTTAGAACTTTCATTTTTTTTATATTATAAAAAATTGTGAATTTGGAAGATTTAGTTTTTTAAATTCATATAATTAATACAAGAATTTAAAAAATAACAACACTCGGGAAATGTGGAGATCTGCTGTACAAAAGGGGATTGATATTCTTCCCATTCCGTGATTGTTGTGCAGAAATTCACTAGTGGCCCTGCTAGCGATGCTTCATCACAGGAGGTGGCTATAAATAACTGTCAGAGTGCCTGACAAGGCCATAAAATGGTGATGAATTTGGATATTGATATTTATTCATTTATTTGAATCCCATTATTGGCGTCCATAACGCATACAATAATACAAAATTTATAAAATTAAATAAAAACGTAATCCTATGTATAAATAAATAAGAAACAAAATTACAAGAGTAAATAAAATGCATATAGAGAAATATAATTAAAACCAAATAGTGCATGCAGAGGCTACATTACCTGAAAAATAAATTGAAATTTTTGTGATAATTATAAAATCTATAGAGGAGAAAAAAATTAAGCAATTTATAATTGTGGATGTGAACAAAAGCGGACTAATACCTAATTGCTGTCTACATTCTCTACGGAAACGATATAATCCCGATGTCAAGTTTAGAATATTAAAATATATGTAAAAGTTAAACAATGCCCATTAATGGACGATTGTTGATGACTAGCGTATTAAAGTGAGGAATAAAAAATCTGAAAATATATGGAATCAATAAGAATTTTACTGTAAATATAGATATTTTTTTATGAATTCTCTACTTTTTCGATGTCTCAATTACAAAAATCAAGGAACTATTCAATCGATATATATAAATTTAATTATTTATCCATGAAAATTAGGAGTTGTCGGCTGTAAATTGTTTTCTTCTTCTCGTAATTCCACAGATACAGAGATGATTTTATTCGTGTGAATTTAAAGTGAATGATGAGAAGATTCATCACATAATCATAGTTTACAACTTATCATTTCTGTAATTAAAAAGAAATTAACAATTTTGAAATCAATTTTTAATAAGATATGTTATAGAATTGTCATTCAATCATTCCCTAAATTAATCCCAAGCTCCAGTTGGTTCTAAAAAAACTTCTGGAAGAAAAACATCAAGAACCTTGTTTGACAATAGTGTTGATAGTTGAAATTGTATTAATTGCAATGCATAACATGTATCAAGAACAATAAACAATAAACCAAAGTATGAAATGTGTTGGGTTATGAATGGACTATCACTTCTTGTTATTCCTAATGTTACATTATTGTATTGGTGCAGTATATTGACTAATGCAAGAGTAGCTTAATTGAATTTATTCATCAGAATTTAATGATAATTCAAACTCAGTTAAATTAAAATTATTTCGAATTCAATAATTTCAACTGAAAAGTCATGAACTATGAATAGTCTAGTCTATTGTATTGACTAGTTTATAGCATTGGTTTTGTTAATTTGGAGTTTTCAAGTTTAAGGGCAAGACATGGATCTAATCAGCTCATCAACATAAGATATCTTTATTGAAATAAATAGATAGTTCAACTTAATATATAGTTGATAAAGCTTTTTATAGTGTACAAGAGTTCCTTTCACATCAAAATTAAGCCTCACCTCAACTAATTGATTTCTAGTAATTATGATATCTAGTGTATAATTGTTGATCTGACCTGTCTTATACTCCTCAACTGGAGTCTCCAAGATGTAATCTACAAAAAAAAAAAAATGTTCTACTAGTTTATAACAGGAAAAGAAGCTCATCATGTTTACATATTTTTACTTTTGAATATCAGGAATTTTTCAATAACCATTGCAAATCAGGGTCACCTGTAATATATCTTTAAAATAAATATAAATAGAAAAATTTTAAATGTATTTATTAGTTTATTATAAAGAGAAAAGCTCATGAATTTCACTTTTTGTACTTCTGACAATGTTGAATATCAGCAATTTCTCAGGAATCATTTCAAATAATCTGAGATGCCTTTTTGATTCAAATAGACAGTAGAACTTAATAAGTTTTACTAGTTTATTACTGAGAATGGAGTTCATCAAGTTCACAATATATTTTTGCACTTCAGACTATATTAAATTGTAATAGTAGCAATCTATCAAACACCTTTCCAAATAGCCTAAGGTACATCAAAGTTGAATAGAGGGTTAAACTAAATATGTTTTACTAGTTTATCATACAGAAAGAAGCTCATGAAGTTTACATATCTATATACTCCTGGCAATGTTGAATATCAGATCGATTTCTCAAGAACCATTCCAAATCAGATTCACCTGAAATATAATTAGAATAAGTACCGTACACTTTAGAAACTGAAAAAATGAATTTATTGTTTTGTTACTTACAAAAAAAGTCCAGCTCATCAAGCACACATATTTGTTCTTCTGACTTTT
Source organism: Conomelus anceps (assembly GCA_948455865.1). NCBI lineage: Eukaryota > Metazoa > Arthropoda > Insecta > Hemiptera > Delphacidae > Conomelus > Conomelus anceps. The sequence continues at coordinate 1,656,848 of OX418219.1, forward strand.
TTATTAATATTAGCAGTCTTTCAAGAAACTTTTCAAATAACCTAAGATATCTTTAAAATAAATAAACAATTTAACCAAATAATAACATATGAGAAATTTACATAAAGTTCTCAATAGATTCTTCAGTACCCAAGAAACCGACCCTGAAATAAAATAATTATTATCAATATATATATATACTAGGGGCTTGTAGGGGCAAAAGCCCCTAAAAAACCAAAATAAATAAATTTTTTATCAACCTTCATTGGTCATTTATAAATAAGCAATGATTTTCTAGCATTATAATATAGTTTACAACACAAACTGTATACAATATATTATATACAGTAGATACATTTACATTTAAATGGTGGTTTTTAGGGAATAGCCTCTATAACAGTAAACTTTTTTATTTTGAAAATAATAAGTATAAAAACAATTAAAATTTGGTTTAATTCAAGTTTTATTTACATGAATAGAAATCACTACTTACTTATTGCATTTGATAATTAGTCAGAACCTCTGGATAAACTATGTTTTTTGTATATGAATTGTTTTCTGTATTGTTGTTTTCTCCTGTATTTGCCATATATACTCTGATTCCATCTGATGACCTTACTCTGCTAAATGCAACATATAACTGTCCGTGTGTAAAAACTGGTTTATCTAAGTAAACTCCAGCTTTCTGGAAGGTTTGGCCTTGTGCCTTATTGATAGTTATAGCAAAGGCAAGTCGTAAGGGAAATTGCAGTCTTGACATGTGGAAAGGCATGTTAGGATCTGTTGAAATAAGCTTTATTCTAGGCAAAAATATTATATTTCCCTTTCCAGATCCCGTAATAATTTCTAATTTTATGCATTTCTCAAACAAGCTTAATACGATTAACCGCACGCCATTAACCAAACCTGACCCTAGGTTTATATTCCTGATTAACATTACTATGGCACCTACTTTTAATGTCAATTTGTGTGGTGGCATTCCTGAGGGAGTTATTGAGTGTAAATATTCAATAGGAATATTCAAACGTTCGGTTGGGTCGTCACTGATTATTTCGTCCACACTAAAGTAATCATTCGCTTCCCCCTCCATTGTTTGTAGGATTTCAATGTTGAGGGTTTGACACTGTTCATTCAATGGACACATTATTACATTATTAGAAAATGTCTTGACATTGTTTAAATTAATTTGTTCATTAAAAGTAAAACTAATAATAGATTGATTTCTGAGGATAAACTATCATACGATAAGATAACTATAGATCACCATAACTAAAAATTATACATTGCTGTAGTTTAAAAGTAAACAAACTGAATTCATAAAAAGTACAGCTGGTATCAATATCAAAGGCTATGAGTACACAGATATACAACTAAGACAACCCCACATAGCACAGAATATCCTCAGGATATCCCACACTGATCCCCAAATATCCCACAGGGACATGGCATTTTGGGATATCTTTAGGATATCCTCAGGATATTGAAAAAGAAAAATCTCAACATGAACGTTTAAGGTTTACAGTAATGTAGAAAATGACCATACAATCTTAATTTCACCTTGTTAATAAGGAAATTGGTCAAATAAGAATTCAAACATTAAATATTGCATTAATTTGTCATGTGACGGTCATATCCTAGGGACATGCGTAGGAAATCTATAACGTATCTTTCATCATTTCAACGGTCATATCCCAGGAATATTCTCAGCATATCCCATTAATATCTCAACAGTATTGCCAAACTTGAACTTTATATTCCTGCTAGATGTGATTGTAATTATCACAAATACAATTAGTTAATATTATTTAATATATAGAAGAAAAATGAATCAGACGAGTAAATATAAAACTATTTTATTTAAGAGAATATAGGTGCAGTAACAGTAAGCCAATTAATTTGTTAGTTTTTTTTTTTTTTTTTTTTTTTTTTTTTTGTAGATTACGTCTTGGAGACTCCAGTTAAGGAGTATAAGACAAGTCAGATCAACAATATTATACACTAGATACCATAATTACTTCAATTAGTTGAGGTGAGGCTTAATTTTCATGTGAAAGGAACTCTTGTACACTATAAAAAGCTTTATCAACTAAATATTTCTTCAATTGATTTTTAAATATTTCTATATTTTCAAGACTCTTCAAAAACTGCGGTAGCTTGTTGTAGAATTTCCTACCAATATAACTAGGTTTTTGTTTGAATAGGCTACTATTGTGACTCACCAAGTGATAATCTCCTCGGCTTCTTGTATTATAATCATGTACATCAAGATTTTGGTTAATATCATTCGTTTTTACATATAGAGTAGCTTCATACACATATAAGCAGGGTACAGTTAGGAGACCAAGTCTCTTGAACAACGGCCTACATGAATCTAATCTATTTACTCTTTCTATACACCTAACCGCTTTCTTTTGGATCTTAAACACCCTATCAAGATTTTGTTTTGATGAATTACCCCATACTAAGATAGCATACCTAATATGTGACAGTAAGAGCCCATGGTAAGCTGTAAAAAGTAACTTTTTGTCATTCAATCTAGCGAGCTGTCGCAGGACAAATACCCCAGATGAAATTTTACTACATATTTTCTCAATGTATGGAGTCCAGGTCAATCGTCTATCCAACGTAACTCCTAGAAATGCAATTTCTTCTTCCTGGTCTAATTGATTATCGTTTACAAACACGTTTATAGCCCTATCTTCATTTAAATTATGTTTGTTTTTGAATTGAAGGTATTGGCATTTTTTACTATTTATAGTTAATTTCAACTGGTTTAAAAATTGGACAATGGACTGCACACCTATATGGGCACTTATTTCTAAATTATCTAGAATGGAATTGCTGAAAATGAGTGATGTATCATCAGCAAATAAGAGGGCTCTACCAATAATTAATTCTTTAGGTAAACGGTTAACATATAACAAAAAAAGCAATGGACCTAGTATTGACCCCTGAGGCACTCCAGCTTGCACCTCTAATTTATTAGATTTATTCTTTACTATACTATTACCAACTACTGTAGTTAGTTCTACACATTGTTTTCTCCCAATAAGATATGATTCAAACCATTTCAGTTCAACCCCATTTACACCTACATTTTGCAGTATTTCCAATAAAGTTCTATGATTAACACAATCAAATGCCTTTGACAGATCTAAGAAGATTGCAGTAGCTTTATCACCTGAATCTAATATATCTATTAGTTTTTCAACTAGAGAAACTATGGCTGTTTTTGTTGATCTCCCTTTCTGGAAGCCATGCTGTTCATCACAGATAAAGTTAGCTTCTTGAAGGTGCAGAAGTAACCTATTTAGAACTACTCTTTCAAAAATTTTACTTATTACATTTAAAATACTAATGGGCCTATAGTTTTCTACCTTTTCTCTATCGCCACTTTTGAAGATTGGCAAGATCTTCCCCTCTTTTAAATTATCTGGAAAAACACCTTGTTCTAATGAATGATTGATCAGATGAATCAAAGGGTCTAACAATTGATCTTTACATTCTTTCAGAATTTTACTGGATACCCCATCCATTCCTACAGTTTTTTTATTATTTAAACTATCAATGATATTTGACAACTCGTCTTGGCATACTGGGTGGAATTTTAATTCGTTCTGAATCCCCTCAGTATTCCTCATGTTTGCATCACTAATACCTGTATTAAGAGATTTTTGAAGATCCTTAGCAACCAGTTGATAATATCTGTTAAAGAAATTACAAATGTCTACACTATCATCAATATATTTTTTATTTTCGTTAATTATTCTGGGGACACTAGTATAAGCAGCATCTACATGAGCTACTTGCCTATTTTTGTTTATTACATCCCACACTGCTGTGTTAAAGTACACACTATTATTCAAAATTTCAGCTGTTTTCTTACATTTCGCTCTTTTCACTTTTTTCATATAGTTTTTCTTTAGAGCTTTGTAATTATCTTCACTTAACATATTTCTAGATAGTTTGAATTCATCATATGCATCTTTAACCCTATTTCTTTCTGCAAGGATATCATCAGTTATCCACTCTTCAATCTTGTCTAATTTGTTCTTTACAGGGACTTTTTTAACTGGACAACTCATAGTAATATGAAACCTTAAAATATTAATGAAACTATCATATTTGTCATTTAAACTATTGCTATTGTAAACCCTACTCCAGTTTTCTTGTAGCAGATTCTGCTTCAAACAATCGATATTCCCCTGTTCACATTGTTGAATTTCTTTCATTACTCTACTCTTTTTAATTGATTTATGACCTTGCAACCCCACCTCTAAGATTTGATAGTCATGATCAGATAGTTCCGAGCCGCCTAATCTTGTTTTAGAGTAATCTATATTAGTAAGGATGTTATCAATTATTGTTTGTGATGTTCTTGTGACTCTGGTATATTCATGAACTTTTATTTCCAAGTTATTCATGCAAATAATATCCTTTAAATCTTCTGTCATTTTATTCTGTGTTGCAAAGTCTGTATTGAAATCTCCCGCTACAATAACGTTTGTAAAACGAGTAGTAGTAATCTCTAAAAGCCTATTGAATAGTTCACAAAAATTGTTCCATTCCCCATTTGGTGACCTGTAAATACCTAACACCGCTACTTCGAGATTATTGTCGATTTTTACTCTCAAACCAGTAACTTCTAAATCCATTTCCACAGCAAATTTCTCTGCATATTCTAAATTAAATATTTGCATATTCTTAGCATTTTTAGTGAAGATAGCTACTCCCCCACTTCGATGAGATGTCCTGCAATACGACGTTTTCAATGAATAGTTTGGAATATTAAGTTGTGACAATTCATCTTCTTTTAAACCATGCTCTGTGAAAATAGCTATATCAGGAGCCTCTTCTTTAAAAAATACTTCGATTCTATCTATTTTGTTACGAATGTATTGAATATTCTGATGGAACACAGTGAGTACCGGTACTTCCCTATCATCCCTTATTACTTTATCGTTGCTTTTGCATATTGAAGTAGATTTACTTAATCTCTTAGAATCTTGAGAGCCTATCAGATTGCTACAAGAGTTCCTTCCACTAATGCTATCCTGATTTTTTGATCGATTAACGTCTTTTAATACAATTGAAGATATGAATTTATCATCTGAAACTAGTTTCCCTTCCCGGTTTTGAGCCACTTTACTAAAAAAGGTTCGTTAGATGATTGTTTAGGAGAATTATTGACAGTAGATTGCAAACGACTTTCAATCAGCTCTGCCAGCCTATTACAAAATATTACTTTGCCAGATTGATTTAGATGTAGACCATGATTAGTGAAGTTTTGTTTTTTCAGCCTTTCATTTAGAAAACAAATCCCCAACTGCTTAGAATTCTTATTTTTTAGGCTGTTGATTGTATTATGAATTGATTTATTTGTTGACTTAATGGCTTCATTTAGCTCTGGCCTATCAAACCTATACGGAATTGTATTTATTATTACATTAGTTTTTTGGCTGAGTGGCACAATCTCTTTAATTTTTTCATTTATTTCAGGAAGATGTTTTAGATTAGGTTCATTTATATTGTTTGAGCCACCCAGTACTATTAGAAAATCGTTTTTTCCAAAATCTTTAGTTTGTTCCTGTGCTGACTCTACGATAGCGTTTATAGGGGCACTTGGTTTGAAAAAGCTCTGAACTTCATACTTATTTTTTAATCTTTTATTTAGTAGGTCACTACAGTCTCGTCCATGACTGGATGTCAAGAGCAGTACTCTACCTTTCCTATCGTTATTTGCCCTTACTTTAGTTTTGGTTGCTGTTTGCAAAACCTGACTATACGTTTTTGTTTGACCATTTCTATTTATTTTTTCCCCATTTGATTTAGGTTCTACTTTTTTTGTATTGATCAGAGGTTCAGATCTTACATTAGCCAAGTTTATTTTTGATTTTAATATTTCGATTTCCTCTGACATAGACCTACATTGACTCGTGAGATTTAGTATTTCAGTTTTATGGTCTTCCTGCTGCAATTTTACAATAACTTCCAGAGATTTTATGTGATCCACTAACCCTATTCGTTCTTCCTCAGAATTTTTTAGTGATGTTTCTAATTTTGTTTTCAATTTGGTGTGATCACTCAATAGTTTAGCAACCTTTTCTTCTACATCTACAGTAGCTTTAAGAGCTGTTGGAGATTTTTTCGTTAATAATTGCTGAGATCGCGTAGCTACTTGAGTTTTAGTTGAACAATTAGATTTAGATGCCTTGTTTGGACTCATTTTCCTAGCTAAAAATTTTTTTCAATTGATTTTAGTTAAATGTTTAATGAAATATTACTTAATTTATTACAATTGTCAACTTGAGACTATTTAATTACAAGAAAATTGATCAATATCGGTACACCTAACCTCGAAAATAGAATTTGACTTTTTATTTAAATACTTTAACTTATATTAGACAAGTTAATGATGTAAATTATTAAGATATTATAAATACTAATAATAATAAACAAAAATACTACTTATCCGTTCGAATTAAAATTCTATGCTTCAAAATTCGCAGAGCCTGTTCAGACAACGTATGCACAGTACCACTGCTACCTAGATCATTTTTCTAACGTTCTCATGAATTATAATTACGTTTGTTAGATTGTCATCTTGAGTGAGTTCGTTAATTTTGTGGGAAAAATCGTTTTCTGACTCAGGCGTCAAATCGCTGCTTGCTGATTGTTTTTGGTTTGTTTATTATTTATTATAGATTATTATCAAGAAAACTTGTAGCCTAATTTGTTGTTCAATCGTCAACGAGACTACAACCGTAACATTTCTAGGTAAGTGCAAACATTACTGTCCTCTACTTTGTTTAATTTTAGCTAGACATGGAATGCAATGTAGATCTCTTGCCTAGATACAATTTAGGCTATGTGTAAGGTTGGAATTTCTAATATTATGTGATTTATGAAGTTGATTGAAACCTACGAAAATTTTCTATGATGATAGCTTATAGGTAAATACTGAGTACAGTAACTTAACTATTTTCCTACTCTTATTTATCATTGAATCACCGTACCTAACATGGGTTTGGCCTAGGCTAACTCTTTTGAATTCTGCCAATTAGGTTGTAGAACTTCAAGCCTTTCTAAAATCTGGTCATTATTATAAAAGTCTTCTCATAGCAGTATTAATAATTAGCAGTGCAGTGGCCTATATAATAATATTAATAATAAGTTCCATGCAGGTACTTAGAGTGAGGGGGGGGCTTGAGGTGCTTATCTTATCTGAACAGATACAAGCCACGCCACACGGCTTCCATATCACTTCCCCAGTATCAAATTTCCACAGATTAGAACCACTTCAATTTATTAACAATATGGTTTGGTGCTTTAGCCTATCTCATTTATGAGGTAACATTTGAATTTCATAATTTCCAGTTTTAATTTATTTGCAGGTGAAAGAATTCACTAAATAATCTGTGATGTTTTCCATGACGTCAGACTGCTGACAAAGCTTCTCTTTAGAAGTGAAATGCAACCCTCCAGTATCTCTAGTAAAGGTGAGTGAAAAATATATATCTGAAATATGGTGTCAGTTTTGATATTAAATTGTTCACTAAATTATGTGGCATGAACATGAAACAAAATATACTGTACAATCTTCTGCCAATTACTCTCAATATCCAATCCCTTCACATCCAGCCAATCAATTCGCCTCTACTATTGGGCGTGACTTATGATTATGCTTTTGTATGATATGATTTGTGCTTTTATATGATTGTAAAATTGGGATTGTATTATTGCTTGTGTGATTTTGTACTTTGTATGCTTGCGACTTTATGCTTTATATGCTTGTGGTATTTTTGAATGTTACTAATGCTCCTGTAACTTGATTTTTGTGATATTGATTTTTACATGACCTATTACATTTTATATGTTCAATGGCTGAATGGAGTGGCCGTAGCCGAGTGGGTCAAGTGCTGGTTTGCTAGCCCAAAGGTCCCGGGTTCGATCCCAGTTCTGACCGAAAGATTTTACCTCGGGCCACTCCCGTGTTTCGGAGGACACGTTAAGCTGTCGGTCCCGGCTGCCTAAAAACAGTCGTTAAGTCACGTCAGAGGCCCTGAACTCATTCAGGTGCGACCTTATAACTCTGACACCAGACCTGAGCCAGCCAGGTCACACGATATTATTATTATTAATGGCTGAATAAAACATTTGGATTTTGAGCCTTATCTAAATAAGCAATGAAGTTTGCAGTGATAGCTGGTTTAGCGCTAAAGGGAAAAATATTTTTTCAACACTGAGTATTTACTAGAGTCATTCAAATGGCTGAAACTATTACTGGAATGCATGTGGAGAGTGATAAAAATTTGTTACTCTGTTCATAAGTCATCATTACCATTTTTAAATTGTGATAACATTCTATTGTTTCAATAGAACATTTTTTTATTTTATTTTTTACTATACTTTTTTATTTTGGCTTTTAGATTGTATGGGTAACAGTTAAAAATGCAACAAACGCTGCGATGGAGATGACCATAAAGAAAGGGCTATCAAAGGCTAAGGAGAGAAAGGATAGAGAAACAAAGTAAGTTGATGCTCTAAATATGTAGTTGATGTTATAGTGATTTTGATCCACCTTGAAAGCTCAGACTAAATATTGAAATATTATAATCCCACTCTATATGGATCACTTCATAATAGCAAACTCACTCTGCTCTTGAATTCACTTAACTCGATCACTTGAACAATAGAGAAAGTTTTAAATGTGGGAAATGTGACTGTAAATATATGGCTTAAAAGTTATATCAGTAGACTATACTTATCTGGTTCATTGCATCATGCTGATGAATAATTGTGTTTTCTGGATTTTAAATTTAAAATGGGGTTCGCCCTCGCAAGGTGTAGCAAAAGGGCACATTAGGCCAGACACCACATGGACGCTCAATTGTCTTTAAAGTGGTGCGTGCCTTATGAGTGGCGGCGATCGATGTTTAACGGAATTTCAACACATCAGCATGGTCATCTGCGCACACAAGTAGTTTTGTGGAGAATTGTTCAAGTGCTTACATATGTTTGGTTCCGGGTAATTAGCTGTTTATATTGAATAAAATAGCTTTTTTGATTGATCAATGTAATATTAAAACTGACACTGTATTTCACTTTTAAATAATGTTTTACTCACATATATTGGAGATGCTTGAGGAATGCATTTCACTTCTGAAAAGAAGCTTCCTCAGCCTGCCGCCAGGGGTCATGCTTTGTTGAGGTTAGGATGAGCGGCCATTATGTATTTGAAAATTACGTTTGATTTGAATTGTGTTTGGTCGTTGAGTAAGTTTGTTCTATCTTGTTTATGGTGTTTGAATATTTCATATTGTTCCAGTGTATTTAGTTTGTGGCTTTTTTGGAATGTGTGTAGAATTTCTAAGTCAGTTTGGATGTTATTGTGTGAGTGCCCAGTGTTGATTAAGTGATCTGCAAATGTTGAGTCAGAGTTGGAATGTAGTGCTTTGATGTGCTCTTTATATCTTATGTTGAATGATCTGCCTGCCTGTTTGTCCTATGTAGTACTTGGGGCATGTGTTGCATTTGAGCTTATATATGCCTGGTTTGTTGAATTTGTGAATTGTGTTGTTTGTTAGGTGAGCTGGTTTTTGTTGGATATGGTGTTTCAGGTTGTTTGTTGTTCTGAATGCTGTGTTAAATCCGGATTTTTGGAAGATGTAAGCTATTTTGTGTGGTTTTTTGGTGAGATATGTGTGTGACAAATCTGTTTTGGTTTGCAGGTTTTGGATTTTTATTTTTCATTTTATTCATGATTTTCATGATTGAGGATACAACACCAATCTAGTAGACAAAATAATGAATAAAATGAAAAATAAAAATCCAAAACCTGCAAACCAAAACAGATTTGTCACACACATATCTCATCACATAACATCCAAACTGACTTAGAAATTCTACATACATTCCAAAAAAGCCACAAACTAAATACACTGGAACAATATGAAATATTCAAACACCATAAACAAGATAGAACAAACTTACTCAACGACCAAACACAATTCAAATCAAACGCAATTTTCAAATACATAATGGCCGCTCATCCTAACCTCAACAAAGCATGACCCCTGGCGGCAGGCTGAGGAAGCTTCTTTTCAGAAGTGAAATGCATTCCTCAAGCATCTCCAATATATGTGAGTAAAACATTATTTAAAAGTGAAATACAGTGTCAGTTTTAATATTAGATTGTTCATTAAGTATTTCGTCATGGAAAACATCACAGATTTTTTGATTGTATTTATATAATATAAAAAATATCCATTTCCATAAATAATTGTTTTTAAATGTTTTTCAATTAGACCTGGATAATATCAGCATAAAGTTATATTTATGTAAATACAATTAGACCTGGATAATTTCAGCATATAGTCATATTTATTAAACCTGTTCCAGAGGACTGCGCATGCAAAAAACACTGTAATATAAACTTAATAAAACAAATTTTGAATGGAAATTAACTCACGTTATGGCGTGACGGCCGTTTCGCTCTGTTGTCTAGAGCATCGTCAGACGACTCACAGTACACATGTGTATTAAGTTTATATTACACATGTGTACTGTGGGTCGTCTGACGATGCTCTAGACAACAGAGCGAAACGGCCGTCACGCCATAACGATGTGTACTGTGGGTCGTCTGACGATGCTCTAGACAACAGAGCGAAACGGCCGTCACGCCATAACGTGAGTTAAATTCCATTCAAAAGTTGTTTTATTAAGTTTATATTACATATTAGTGGAAACAAGATGGATCTTCAACATCATAAAAACACTGTTGTCAGTAAACATTTTCTAAACTCAAATTTCCCATGTTGATCTTTGATTCCTTAAAAACAATGACCAGCTGTTATTTGCATTTTGATAGTGACCTGTCTATATATACTCATTAATTCAATATGAATATTATTCATTCATATATAATTATATAGTATAACAGAACTATTAATTTTATAATCGTTTTTTTTTTTTGTTTTTTTGTTTTTGTAATGTGATGATAATGAGATTTCTGCAAAACGTAAATCATATTACATGCCAGCATTTATGACAACAATGCTTCATTGCAGTATCCGGATTCTGAGCAACTTGTTCAGAAGATTTTTTAGATCACTTTTATTAGCAACAGTGTTCTGTGCATGCGCATGTCTCTGGAACTGGCTTGGTAGATATTATTGTTTTCAAATTTGTATATGATTTCTATTAATTAAAACAGACCTTTGTTAACACTGCACTATTATGATTGTTATTTACATATGTTTACAAATTTTAAAGTGTCAATGTTAATAGGCAGTTACATTATTGTTTTTCAATCTATTATTATTTTTCCAGAAAACAAATGGCCTGCGACCGAGGATATTTGGGGATGATGGGTGCAACAGAAGCGCCCATTACGGATGATGATCAATTATTTTTCATTAATATATATTTTTTATTCTAGAGGAAAAATAAATTTTAATTTTCTATAAATTTTATTAAATGAATAATTTTTCTGCAATAAATTATTTTTGTAAATCAAGACACAAAAGTTTCATTTATTAACTTGATTCGGTTTTCTACATAAAATGTTGTATAATTTCAGTAAATTAATAAGACAAACCAAACCGGCCATTATTATAAAGTTATAATCAACTTCACTAGATAAATCATTAATCTGTGGCTTGCACCTGCATATATGCTGCATTTTTGGATTTCCTATCACCTTTATTAACACTATATATATTAAATAACTTCAAACTCTGATTAAAGTTCTTGAAACGTGTCCTATATCCCTTGGATATTCTAGAAGTGTATTGCTAGAATATCCTGATGGGGTGCTCACATGATTTTCTTAGGTCATCCTTGGGATATGATAGAATATACTTAAAGGGATATCACTAGTATCACTAGAGGTGTGACCAGATGATATACTCAGGACAACCTTGGCATATCCCAGGATATCCTAGAGAGATATCCCCAGAATATCCTAGAGAGATATCCCCAGAATATCCTAGAGTGATTTCCCCAGAATATCCTAGAGAGATATCTCCAGAATATCCTAGACAGATATCCCCAGAATATCCTAGATAGATTTCCCCAGAATATCCTAGAGAGATATCCCCAGAATATCCTAGAGAGATATCCCCAGGATATCCTAGAGGGATATCCCCAGGATAGGGATATTGGCGGACATTCACATGTGCTAGGGACATCCTGAGGATATTCATATCCCACAATGGGATCTCCTCAGGATATTCCTGTCATCCCTATGGGACATTCTCAGGATATGCCAGGGATATTCTTGTGCTGTGTGGGACTCTGTGGCACAGCTGTTTTAATTTCAAAAGATGTAAACAAATTAAACCCCATGTTGTTTTAATGGGAAAAGTTTTATTCTGTTGCGAATTTATGGTGAAAAAATAAGAAAAATGAATAGTTTTCCCTCAAAATTCACGTCAAGACCTTTAAAATAAGACCCCTCCCATCCTTCTACGGCCATCCAGTCACTCACAATTTCTTTACAAAAATTTGACTTACGGAATTATATATTAAGATTTCGTATGAGCGTGAAATACACTGGTATGAAGTAAAGCTACAATTATTAATTCATTTAATCATCATCATTTTGTAAATGATTTGTCAATGTGATTTAAAAAAGGTTTATATAAGTAATTTAATGTCAAAGCTCCAAATTAAGTTCTTCCAGCCATTGCAAAGCACCAGGTGTACAAACCATTAGATCTTCTATGGCGCCTTGGAACTTATGTCTATGACACTCAGTTAGGATGTGCCTCATGCTTTGTTTTTGAGATTATTATCAATGATTTTGTTGAGAGGTCTCTGAGTCATTGAACTCTTATGTTTTCCATAAATAGTGGGAAGTGGTAGCCGTGAGCCGTAGCAGCTATCTGTTTAGTCAGATAACTACTAACTCCTGGGCCCTCTATGTAAGGGTGACCGATTGGATCGGCCAGCAAAAAATACTCTGTTCTCTGCAGTAAAATCACTTCCTAGTGGTTCGGAACCCACCTAAAACTGTAGGTCCAATACATCAATCACCATCATCCAGCTCATTACCTAAGCACCAGGTCCCAGAACTATGTGGGATTCATCCTCCAAAAAAAAATTGTTATAGAGAGAAAGAAGCCCAGCTCGTCAAGTTCACATATTTGTACTTCTGGCAATGTTAAATATCAAAGCAATTTTTCAAGAACCATTCAAATCAGGGCTAGAAGCGCTAGAAGTAGCACATGTAAACAAATTATGAACGTGGATATTAGGAAGGCTGCGAAAGATATCTGGTTTGTTTCCCGCTGACAAGCGCTTCCTCTCCGTAGCTGCTCAAGAAATCTGTTGTTTGTGAGTAACTCAACACCGGGCGTAAGTTGTAGTCAAAGTTATTAAAGTATAGTAGTCAATCTACAACGCATTCACTGCTCCAATAGAGGAAGCTACCCTTTTGAAATACATAGCTCGTCAATGATAGCCTCTACAATTCTAATAAGCCTTCTGACAGTTGGACATAAATGATCTTCACTTAGATTTATGATGACACGAACTGGAAGAATGCCTTCCTCAACTAGAGCAACTGTATATTGTACAATATCACGGTTATGGTGTATGTTGTTAAAAAGTAGAAATAAAGAAGAATCTCTGTAACTAGTAGTTCTGTGAACAGTAGATTTTTTTTTTTTGAGGATGAAGCACACATAGGTTTGTGACTTGTGCGTGGGTAATGAGTTGGATGATGGTGATTGATCATTGTTTGATGAGCTGGACCTACAGTTTTAGGTGGGTTCCGAACCACCGGGAAGTGATTTTACAGCAGAGAACAGTGTCTTTTTTGCTGGCCAATCTAATCGGTCACCCTTACAAAGAGTGCCTAGTAGAACGCAGCTTATCTCTATCTGATTGAACTGATACCTGCTACGGCTCACGGCTATCACTTCCCTAATCTCACGTCCATTGGGTGCTTGCACAGAGGAACATACTCGATGTACTCGATGTTAATCACCATTGGAGAATTCAACTCATTCATCAGACCCAACCCTTGACTAAATTGGCGTAGTCTAATTCATGTCCGTTTTCCACAAAAGTCAATCTGTATAACATCACCGGCTGGATCCATCACAGGCTGGATTATATTCCATGCAGCTAATTGCTAAATCAGAGCACATTGCGTGCGTGAGTGTATCTTCGAACAAGACCGATTCACAATTAACTACAGAAATTAATGCGCAGTACATAAGTGAACCGGCAACTGTGACACTGAACTCACAGTGAACTGGTAGAAATTAATCGATCGATCTACAGCTGTTGATCTGAGTCATCACTTTTTCACTCGCATAAACGCAAACGTTCTATACGTATATAGATAGAGTAGAGTGCTGTTTCTATGAATTGTGATTTCACACAATATCAAATACAGGAACAGACTGTGCTTCATGAGTGTTCCATTTTTTATTAAGTGGTTAACTGGTCTTTTGGACATTTCTTTTTACAACATTGAACAGTACAATAGATAGTTATTTATTAAATTATTGATCGGCCTCCTGACAGTTAGTAATTAATTTTTGTACAGTGATATTGAAAATGCATCATTAGTTGAGCGTTATTAGTCTATTTGTTTCTTATTGGTTTTTCTTGTGTAGTATAACTGATTAGTGCGAGTTTAAGTAATATTTGTGTAAATAAAGTTGGAGTGTTAATTTCAAGTGTTGCCAGCATTATTTTAGTGATAGAACCCGTAACAGTATTGTTATGAGAATAAATTATTATTTTTCTCTGTGATGTTTTCCATGACGAAATACTTGATGAACAATCTAATATCAAAACTCACACTGTATTTCAATTAAAATAATATATGATTCTTCTATTAAATATAAAGGAAGCTTCTTTTCAAAAGTAAAGTGAAATGCATTCCTCCAGTATCTTCAATAAAAGTGAGTGAAAATCATATATTTAATTGAAATACAGTGTCAGTTTTGATATAAGATTGATTATTTTTCATTATTTACTGTTCACAATATGAGTCTTCTTTAAACATTGATCCTTGTTCTTGTGTTGGACTTTGTCGCATCTACACCTAATTTTTATTCTGTCTAATATTGATACTGTATTTCACTTTTCAACAATGTTTTACTCACATATATTGGAGATGCTTGAGGAATGCATTTCACTTCTGAAAAGAAGCTTCGTCAGAAGTGAAATGCATTCCTCAAGCATCTCCAATATAAAATGTGAGTAAAACATTATTTAAAAGTGAAATACAGTGTCAGTTTTAATATTAGATTGTTCAATAAGTATTTCGTCATGGAAAACATCACAGATTTTATTCAGTATATTAATAAATGAATGAATATATTGATAAATAAATAAAAAATAGAAAAATAAATAATTAAATGGATAATGTCTTCCAATTCACACTATAAGTATATAGATTTATGCACATGTCACTAACTTATGTCGGCTTCATCCTCAAAAAATTCATCCTTAGCAAAATCAAGACACCCCTAGCAAAAAAAGACAGTCATCAAATTGGTATTGTCACACAGCATGCATGGTTGCATGAGTGCATTCTGATTTCATCTCTAGACATTCATCAAGATTTATTTAGTTTATTCTTGACATTTCTCCAGTAGGCGGTGATCGGGAATAGCAGCTAACATAAATTCCAATTTGGTCCAACCAGAAGATGATACAAGATATTTTATTCACACGCAAGTTCAACTTTCCAACACGCATAGGGTGGAGTTATTTGTTGGCTACGGTTCATTCTTCCATCTCTCTTTTATCCCTCTGTTTCTCAATCTCTCTCCTTTTCTTTCTCTCCCATTCTTCTATATTTCTCCTTTCCTCTCTCATTCTTCACAACACTCAGCTACCGATGAGACATTCTTGAAATGTTCTTTCCAATATTTTGTTCCCACTCCTAACTAGAGAGGATCTCTTTACCAGTTTACATTTCAACACCTAGTTCTTCCTATCATGATTTCATGTTTAAAAGCTTCAGGCTAGAAATCTTTACACGATATTCAATCAAAGTAACATATTATCACTGCTAGCAAACTCGAGCTATTAGCGTGTAAGAGACAGCATTTCTATTAGCATTGCTTTATTTTTTAAACCGACGATATCACAGTAGATATTTTCACTTGGACATGCAGAACTGTTTAAAATAAATAGGAAATTGAGATTTTTCTTTCTTACTTGAGCCAGAGAACATGTTTCCAGGCAATCACTAATCAGATCATGTGCCCGAAAACATGTTTTCCCTCCAGTAAGAAAGAAAAGTTATAATTTCTTGTTTATTTTAAACATTCTGCATGTCTTCCAAGTGAAAATATCAACTATTCTACTTGCAGCTCATCATGGATCAACAAGTACTAAGTTTTAAACCGATATCATCTCATTAATAACACTTGAGCTGTTTATTCTTGATGGTATTTTAAATTGACTTGCTAGTAATACCAAACATTTTTTGTAGCATGGTAGCTTATAGAACATCGATAGAAATAAAGCTTTAATAATATACATACACAAACCCAGGCATATTATCATTAGTGAGTCACAATTGTACCTTTTTTTTGGAGGATGAAGCCCACATAGGTGTGATACCTTGTTGTAATGAGTTGGATGATGGTGATTGATGAGCTGGACCTACATTTTTAGGTGGGTTCCAAACCACCGGGAAGTGATTTTACAGCAGAGAACAGTGTTTTTTTTTGCTGAACAATCTAATCGGTCACCCTTACAAAGAGTGCCTTGGAGAACGCAGCTTATCTCTATCTGAGTGGGAATCTATCTGTAATGGGAATTTCTGAATTTCTGCCTAGGAAAATTGAGGAAATCTGAAAGGAAGTGGTTCCTTTGTGATGTTTTCCATGACAAAATACTTGATTAACAATCTAATATCAAAGTGTAGGTATTAAAAGTGCTTCCTTTGAGAATAATTTATTATTCATAGATGAATGCTCAGTTTTGTGCGATAACATAACCTTAATTTTGACATTTTATCTGTTAAATAGCATCATCACCATAAATACCCATAACAAGGCTAAACGGCGAGGTGGAACTACCCGTAAGGGTCTCCTCACCATCATAAGTCATTGGAATTTTAAAACTTCATCGGCAATATTGTATATAATTAACTTTACATCCAGGAAGTGAATGGATTCAAATTTCCGGCTCTTGATAGATGACGCTGTCTCACAAACCGAAATTGAAAATGAGGATTGTCAGTTGCCTCATGCTTATAATGTGTTGTCAAAAATGCAGCCGCAGTTCGAGACAACTGTGACAGATGCATTTTAGTTTGAAAAATTCTTCGTTTAACTCCTCCAGTCATCTGCACTATGACAGTTTCTATAATATGACAAAGATCGTGCTCACATCCAAAACCAAAGTCCTTACAAAGACTGTAGGCTATCGTGCCGGAGGGACATTTGGGGACGTATTTATGAAGCCTCTCTTGATTTAAGGGACTCTTGAAATGTAATATATTTATATAGGCATTTCAAGATTCCCTCGAATCAAGTGACACTGAAGAACGTTTATAAATACGGCCCTAAACAAGGAACATGAAGGGACATCTATTTGCCGGCTGTTCACTTTCGAGGCCCGAGACCTCTGGCCTCACTCGAGGGACTCCTCCAGGAAATGGGAAGAAATTGTAAGGAGGGCTCAGTTTGGAATAATTTAGATCATTTGAGTTTTACGAATAAACACAGCTGTCAAAAGGTTTGAGGAAGATGGCGTCAGTAATAATTTTTTTGTCCATTATCTTGTCTGAACTGGCGAAATAAAAATTTGTTCTTTGTAGATTCAATCTTAGTAGAAATCCTTTAAATTATTCCTGAATCCTTCCAAAACTTTTCCAGGTAGACCTGCAGGTATTGTCCATATTATCATACAATTCATATTATATTATATAACATATGTTCATATTAATATGAACGTATAATTATAATTATTATCATATAATTCACTTTCTCCACTAAAGCATGCTTTCGGATCACATGGAATCCATTCTCAATGGATTCAAAATTTTCCCGGGCTCTAGCAAAAAGAAACAAGAATGGTAAAAATGAATTATATTGGACTTCAGTTGAAATGGATCTCAAAAGGTATTCAAAATAGAATTTCAAAATAATTTGGTAACGCTTTTGGAATATACGAAGAAACAAGGAGTTCAACTTCCTGAGAAAAAATGATTCTTAGTCTTTAAGGCGCTGTGCGCAGGGTTTTTGGTCATAATTTTTTTTTCGAAGTTTATTGTATTGGATATTATTAAGGTACTGAAATGTTGACTATTGCCATGAGAAATTATTTCTTTCATAAAATATTTTATGGAATATGGGAGTTTAAAGTTGAAATTTTTCGGTTTTTGGGGGCAATTGATCTCCCCTACAAGTTATTTCAAACTTTTGATAATTTTTTTTTAAATGGAAGACACATTGAGGAACAAAATATTTAGGACATATTTTTCATTCCGATCGAACAATTAGTTTTCTTAAAATACATTTTTTTAAACATGCAAAAAAATTAGTTTTTCAAAAAATTATTTTGGAAAGACTAATTGTTAAATTTAAATAAAAATGTGTCATTCTTTTCCCCAAGGTGTCTTTCAGTTATAAAAAATTTATAAAATGTTTAAAATAACTTGTAGGTAAGTTCAATTGCCCCCGAAACCGAAAAATTTGAACTTTGAACTTCCATATTCCATAAAATATTTGATGAAAAAAATAATTTCTCATGCCAATAGTTAGCATTTTAATACCTTTATAATATCCAATACAATGAACTTCGAAAAAGAATTATGACCAAAAACCCTGCGCACAGCCTTAAATAGAATTTCTGCTGTTTTTGTCACTATTAAAATTTACTTTCGTTTTTTATGAATTTGTACCGGCATATTTCATATTATTTGTCGAATTATGAAAAAGTTTATTCATGCCTACAATTCTATGGAATATTTACGGGCAGGTTCAATTACACTTAGCCAATCAAAACACTCGATTCTCTGTCTCTCTCCGTATTGGCTTCACTCTTCCCCCGATCTTCCTACATTTGTTTCTATTTTATTCATAGACGCAATCTTGTAGTGTTGACGAAAAATAGCCATCGATATGTTGTACATCATAGTGGCAGCAATGCATCGGCAATATTCATGATACAAGAACGTGACTTTGGAGGGGAAGGAAAACCCTATGATAGGGTGAAGGGGGGGGGGTTCGTGCGGGTGAAGGTATCGACTCCAGAAGAAGAGATTCAACTGTCATCGCCTTCACCGGACGGGGCCAGGATCATCCGACACAAGATTTGACACAGGGGAAGACAGGTGTCGTGGCCGATGATGATGATGATGATGATTATGTCAAAAGGGGTGGGGGCAAGTGGTCTTGGGTTGGGGAGGGGGAAATGATGTCCCATCAAGAATGCTAACCAGATGCGAGTTGAAGCCGGAAATGTCGCACGCGCGCTTATAACTCTGCTTCCGTTTGCTTCCCAACAACTTCTTTTTCTTTTTTTTTCTCATCATTTTCCTCCCACCCCATTATTTACTTGCGATTCAATCAGGCTTTGAGTCTTCTATATAAGTTACCGCTTGAAAACTCTCGATGAAAAGAGTTTTTGAGAGAGAAATTTCATGTTTTGACTGATGCATTTTGCTGATCCCCACATGAGTTTGAGACGTGCGTGAGTAATGAGTAGATGATAATAATATAGATTGTTGTACCAACCAAAATTATTTTCAATGTTTCCTATAAATTATTGATGAATAGGACGTGATGTGTCACAACACATTTATTGTGAAAACATGAGTTACTATATAGTTTAATTACAGTAGTTGATTTATTGCACGAGATTCTAAAACTGAAATACAGAGCATCTTCATATTACATGGGCTTAAAGGTAAGACGAATACTATTGGTTTATAGGATGGGAGCTTCTGTTGGGCCGAAGCGTAGGGATGTCTTTATTTGCATGTGAGCACAATGAGCTAAGCAATATTTATTTATTTGTTCTAATCGGTTACCTTTTATGTAAGAAATCGCAATTTATGGGTGGGCTTCGTAGAATCGTAATAAAGAATTTATATAACATAATTTACTAGTAGCCTAGTTCTGTGAACAGTAGACCACACGCTCAAGAGTAAGGGTGCTTGCACTGAGCAACATCCTCCATGTACTCAATGATAATCACCATCCCAAAATCAAACACAATCATTAGAACTAACACTTTATTCAATTTACGTAGTCTATTACATGTCTGTATTTCACAAAAGGTCACTCTGTATCACATCAACAAGGCTGTGTTTTCTATTTGCGAGACAGCTTGTTGCTGAAATATGATTTCAGATGTCTGATGAATGAGTTTATAAAACAATATTAATTAAATTTGTATTTCATTTACTTATTAATCACTTGTTATACTTAATTAAAATATTAGAAATGAAGCGAAATACATTGAATTAGCGTTTTATTGGTACCTACATCTATTTTTATTACTCTATATACTTGATATTATAAGCTTTATCACTTAACCGGTGGTTCGGAACCTACCTGAACTAGGATATTAACCAAAATCTTGATGTACATGATTATAATACAAGACGCCGAGGAGATTATCACTTGGTGAGTCACAATAGTAGCTTATTCAAACAAAAACCTAGTTATATTGGTAGGAAATTCCACAACAAGCTACCGCAGTTTTTGAAGAGTCTTGAAAATACAGAAATATTTAAAAAACAATTGAAGAAATATTTAGTTGATAAAGCTTTTTATTATAGTGTACAAGAGTTCCTTTCAAATCAAAATTAAGCCTCACCTCAACTAATTGAAGTAATTATGGTATCTAGTGTATAATATTGTTGATCTGACTTGTCTTATACTCCTTAACTGGAGTCTCCAAGACGTAATCTACAGAAGAAAAAAAAGGTCTACCACGTTCTCCATAGCGTATGGCGAGGTGGAACTACCCGCAAGGGTCTCCCCACCAATAAAAATCATACGCTTATTATTATTATTTTCCTTTTTATTGACATGGGCTAGGCCCAGAAATCTGTCAAGCCGGCCAAGTTGGCAAGGACATGTCTGAATAATATATTGGGTGTTTATTTTATTCATTGAATAATAAGTTGAAACTGCATTTTTTTTTTAATTATTATTTGTTTGATGTCAAGTACTTTCGGACTATTCTACTAGTATCTAGTATCACAGCCTTTTGCATGCGAAGGTACTCTGTGCTTGGAATCTCCAGCACACTGAGAGACCGCACCAGAGACTTGGGGATCTCACCCATTGCTCCAACTACAACTGGTACCACCGTGACCTCTTTCTGTCCCCAGATCTCCTTCACTTGGTCCGCCAATGCCGCATATTTTGAAATTTTATTATTATTTAATTATTTAATTTTATTATTATTATTATTATTATTATTATTATTATTATTATTATTATTATTGCCGACCTCACAGCCTAATGGCTGGTATCACGGATCATTGATCAAGTATGTACCCACTAAATATTGTGAAAGTTGTTTCCTAATATTGTTTCTTAAGCTGCTTAGGTGCTCATATGCATTTAGTCATACAATTGCTATATAGAATGTCTATTATTATTATTATTATTAGCTATTGATATTTATTTTAAATTGGTTCATTAAGTGTCTTATTGTTTCAATTCTGATTCACCCCTTTAGTCCAAATACTGGAGTCTCAGCCCAAAAATTACATTTATCTACGACCATGTCATAATGTATACATTACAGTTTCACAATTGATGCCAAAACAGCTGTCTTTTCGAAATGCTTTTTGAAACCCATTGCATAATGAGCTCATTATAGTACAGGTTCTACATTATAACACGGGTTCTGGACCAATCAGAAGCATTTTTGATGGAATCAATATCGTAATTCAATATTGTGAAACTATCAGCTGATTTGATCAAACTGCTACACCAGCTGCTTTAACCTAACAATCTACTATAACTTCTCGTATTTGAGATGAGAGGTTAGGTATCTCTGACAGTCACAGGTAAAATGAAATTGTTTCAATTAAATGTATACTAGTGGTCGTAGATAAAATAGTGTATGCAACGATTTTATTTGGCCATTAAGGCACTCGTGAGATATTTATAACACTCGGATTCGCTCGTGTTATAACTTACATCTAACTCGTGCCTTAATAAGGGTCAAAATAAAATCGTTGCATAAACTACTATTACGCTATTAATAGTTAATTGTATTGGGGCATGCTTTCCAATGAAGTGAGAAACAACAAATTCGAGAATCCCATCTGTGAAGGATGAATAGGCATTTGGACAAAATGCCTAGCTGTCGGTTTGTCTTAACGTTTGTTTATCTTAAGCCCTTGTTTACGGCGGCGTTGTTAGGTATTCTTTGGCGCGGCACTTCGCGGTTGGTTTAATAGGCGTCTTTTGTTCAGATCATTCGTCTAAATTCTCCAGGAACAAACAGAAACAAAGAGAGAGTGAGAAAGAGAAACAAAGAGAGAAAGAGAACCAGTGAAACAGGGAAGCCCTGAGAATACAGTATTTGCTCGCAGCTAATCCCTATTCACCGTACTATTTCTGGATACACTCAGTGTTATTTTTCCCTCTTGTCAGTCTTTAAAGCAATGAATGTCCGATTTTAGGTTTCCGCTAACCACTTTACAAGAAATGTTCTTCTGTTTTGCTAAAAATGGCATACATTTTGCTCTTGCTTGGGGTTATGTGAACGAACATTTATGCAGAGTGTTTTGCAAAGAGTTACTAATACTTGGTAAGCTCAGGAGCGGTCCCAGTGAAATATATCTCAAAGTAATTCCAACCAAGTATTGTAAAAAGTAAAAAATATCTCAAATGAATTTTGTTGACCTTTTTTGTGAGATTTCTCTATCTTCCTACCCCGTTACCAGTAATTTTTCGATTTTGAGGAGTCATGATCCCCATGACCCCCCCCCCCCTGAGACGGTCATTAGGTGAGCTTGTTCTACTCAAAAAAATAATTATTAAATAATGCATAATACAATAATACAAAAAAGTCCAGCAAGGCTGTATTTAAGAATAAGAGATGGCGGAAGTTTGCAGCTATTCTAAACAATTTAACCTGCTCGTGCAGAAATTAGTAATGCTCATATTTTACTTGTGAATTGGTCAAGTTTATGTAAAATGAGCTTAAAGTGGTAGTTATAATTGGAGATTTTTTGCTCTTTTTATAAAAAATGTAAGTTCTATATGTGGTAAAAAATTGTAAACTTATGTTTTAGAAATAAATTTTAATTTGGAAAAATTGAGCAACCAAGTTAGATGTCGGTAACTACCGGTACTATATTTTTTGAGAAATTTAACAAAACATGGCCCAAAAATATGTTTTGGAGATTAAAACTTGGATTACTTGATTGATGATACAATAAACTGATATGTTTTCTCTTAAAAAACTCATGGCGAATTCAATTTAAAAAAAAATATTTTCAATAAGCATTTAGCAGAAATAAAACACCATGAAATCAGCTTCTATATTGAATCAAAATACACTATTTTGAACAGTTTTCTACAGCCTGCTATATTTATGTGCTCTGAAATATTAAAATCCCTATTTTATGACGTTATGGTGTAATTCTGGCTAATGATGTGTGATTTAGTATATTTCCTTCAGAAACTCAAACTAAAAATCTGTTTATTTCCAAACAAGTATACAATTTTACTCATTTTACATAATTACAACTGAATGTTGTTAGTAAAACCACGGTTTATTGAGAAAATAGCTGAGTTAATAAACTTCAAACCTGGAAACTCCCTGTATTCGATATTTCATTCTGCTTCTTTTGTTGGGGGATGAAGACCTGTGCGTGGGTAATGAGTTGGATGTTCATTCTATATCAAATTGTCTTGCATGTAGGCCACCTCAAATTGGTTCTTTAACATCTCAATCTATAAGAACTGCCAGACGCTTCTCAAAACATGCATTTACTAGTTCTCTTCTTATTTTAAAAGCCAGTTTCTGTTTTGTTTTGAAAATATTTATTATTTTTATTTCCCCACAAGTGTTGGGATGTTACATGACGCGTGACGTCACTACTGAAGCGTGACTCCAAAACATCGTAGCAAAGCCGAAACCGTGACATCATTGACATAATTTTAACTGCTCAAGTTGGTACACAACTTTGGCTGTACAAGTTCGTACACAAATTTTTGTTGACATTGGCGCTTTTTTCAAGCCAGCGCGCGTACTTTCAACTCATGAATGAAACGGGGGCGCGCGTTGGGTTAAAACGTAGATTCTGACGTAGTTTGGCGCGTCTATTTTCAGATATCCGCGAGCTATTAATGAAATCTAACCTAGCGGAAAAATTAGAAAAATAATTCTCTGGGAATCGAACTGGGTGCCTCCCTTGTAAATTGGTGTCAAGCAAACTGGAGACCGGAAGTAGTTCGACCTGTCACTCAGGCTGAGGAAGTGAACTTGAAAAAGAGGCTTGGATTTAAAATGTTGGGATTATCCCTGTGGAAAAACATGAATGAACCGTATTCAGCCCTGAAAATAGATCTTCTGTCAGTTCACACCTATGAGAAAGTATAAAATAAAGAGTAAAAAAGGGAAATTATAAAATAGTAGCCAATAGATTTTTTTTTTTTTTTTTAGGATGAAGCCCACATAGGTCTGAGACCTGTGCGTGGGTAATGAGTTGGATGATGGTGATTTATGAGTTGGACCTACAGTTTTAGGTGGGTTCCGAACCACCGGGAAGTGATTTTCAGCAGAGAACAGTGTCTTTTTTGCTGGCCAATCTAATCGGTCACCGTTACAAACAGGACCTACGAGAACGCAGCTTATCTATCTGATTGAACAGATACCTGCTACGGCTCGCGGCTATCACTTCCCATCAAAGGGGAGTTATAGACGTGAGCTGTAGTATGTATTTGTACATTTGCTGAACAGTTTTTGCTTTAACTAGGTGTCTAATGTCAATAAATAAATTAGGTGAAATATTTAGGTACCTATTTTGATAGATCCAGATTTGAGATTGGATGCTCAGATAAATAACATGGTTTTGAAACTGAGATTCCTTATTTACAAATTTTACCAAATAAAACAACTGAATAACCTTGAGATAGCAAAGCTGATCTACTTCTCGTATGCGCAATCGGTTTCCAAAAATATAAATGATTAAAAATGTATTATTAATCCAAAAATATATTATTAAAACTGTTTTATGAATACCCTAATTTTATCCCACTAATGATTTATTTAACGAGTTTCAGGTATTAACAGTTGGACAACTTTACATAAAAAATTTGATATTGTACATGAGGAGAAATATTTTTCAAATGCAAGCAAAGTTCGAAAATCCTTACACATACATCGCTGGGCATTCCTTAAAGGAACATCCATGTAAAAATTATTGAATTTAGTCCACGCGTTTAGCCGTAAATGCGTTACAAACAGACAGACAGACAAACAAATGCAAAACGGTCGACTTGAAAAAAAAAACTCTCTTCGTTTGGTCAGCTACTTTGTACAAGATTCTGTTGTACTGATTTTTTTTCTTTTGTTGCAATAGACTTTAACTTGGCGACAATTGTCAATAGAACAATTTCTTTGTATAACTTATTGTGTGTTTGGTCCCATAGAAGCTCTGCAATAAATGGAAATATTAGTCAGTCCTTCCTCAGGGGTCTCACAGGATGGAACATTCAAACATTTGTCTTTTTGTACAGCACCTGTGTCTCCCGCATCCCAATGACCAGTGCATCTCCATTTATCTTCGCATTCAACCAAAGAGAATGCCCAGTTACTTAGTTGCACCAAAGCAGTTAAGGAAATTAATAGAACTACAAAAAAACGAATATTCACTGTTAAAATCAGAAGGCCAGGATGGTATTTCATGGACGAATGGACCAAAGGTGGCTCACAAAAAAAAGGTAAAGAATTCAACAAAACAAACCAATTGGTTTCAAGAAACAGAAGATAACTTCTTTTGTCCGGGTGTAAACGAAAATTTTAATACATTTATTATTTTCATTTATTTTCTCTTTTTTTGGAGGATGAAGCTCACATATCTATGAAACCTGTGCGTGGTACTAGAATGAACTAGAAATCTGGAATGAACTAGTCGAGCATTAGTTTAGTCACAACAGTATTTTCATAAAATTTTGTCAGATCTTTTTTACAAGATTCTAATTTCTTCTAAGATTCTATTCTTCTGATTTTTGGAACTTATCCTGTCTGATGTTTTCCAATAGCGCTCTTTGCATTACGAAGTTGATAACAAAATTCTTATCTTATACAGTATAATTGACTGAATTGAAACTCAAACAACATTAAAACGATTATTTCAAGTAGAGTAACAATGAAATTTTGAAGGAAAGTTGCTAAAAATGTATTAAAAGTAGTACGAATCTATTTTAAAGTTATAGTACATCAAATCCAACATCTAACTTGCTAACATGAGTGCAAGAATGGATTTTACTAATTTTCAAGTTGAAAATATTATCATTATTATTGTATTATATTTAATGGGTTGCGTCATTTTTGAAACACTATGTATTTAGGCATTCAATTTTTTATTATTATTATTATCATCAGTATTATTTAATTTTTTTATCAACAATTGATGAATCGTTGTAGATTGGTAGAGCCCCTTCCAATTATTGTATTCCTATTTACCAGTTTCTAAACCTTTGATTAATTTCAACTGAAAGCTCATCCTACCCTAAAAACGACCTCTGTTGGAAAAAAGAGAACAGCAAAAAACAAAGGCGTTCTTTTGTCTTCGCTATTGAGCAAAATAGTGATTAATGAATTTAGCATGAGGCACAAGCTCGTAAATCATTCGAAACAAGACTCCCCGCTTTCTAAAACTTCGAAAAGAAGGGCTTGCACCTTCTCAAAGATCAGTTTCATGGAAGCTGTGGAATGCGGTGAAGATTTTCAACAAGGAATCATCTCAAATTTAAGCGCGAAGTCTCTTATTGGCTCAGACGGCGAGGCGTTCAAAAATAAAAATAACAAAAAGATTCGAAGAATGCAACAATTTCCTGAAATTTCTTTTAGGACATTCATTTTGGAGATCAAATTCCGTATTTTAAAGCACACGTTGGGGTTTCAACTCAAGGATGACTTGAAATAGCTATTTGTGTAACTAGAGTGCAAAGTGGCGTTTTTCTGCATCGAAGGAAACAGTGCAAGTTTCTCGAGTGCAGAAACAATACTTTGCGCTCGAATTACACATTAAACTTTTCCTACAGTAATGTATAAAGTAATTTAAACTGAACAAAACAGGACATAGCCTACATAACCTGACAATTCCTCACACATAACTTATCTTCGAATCAAATCGATTTCAACAACTACTCCTGACTTTATTTTGTAGCTGAAGCAGAGTAGCCGACCTATTTTTGAATACAGAATAGGGAACCTGCGTATTACATGCTCACTATTTTGTGTAGTTAGGTTGCAAATTTGGAGTGCGATTTTAATTGTGAATAAATTAATAATATTTATACTTACATTTAGCCAAACGTTTTCGGGTCACAGAGACTAGACGCATGCCTTGAAGCCTTGAAGATGAGTTTCCATGACTCGAAAACGTTTGGCCAAAAGTGAGTACGAATATTATTTATTTACAATAATTAAAGTTCATAATGAATAAGGCTTCTCTGTACTTCAGTTTTCAGTTTGATTGAGATTGATAATGGTGTAACAACCGAAACTAGTTTCTCGAAGTTTTAATAAATGTGGTTGTGACAATTTCGTCTTATTATTCATTATGGATACCTTCCACAATATCACCTTCGCCATTTTTAAGAAAATTAAAGTTCACTGCAAGTCGTTAAATTTACAATAAAAAGTTTATTACATCCTTCTCAAGTTCTCATGAAAGTTTAATACTATATGAGAATAACGTCAATGATAAATGTACATTTTCAATTATAGAAAAAGTAAGACATGTTTTTGGTGAATAAGAGTGCTTGAAATTAATATATTTTTAAGCAGAAAGTCCTTTTACAACTTAGTTTTTCTGATCTCAGTCATGTGTATCCTGCTGCGAAATTAAGTTAGTGTTAGCTAGCTCCGTATTTGGCACAAACAATGCCATATTAAATAATAAATATTTATCAAGTGTACAAATATGTATGGAATGTTTCAGAATAAGCATGTTGTGAATTGAGATTAGATTTGTATTGTGGCTTATGCAATACACCAATCAGGGAATTGCATTTTGAAAATATCTCAATGTAAACTGTATTATAGTTCTTCGATTTATTTTTCCATAACGATCTGCGTTTTTTATAAGTTATTAATAAAATCATCGAATACTGTTCAGGTATAGCATTTATGGCGTATCATCATTCTTAAATTAATATGAGCCTCCTGACTCGAAAATGTTTGGCCGAAAGTGAGTACAAATATATTTATTCACAATTAAAATTGACTGAAAGTCGCTAAATTTACAACAAAAAGTTAATAAATAAATTAGTTGAATAATGTGAATAAATCATAGTATTATATTATTTTGAAATAAATTAGCTTTTAGAATAATAAAATACATGCATGAATGACTAGTATTGGTCATTAATATATAGTTTGTTCTAGGTTATGTTGAGTTATAAGGAGATGGCGCATGATTATGAAAAAATGAATAAAATAAAACAACACAAAAAATGATGGTACTACTTATATACATTTTTTGTATGTGCTCCATCATTCAAGATATGTAGAACATACTTTTTTTTTGTAGATTACGTCTTGGAGACTCCAGTTAAGGAGTATAAGACAAGTCAGATCAACAATATTATACACTAGATACCATAATTACTTCAATTAGTTGAGGTGAGGCTTAATTTTTATGTGAAAGGAACTCTTGTACACTATAAAAAGCTTTATCAACTAAATATTTCTTCAATTGTTTTTTAAATATTTCTATATTTTCAAGACTCTTCAAAAACTGCGGTAGCTTGTTGTAGAATT
Source organism: Conomelus anceps (assembly GCA_948455865.1). Taxonomy (NCBI): domain Eukaryota; kingdom Metazoa; phylum Arthropoda; class Insecta; order Hemiptera; family Delphacidae; genus Conomelus; species Conomelus anceps. The sequence goes on from OX418219.1 coordinate 1,685,783, forward strand.
TCCTACCAATATAACTAGGTTTTTGTTTAAATAAGCTACTATTGTGACTCACCAAGTGATAATCTCCTCGGCTTCTTGTATTATAATCATGTACATCAAGATTTTGGTTAATATCATTCGTTTTTACATATAAAGTAGCTTCATACACATATAAGCAGGGTACAGTTAGGAGACCAAGTCTCTTGAACAACGGCCTACATGAATCTAATCTATTTACTCTTTCTATACACCTAACTGTTTTTTTTTTTGGATCTTAAATACCCTATCAAGATTTTGTTTTGATGAATTACCCCATACTAAGATAGCATACCTATATAGCATACTATACTCATCGGTATAATAATAAGCTTCATATAGCAGCTTGGTATAAAAGTGTTACGAATGATGTACTATCATAATGATAGGACGTTTGTGCATCCGGGGCAAGGATAAAAAAGGATGGTTTCACCTGTATTTTTAATGCTCTGCTATCAATATCAGTTTTATCTGCCATTGTCCGCTATTTCTTTAAAAATTATCTTTTCTGTGACGTCATTCTTCTGTCAACAATATCATGTTTTAAACACCTTTGCCCACTAATTTTTCTAAGAGTAGACAATGTCAACTAGTGATGAGATTTCTGCAAATCTTTAAAATTCATGAACGGTGCATTTGCGGTTGCGGTCGCTAATAGAACTACTGTTGTACAAATAGCAGCACGTGCTTTGCGGTGTAAATAGTGTATCCGCTATGCTTGGCAAGATAAATAAATTAATATTGCAGTCAATGGTGACTGCGATGCAGAAAGATGTTCTTCTCTCTCTCTCTCGCTAAATAGGAAATCAACTGTGTCACGGCGTCTCGACGCTTCTACCACCAGCGACGATGCACTTCCGAACTGCAATTGCACTCACATTGCAACTGCACTTCACAAATAACTGCGAGCTTTCCCAGTTTACTTTCTGTTGCTCACTCACTCGCACTTGCCCATCTCAATCATGCTGTTTCTTTTCATCTTTTTATAGGAATCGTCCATCAAATTCCGAAGTGACAAAATTAGTCTTACTTCTTTTATTTTCCTTTTTTCACTTTTTTCTTCTTTAATTTTTCCTTCTTATTTCTCTCCATCTTCCTCGTCCTCCTCCTCCTCCTCCTCCTCCTCCTCCTCCTCCTCCTCCTCCTCCTACTCCTCCTCCTCCTCGTCTTTGTCCTCGTCCTCCTCTACCTCCTGGTCCTTCTTCTCCCAACCCTCCTCAAAATCATCCTCCTGCTCGTCCTCCTCCACCTCCTGGTCCTTCTTCTCCCAACCCTCCTAATAATCCTCCTCCTCCTCTTCCTCCTCCTCTTCCACCTTCTGGTCCTTCTTCTCTCAACCCTCCTCCTCCTCCTCGACTTCCTCGTCCTTCTCCTAATCCTCCTCCTGATCCTTCTCGTCTTCCTTGTCCACCTACTCCTCCTCCTTCTACTCGTTTTCCTTGTCCTCCTACTCCTCCGCCTCATCCTCCTCCGCCTTCTTCTTCACCACCTCCTCTTTGTCCTTCTTCTCCTCCTCCAGCTCCTCCAGCTCCTTGACCTTCTCCTCCTTCTCGTTTTCCTTGTCCTCCTACTCCTCCGCCTCATCCTCCTCCGCCTTCTTCTTCACCACCTCCTCTTTGTCCTTCTTCTCCTCCTCCAGCTCCTTGACCTTCTCCTCCTCCTCGTTTTCCTTGTCCTCCTAATCCTCCTCCTCATCAACCTTCACCTTTTCCTTCTCCTCCTTCTCCACCTCTTCCTCCTACTCCTCCCCATCGTCATTCTTCAGCTTGTCCTACTCCTACTCCTATTTCTTCTCCTCCTTCTTCTCCTCCGCCACCTTCTACTGCTCATTGACCTCCTTCTCCTCATCCTCCTCTACCACCTACTCCAACTCCTCCTCTCCCTACCCCTCCACCTCCTCCTATCATCCTACTACACCAGCTCTTCCTCCTCCTCCATTTCTTCTTCTTAACCTACCCCTTCCACCCACTCCTCCTTCTCACCCATCTCTCCTACCTACTCCTCCTCCTTCTCGTCCTCCTCGTCCTCCTCCGCCTTCTCCTCCTCCAATTTAAATCAATCTTCGTGTTCTGCTTCTTTCTGTCCTGCCTCTTTTTCTTCTTCTCCTTTTCCTCCTCCTGTCTTCTTCTTGCTCTTTTTCTTCTCCCATCGTCGCCTTTTTTCGGGTTCTCCCTTCTTCTTCTTCTTCTTCTTCTTCTTCTTCTTCTTCTTCTTCTTTTTATTCTTCATCTTCTTCTTCTTCTTCGATAGCTGTTCTTAATGTGTTAATGCATTTCCAGTCGGAGAAGCTTTGTTTGATGTTTTGATGCACTTCAAATGCAGTTACAGCTCAAATCTAACTGTATTACTGTATATTCCTCCTTCTCCCTCTTCCTCCTCCTCCTCCTCCTCCTGCTCCTCCCCCTTCTCCTACTCCTCTTCCTTCATCACAACCTCTTCCAGCCACCTCCTTACTCTTCCTCCTCCTCCATCTGAAGATATGATGATGATGACAAAAGTCGTTAGCAGAAAAAATTGCCAAGACATTTTAAAAATTGTGCAACGGAATATTTTCAAAGCTGTTCTAGAAAAATGTCGAACAATCTATCATCAAGGAAAAATTGCGTTTAGTAGGCGGTACCATAGAAGAGTACGGAAGACACATTAGTCCAAACTGGTTCCTGTTCTAAGTGAGAACAATTTTGTAGTAGGAAAAAATTCTCCAATAAATCAGGGGCCTGTAACTACAAACTATTATAAGTAATTAGTACTTGTGAAATTGTACTCACTGCAAAACTTTAGCCTACTGAAGCTTGAACTTGTAATTTGTTTTTTTTTCTTGAGTAAGAAGCCGACATAGGTATGAGACCTGTGCGTGGGTGATGAATTGGATGATGGTCATTGATGAGTTGGGCCTACAATTATAGGTGTGTTCCGAACCACCGGGAAAGCTTCCATTAAAGCTTCTACTGATAAGTATAGATTTAATTCCTTTATTCGCATATGCATTTGTACATTTATATCTATATCGGTACAGTATATAACAATAAATTATATTCGTAGTCATTACACTATTCATGCACTGTAAGTTTGTTAAAAACATACAATTTGTCAGAAAAATAATCCACTGTCAAAATTTTTACTAACAATAATTTATAGTGATTTTAACTTAATCATGAAGTATAGGGTACTTTTACATGGGTTGTTATGTGAAAAAATATGAAAATTTGGTGAAATAGACCGGCAATAGGTTGTTACAGTGTTGTTGGATTGGCAATCATGATATCTCCAAATTAATACTCTTTGGCCTTGTTTCTCTTATTTGGATTATTTCAAATCATGTGTAAAGGACATTGTTTTTTTTTCAAAAATATTGTGTTGAAGGATACTTCTTTTATAACTTTGATACAGATTTAACTCTGAATTTATAAACTGTATTTTGGCAATTAAAATTTATTGATTTTAAGAAATATGCCTTTATGCATTATTCTGGCTTGAGGTAAAATGAGTTTTGATTATCTCAAATACAAAAAAAGGCTATAACAAATGTGATGCTTTGTAAACGCATCTTTCAAATGATGGCTTGAACGCAGGAGGTACCTAAGAGTGTGCTGGATAGTATTCGCACTCACCTGTGCACCCAGATTCTGTTTAGTGGTTAGAGTGAACTATCAAGCATAGAGCTTCAGACTTTGTGTCGGTGAGATTAGCATACTGACATAAAACTGTACGCTCAGTGAGGAAAGCAATCACAAATTACCTCACTCCTCGTTTGTGTAGTACGCTGTTTGGACTACAGCACAACGTTGAGGTCTGGAGAGTCACCTAAAAGCATAATCAGCTATGTTGCTATATACAGTAGACACATTTGACTGTACAGGCCATTTGACATGTGCAAATTTTGACTGCGATACCTGTAGGGGGTATCAGAAATGTAGGATTGCTATAATATTTTCATAATAATTTTTATAATGAGCGGCGGGCCGCTCAGCGCAGTTGGTTGGGGCGTCGCAACTTCAGCTTGCTGTCGTTTAAGTGGTCGTGGGTTCGAATCCCGCTCCACCGTCAGGCATTTATGTGTAATCATTCACCTCATTACCCACGCACAAGTCTCGAACTCATTTGGGCATCATCAGCAATAAAAAAATAATCGTAGTAGTTTTTCCTTCGAAAAAAATTGTTTCGACCAAAATCAATAATATCTGAAGAGTTTGTTAAAATAAGTTAATTATAACCTATAGAAGTTCTACCGTATTACCGGTCAGGAGGGGTAGCAGGAGAAGGAGGAGGAGCAGGAGGAGATGAATAATAGGAGGAGGAGGAGGAGGAGGAGGAGGAGGAGGAGGAGGAGAAGGAGAAGGAGAAGGAGGAGGAAGAGGAGTTATGGAATTCTATTATAGAAATCACTTACACACGCTTTCAAAATCAAACACAGTCAATCATTCTTCAAATTCTCATAAAAATTAACCACAAACACAATTCAGAAAAAACTGTGGAAGGAAGTAATTTTTTAACAGGTGAATTCTAACAAAATACGGCAATTGTAAGAAGGCTACAGTATTATTTATAAAAGTGTGCAGATTGATAAATTGCTGAATTAGACTAATTGGACAGATGGACCTGGAAAGAAGTTAGACTCTCTTTTACATTGCATTTGCCGAGATTTCCCCCCTTCTCAACATTTCTCTCTCTCTTCTTCTTCTCTGTCTTCCTATTTTTCTCCTTCTTTTCGCCACCTTTTTAATCGTCTTCCTCTTCTCCTGCCTTCTCTTTCATCCTTTTCGTCATTTTCTTCTCCTTCTCCGTCATTTCTTCTTCTCTTCCACTTATACCTTCCCTTCACTTTTTTATTCTTCATCACCTCTTTCTTCTGACTTATTTTTTTCTTTCCTTTTATTTTTCTCCTTACCCTTTCCTTTCTCCTTCTCCTTTTCCTTGTGCTTCGTCTTCAACTTCTTGTTCTTTTTATATCTTCTTTATCACTTTGTCTCTCATCTCCTCCTTCTTTTTCTTCACCAATATATTTCTTCTCATTTTCCTTATCCCAAACCTTCTTCTTTCTCTTCTTCTTCCACGCCTCCTTCTCCTTCTTTTCTTTTCCTTTTTTAATTTCTTCTCCTTTTTTATTTTTTCCTTATTTGTTCTTTCTTCCTTTTTCTTCTTCGTTATCTTCTTCTCCTCCCTCTTTTTCTTATTTTTTCTCCTTCTACTACTTTTCCTTTACTTTTTTCTTAACACTTTTCATCTTCTTCTTTTTCTCCTTACCGTTCATCTTTTTCTCTCCTACTCTCCCTCCTCCTCCTCCTCCTCCTCATCCTTGTCCTACTTCTCCGCCTCCTACTCCGCTCACTCATCTCTTCCACATCCTCTTTATTCTTCCTTTTCTTCCCCTTCTACTTCTTATTCACCCTCTTCTTCTTTTTCTTCTCTTCTCATCCTCTTCATTCTTTCTCTTCTCCTATTTTTTTCCTTTTTAGGTCTTGTTCATTTTCTCTTCCCTCTTCTTTTTCTTCTTCTCCTCCTTCTCCTCCTTCTCCTCCTCCTCCTCCTTCTCCTCCTTCTCCTCCTTCTCCTTCTTCTCCTCATTCTCCTCCTCCTCATTCTCCACCACCTCTTCCTCCTTCATCGATAGAATTAATAGAATGAAGAAGACGTGGAAGAGAAGACGTTTCAGCCTCTCGTAGTCTATTAAATTGAAAGGACAAGGATTGGCAAGAGGGTGCCTGACGAACACTTTGTTGAATCTTTCTCCGCCATGTGTGTGTGTGAGAGAGAGAGCGAAAGAGAGCGTATTATTGAGTTCCAGGACAGAATGATGGTAAGAGAGTGAGAGAAAGAGAGTATAAGCGAGTGAGAGTGATAGACAGAGATCGATTGAGAGTGTGATGAGAGTATGATAAAGAGGAGTGTGAAGGATCGCGCAAGAAAGACAGAGACAGAAAGATAATGGATGTGAGAGAGTGAGAGAGTATGTTTGGATAGCTGGAAGCACCCCAAATCTTGTGAGTAGTAGGGGTAGGAGAAGCGTCAGTGTTGATTCTATTCGGTTAGAGCAGTCAGTGCCCGTAAGTGCTTGTGTGAGGAGCATTGTGTGTAGTGTGTGGAGTGGCTTACACATAGGAACGCTCTTATGACAGACACCGCGCGCTTCATATAACACATCTATCATCAAATACTGTAAGTAGAACTGCTCTTTTTCACTATTTCAATTGATTTTTTTATGGATTAAATAATTGAAGATGGGAGAATGTAAACAATATCTTGTTGCTCTACACATATTACTACTAATTACTACTGTTGACGTAAAAGATATATTGAACTTGTATTGTTTATAATTTTTTTCAATTGTTCACCTGCTATTTTGTTTACACAGTGTAATTAAATTCACTTTTCTTGAGGAAATGTTTTTAAAATTCAAAATAATTTTTTTTAAATATTTATGTAACAAATAAGTGGGGCTACACAAAAGTTACAAGTGTTGACACAAATTATATGGAACTTGTAGGTTTGTTTATAGAGGGGGTGCAATTCGTGGTATGAAAATCAGTTGATTTTATTAGTTAATTTATATTACATAATAGTAAATAACAACGATCAAAAACTATATTGTAAAGTACAACGAATCGTAACTTTTTATTACTTCATCCGTGTCTGTCAAATAAATTAATTTATGACCATAATATATTGTTTATTTATTAATTTTTCAAATATTCACATGTTAAACTAATTATTCTTATCATATAATTATTTTATTTTTTTGGGAAAAGTTTTAAAATAATTAAAATATGCCTAAAAAAATATTGTTTTTTATCTGGACATTATTATTATATAAGTAATCTCCCATATGTTGTCGATAACTTTCAGTTGGTTAGATCTTTCTACTTGCATTTCGAATAATATGTTATTCAAATGTTAGAATGCTGTACTTATAAAAAAATCAAAATAAGGTTTTTATTTGAAAATTGTTATTGTTTCAGAAATTTCTTTTCCATTGTCGATAACTTCCAGTTTTTTTAGATTTTCTATTCACATTTTCGAATATGTTATTCTAATTTTGGAAGACTGTACTATTTTAAATATCGTCCTTCCATTATTTTACCCGATATTCTTTTTTTGTCAGTCTATCTACCATCTATACAATTTCTCTAATTCTTATCAACTTGTCTATCAATAGTGAAAATATAACAGTATTCATAATATAATAGATACGTACTATGATAAATCAGCTAAGAAATATAATACTAGCCTATATATTAACAAAGTAAATAAAATAGGTAGAACATAAATAAAACAATAAATCACATGAGAGCAATAAAATATGGGACCATTGATCAATACAACCCATTTAATTGAAAACTCATTAACATACTCTGGGGAAAATGAGTTTTATTCAGTTTATTAGAGAGAACAGCTCACAGGTAGATTACAAGTAAGTTTATTTAGATTTGAGTTAGTCTGAAAATTTTCATCTTTAATTGGAGGGTTGTGATGAGTTAAGTGAAAACAATTTTGAAATTGAAATTTATTGTCAAACAACAAAAATTAACGTACAAAGGAAACTTGAATTAGAATAAATAAAAAAGATATAAGCTCTATAAAGATATATAAGACATTAACAAGTTCACAATGCATGAATACATTACAAAGGCACCACCAGCAAAAGTAAAACTTGCTCGCTAAGGTGGAAGTCTGTCATTATTCTAGGTTTATATGTATTTTCTGTGAATGTAATTTTTTTGTACATTTTTTGTAAGCTATTACATAAACTACTAATAAAAGTTATTATTATAGATATTATGTAATGTTGTATTATTGTTCTCAGTCTATTCATAAGTGAGTTACATTATAATTCAAATCTATAGATTGTTATTGTGTATTGCGGCTAGTCCTACTGTTGTAAATTGTAACAGATTTTTCAACCAAGAACACCAATGAGCTAATCTCCAATTTGAGAAGTTCAAGGAACAAAAATAAATAGATCAGTACCCATTCCATTTCTAGGAATCAGCTCAACGTCATGCACGATGAATGAAATATTTCTAAGAAATGTTGGCTCTGCTACTCATATTAGTATATATATACAATACACATATCATATATATATGTGCCATATGGCTTCTCCCAGGTTTTTCAACCTTCAAAACTATTCTCTGCCTCACTCCTACACCAAAACATGGGCATCCCTTTTTTGTTAATTTTCTTTTTTCATTTTTTCATTCTCAAACATTATTTTATCCATTTATTTTCCATTCTTATCCTACCATCCTTTCTCCGGAGGATGAGACCTGTGCGTGGGTAATGAATTAGATGGTGGCGATTGATGAGTTGGAACTACAGTTTTAGGTGGGTTTCGAACCACCGGGAAGTGATTTTACAGCAGAGTACAGTCATTTTTGCTCGCCAATCCAATCTGTCACCCTCACAAAGAGCGCCCAGGAGTTTCGTAGCTTATCTCTGATTGAACAGATACCTGCTACGGCAATAACAATGCTATAGAGCTATAGAACACTAATCCAATATTTTGATCTCCTCCTACCTACCTGATCTACCTCCTTAATTTTGGGTTAAAGTTGTAGTAAATAAATTAAAATAAATGTTATCAAGTTGTGAAAAATAAGTCACCATACAGTTGAAGAGAACTGAGAGAAGTTCTAGAAAATTATGTTATTTTTATTCCTGGATTTCTTGTTCCTTTGAAGATGAATCTTCATGATTCGAAAGCGTTTGGCCTAAAGTGAGTAAAAATATTATTTATGCTGAATTAAAATTGACTGCAAGTCGTTGAATTCACTATAAAAAAGTCCATTTTATTCTTACCACATAATAATATCATTTAATTTAAAATTATCATGCAACCAATTTCTTTAAGGTCAAAAGGAAACATCAACATGATAATTTAACTTATTCATATTTCTGTAAACGAACGAGATACCTATCTAGAGAAGTCTATTAAAAATACATGGATCAGTTTGAACTCAGATTCAAGACTATTGTTTCCAAGATAAATCTAAAACTCTTACGGTCAGTTGCACTAAAGAAAATTAAATTTGACCACCGTAAGATGACGTCATTTGACGGAGCCAGTGCAACGACTTCCCTATTGAACTCCGTAAGATGACGTCATTTAATTTTATTTTGTGCAACTCGCCGATATTCATTCAACATTATAAAACTCTGATTATGAGAGTAATTTCTTGTATCAAGTTATGTGAGTGTCTGAGTTCCATCGCTAGTTTAGTATGAAATGAACAATGTAATTGGAAAATTCCAACGTTGACAACAACAATCGTTGAAAGAGAAGTTTTGTTTTTCTATGATTTTCAATTCAATGACAATTTAGAGATGACAATGACAAGTAAGATTTTCTATCAAATGAGGAAAACCAATCAATAGGAATGGCCTGAAGATTTTCAATGTTTAGCTTGGAATTATTATGATTCCATTTCAACTTCAGAATAACAACAAACTTTAATAAAACAATAGAATGGGAGGCGCGTTATTATTTTCCGGCTTATGAAATGGTCATAAATTGGAAAGAAAACGGAAAAGCTTCTCTTCTGGCTAACAAAAATAAATCAATAATCATACTCCTTGAAAATCGATTTTCAACTCGACATTGCTTATTTTTAGGATGCTATCTGCGTTGTTAATGATTGTTTTTTAAGACTACGTCTTGAAGATTCCGCTTATGGAGTATAAGAAAATAATGAATGATTAATTTTTCTCTTACTTCTTTTTACTCTTATTCTTTATTACTTCTCATACTCTTATTTCTTTGATGTTAACAATACTATTGTAAAGGGAAGATGTGTCCATAATCTGTAAAACTTATCCATTTATCGGCAAGTATGTAGCCTTTCCAAGTGTTCAATAGTTTTCCTAAAATAATGATAGACGATTGAAGGAAAGTGATGCCACAAGCCGTGGCAGGTACCGTATCAGATAAGTCACGAGCGCCTGGGCCCTCTTTGTACGGGTTTAGCCAAAGTCAAACTATAATACGTATATACTACATTACTGCATTATAATACACACTACATTAACTATATACGTATATAAATAAAGTAGCCTACATAGTGTGGTTAGAGCAACGAACACGTAAGACCAATTTATTGGACCATTGGTCTTATGTGTTCGCTGGGCTAGAGTTTAGCCAGAAAAAAGCTCTGTTTTCTGCTGTAAAATCACTTCCCGATGGTTCGGAACCCACCTAAATCTGTAGATTCAACTCATCAATCACCATCATCCAATTCATTACCCAAGCTCAGACATAAGAGAGCTTTTCATCCTCCGCAAAATTTCATTAATAAATTATAATCTCAACAATTATATCACTCCCATCAAATATTTAAGGATTTGGCTAGCAAAAAGACTCTGTTCTCTGCTGTAAAATCACTTCCCGGTGGTTCGTAACCCACCTAAAACTGAGGGTTTATCTCATCAATCACTATCATCCAACTCATTACCCACGCACAGGTCTCAGATCTATGTGGGCTTGCTTCATCCTCCGGAAAAAATCATTAATATAATCCCAATAATAATATTACTTCCAGGATTATTACTACCTTATTCTTTGTAAGGGTTTAACCAGCGAAAGACTGTTTTCTGCTATGAAATCACTTCCCGGTGGTTCGGAACCTACCTAAAACTGTAGTTCCAATCCATTAATCATCCAACTCATTACCCACGCAAAGGTATCAGACCAAAGTGAGCTTCATCCTCCGAAAAAAATTATAATAATAATATTTTTATTTCGCCAAAATACAAAAATACAAAATAATTATTTACATAATCCCAATAATAATAAAATTACTCTCAATTAAGTCAAACTGCGAGTAACTAACTAACTAACTAATCTGTCGTCATCATCATCATCATCCAACTCATTACCTACGCACAAGTCTCAGCCCTATGTGGGTTTATCCACCAGAAAAAAAAGATTTATATAATCTCAATAATAATTACTCTCAAAATTGAATGAAATTCAGCTATATTTTCTTAGCCTGGCCTCGTTAGAGCTGAAATTTGTCCATTCCCGCATAAATCATTTTTCACATTTCAGTTTTGATATCGAAGCCAAAAAGTGTCGGGCATGATTTATTCTGAAAAATATAGAAAGAAATAAACATCACAAATATCCTCACTGTTTTAACGAAAATATTGTTATTTATATAATGCTTTTAAGTTTAGGTTCAAGGAACTCTTTTAACTACTGTCCTCCAACCACCCCTCCCCTCCTAACGGCAGCCATTTTAATCGTCATTCCTCGCTTCCTGCCGTTCTATTCTCATTCTCTCACTCTCACTCTTCATCGATCTCTCTCTGTTTCTCCTATGCGTTTTTCTTTTCCATTTTCAACCCTCCCACTTCTTTTTCGTGCATCTTCTTTCCTCCCCATTTCTAAAAATACTGTGTACGCCATTTGCCGTGCTCTATACACGTAAAATAGCTGCTGATTGAACAAGATGTGTGTGAGATCCAAGTTTTAAAGAAAAATGCTGATTCATGAAAAAATAGATAAGTAATACAAGTTGAAATTCTGTTTCAACATAACATAATAAAATATAAATAATTTAATATTTCCATAGAATATAATATTGTTACGGGTTCTATGTCTAAAATAACGCTGGCAACACTTAAATTTATCACTCGCACTTTATTTACACAAATAATCACAACACTCACTGATCAGTAATGTCTTACAAAAAAATAAGCAATTAAAAACAGACAAATCGATATTGTTCAACTAATTAAGAGATTTCAATAAACTGTACAAAAATCAATCACTAAATGTCAGAAGGCCGATCTAATATTAAATAATAACTGTACAATAAACTTTCCAATAATATTCAAAAAGAAACGTCGAGAAAGAACAATTAACTCACGTAGCACAAGTCCATAATACAGTAATGGGCAAAAGAATCATCACTATAGAACTGTCAAGAGAATTATCACTAAAGGCAACGAAAGTTCATTGCGTGGTTTGTAATAGCGCCAACGGGAAAACACTGCCTGTATTAACGGGAACTGTCACTACTGCCACTTATCAACGTAGAACAACTGAACTACTTAACTTTTACACTTGTTTATCACGACGAATTACAAACAAGACTGAACTAATTTACAAAAGTTCACCTCTATTTATATACTTTATCATAATTGAGATATCTCTAGATTTCTCTACCAACTTCTACCGATTTCTAAAATAAACAATCAAGGAAACTCGAACTTTCCACAATATTCGACTCCATTAATCTCTAATCAAACAACTAGAACATTCTACAAATTACCAAGTAAACACCATAAAAGTGTCAAAAGCAGAGTAATTAATTGCTTAGAAGTAAACATTTACATAGCAGATAACAATCTATCCACTATAGAACCACTGTCCTTCTTTCTCACTATTCTATTTCTCATATTCGCTACAATATATTATATTTTAAACATACAGCAATTTAATATTCAATATAAATTGACTGTAGAAAATTGGATAGTTAGCAATTTATTTAACAAGTTAACCCTTATGTGTGATTGTTATTATCCTGAGCGGTGATTCAAACCCATCTTAAACTGTCGGTCCAACTCATCAATCCAACTGATTACCCACGCACAGGTCTCAAATCTATGTGGGCTTCATCCTCAAAAAAAATCTAGCTCCACATATCATATCAATTTACTGATCATTATTAACGAATGATAAAACTTTATCATCTGATGCTCTCTTTTCAGAGTTGTTTTGCTTTTTGACAACTGCCTGATAGCAACTCCTGAAACATTTTATTCGAACAATAGTCAACTTTCCGTCATCGATAAATAGTTCAATTGTTGTTATTCCGATTCTCAATCACTTTTCCACCCTCCTTTTTCCGTCTCTGACAGGGGCTACCTTTCCATCCTGCCTTGAAAGCCCTCTAGGCACTTATTTTCCCTTCTATATAACTTCCATATACTTGGTATTATAATGATGTCACGGAATAAACGTAATATTTTTAAAAATCAGATGGAGAGTAATCTCAACAATTTAAAGGAGGGCTTAATTGACAGTACAGTGATTGAGATTGCCGTCAATCTACATGCGAGTTTAGAAATCATTTCCGAGAAGTTTTCCATAGAGGCGGTTATAGACTTAATACCAGTTGTCACGATATTATTGAGTAAATATGACGCTGCAATAAAAGTCAACAGCGATCTGACAAAAAATTTAACGGATATGGCAGCTGAAATTATGACTCTGGAAAAATCACTTCTAAAAGAGAGGACGAATAGGAAGAGTGATTTCGATGATTCGATTTGTAATGAAGAGAGGGCAGATGCTGAAATCAGAGAGCTCATGGAAAAGCTTAATTCAGTGAATGCGACTGTCAATGAGTTGAAACTAGAAATTTCATCGAAAGATGCTATTATAAACATTTTAGAGAGAGATGCACGGCAGGCAGCTGACATGATTAAAAATTTGGAATACAAGTTACAGTTATTAAAAAAGACGAAAACTATTCCAACAGAGTTCAAGACCCCTAAGTCAACTTGTAGGTCTGGATCATCAATAGGTTCTGGTATCTATGGTGTGGAAACATCAAATCGTTTCTCATTGCTTCAAGATAACAATGGCGAGTCACTCCAACCTGTTGATGGTCATGGATTGAAAGTGAGAGCTCTTGTGCATAGAAGTGACTCTCATTCTAAGAAGCCGAATTCCATGAAATCATCCTCCTTGTCATCAAAGAGAAACCGGATTGTGGTCCTTGCTGATAGCCAGGGGAGAAATATGCAAAACTTTATGAGCAGATTGTACCCTAATTTTGAGATTTTTGTTTATTGTCTGCCAGGAGCTCAATTGAAACAAGTTTTTGCGAATGGATTGCAGTTCGTGAAAGATTTAACTAAATCTGATTATGTTATTGTGATGGCGGGTTCGAATGACTTTGCTGGTTATGAGCCAGGTCATCTCACTATACAGCGGGGATTGGATCTGATTCTGAGTGCGGGATTGAACACTAATATCATTATCAGCGCAATACCCTCTAGATATGATAAGCCGCACTATAATGATGAAATTCACTTCACTAATGTGTCGATCTCGAATAGAATATCGTCTTACACTGGAACTTCAACGGTGATATTCAACAATTTCAGTAGCGTTATGCAAAGGCATCACTTCACGAGACATGGCCTGCACTACGGAAAGAAAGGAAAGCGTTCACTTGGAAAATCTTTCTGTAATATTGTGACAAATCATGGACTCTTGAAGCATGCTCCTTCCATGCCAATGGAAATTCATAACAGTGTTGACGAGGACGTGATAGTCCGCGACCCTGACTACGCGACTCCAGCTTCAACCCCATTGGCTGTAGTGCACTCCATCATTGATCTTGATGGAACACCTTCTAGTGTTCGACTTGGAGAGTTGAATTTCCACCGAGTGAGCGACGATCTCCTTCACACTCCTAAGTCCAGAGTTTACTCAAGAACTGTTAATTCTTCCAATCCTGATACTAGATCAAATAATGAAAATAGTTTTTTAGGTCTCTCTCAGTTCCTATCAATGAACAGCAATTCCATTTAAATGATCTTGATGATCTTGATTCTCCTACTATCTCCTTATTCTTTTGCAATGTACAGTGTCTAGGTAATAAAGTAAATGAAATAAATGTAATGAATAGTATTAATAATAATAATTATGATATCCTCTGCTTAACTGAGCATTGGTTGAAAGAGAATCATTTGGAACTGGTCAAAATAGATGGTTTTGTGATGACCTCTGCCTTTTGCAGAGTCAAATTCAAGAATGGGGGTGTTGTTATTTTCATTTCAGACAAATTTGTTAATGATTTCAAAGTAATTGATGTATCAGCTTATAGTAATGAAATTCACCATGAATTTGTTGCTGTTAGGAGTAAGAAATTAAAAATTATCATCATAACACTCTACAGATCACCCAGGGGTGACTTTAACCTTTTCCTTGATGCATTGGATAGACTTATCGTATCTTTAACTATATACAAGCAGGATTATCATTTTATTATAGGAGGTGACTATAATGTAAACATACTGTCTATTGATCCTAAAAAATCCGAGTTGGTAAATTTTCTCAAATCTTATAATCTGTATCTGACCAACTTTGAGACAACAAGAATGAATTCTTGCTTGGACAATGTTGCAACTGATCTGCGCCCCGGTTTGTTCAAGGTGGCTGTTGAGCCGGTGGTCTTGGGCGATCACGATGCCATATCTTTCAGAGTGAGATCCAATACGAATATAAGTGGGAATACTAATTCAAAAGATGAAAAATCTTATAGTTTCAGACCAATAACTGCTATAGGAACCAATCAATTATTGTCTCAACTATGTACCATCCACTGGCCGAGCATTCTAATTCACGAAAGGGCTGAGAATAATTTTCAATTATTTTTTAATGAATTCCATAAGCTATTTGACATTTTTTTCCCTATAAAAACTAAAAAGCCTTCCTCTGATAGAGTTAAAAAGTGGAATCAACTCTCACCTGCTTTGAATGGTTTAAGGAATACAGTACTGATTGCTTATGATAAATACAAAAATAGTAGGTCAGAAAATGAGAAACGCACTTATATCAATTTAAAGAAACTATATAAATTAGAACTTAAATCATTCAAGCTTAACTCAAATGTCCGGCGTATTGAATCTGCGAATAATAAGTGCTCAGCTGCATGGAGAATTATTCGGAAATGCTCTAATCCACCTCCTGATGTTAGAACATCAATCTCTCCTGATGCATTCAATCTATACTTTCTCAAATCAGTAGAACAAATTCACAGTAGTATTGAC
Source organism: Conomelus anceps (assembly GCA_948455865.1). Lineage (NCBI taxonomy): Eukaryota > Metazoa > Arthropoda > Insecta > Hemiptera > Delphacidae > Conomelus > Conomelus anceps. The sequence goes on from OX418219.1 coordinate 1,701,581, forward strand.
TCAACTGATGTTTTAGCAGAGGATTTACTATCTCTCTCTCCAGGAACTGATTGTAGATTTGAAATGAAAGAGGTCTCGGTTGTGCAGGTTCTAGGTATTGTCACAAAAATGAAATCATCAAATAGTAAAGATATATATGACTTGACTAGCTCACTGGTAAAAGAAGTAATTCAACCAATCGTTGCACCATTAACAGCCTGTTTCAATTCTTGCATAAATGAAGCAGTTTTTCCAAAAATTCTGAAACATTCTAGAACTATTCCTATATACAAAAAAGGTTGCAAGAAACAACCTGAGAACTTCAGACCCATATCTGTTCCACCAATATTCGGTAAAATTTATGAATATATCATTTCCATTCAACTCTATGAATACTTTGAGAGCAACGGCCTGCTATCCACTGCACAGTTCGGTTTCAGAGCAGGTAAATCAACCATTGATGCAGTTGGCTCGATTGTAGACGACATATTAGACTGCTTCAATTCAATGAACTATGCAGGTTTAGTCCTGTATGACCTGAGTCGAGCATTCGATGTTGTCCAACATGAAATTTTATTGAAAAAATTGTATTATTTAGGTGTGCAAGGGAAAGCTCTTAAACTGTTGCAATCGTACCTGAGTGATCGTAGGCAGACTGTAAATGTTAATAACGAATTCTCCAAGTGTTGCATTGTACGTCATGGTGTACCACAAGGATCAATACTAGGACCCTTGCTATTTCTGATAATGATGAATGATATTGATTATTGTACTAAATCTAAAGTAGTTTGTTATGCTGATGACACATCTATGTTTTCTGTAGATACTGATATCCTGGCTCTAAAAGAAAAAATGTCCAACTGTCAGGATGAAATGAGCATATGGTTCAGGGCAAATAATCTACTTCTAAATAGCAATAAAACGCAACAAATAATTCTGGGGTTGAGGCAAATTGATAAAGATAATTTAAAATGTGTGAAGATTTTGGGGATATATCTAGATCAAGGATTGACATGGGGCGCACATATTGATCACGTTTGTTCCAAGCTGAGCCGAGTGTTATATCTTTTACGCAGATTGAAAGAATATGTGCCTCAGCATTACCTCAAAATGACCTATTTTGCCTTCTTTCAAGGTACATTTGCATATGGTTTATCATTGTGGGGTTGTGCTACTGATGTACAAAAAATCTTGCTCCTTCAGAAGAAGGCTTTGAGAATTGTTGGTAATGCAGACTACTTAGAACCTTGTAGGCCAATTTTTGTAGAACAGAAAATGATGACAATTTATAGCTTGTTTGTATTTTTACTAGCTATGGAAGTGAAAATAAATTTTGACTCTTTCCTACGTAGGGAGAATTTTCACCAGCATAATACAAGGTACAGACAGTGTATAGAAGTACCATATGCCAGGCTGAGGAGAACTCAGATCAGTTCAAGAGTAATTTCTGTAAAAATATTCAATAAGCTTCCGTTTTTTGTAAGAGAAATATCTGTTGCTCAGTTTAAACGTCAAATGAGAACACTTTTGACAGAAAATCCGCTTTACTCATTGACAGAATTCCTCAACATGAGCAATGAAACTATTAGTAGCTACTTCTGATTAAATTTGAATTCAGAGTAAATTTTATATAAGTGTGAACTATAATATATACTTTCATGACTTGTATATTTTGATTGCCTATTATGTGGTTATTATTGAATGTCTGTTAGATTTATTATCATTGTAATGCATATGTGATTATGACGTTTCCGATTGTATAGTTTTTATACTTAAAGGAATAAAATCTATTCTATTCTATTCTATTCTATTCTATTCTATTCTATTCTATTGCCATCCATGAATAACGAACAATTCAACTTGTAATAAAAAAAGACTAATAAACCTAGTATAACTCCATTTATTAGGCTAACTTCATTATTTCATGTGTCCAAATTGCGAAGGCGAGGAATTAACATTTGATGCCTGCGGCTTTATTCAATCACTTGATACATATCTATATAACATCATCTATATCATTGGAAAAATAGACTATTAATAGGATAGAAAATTGATCAACGTTTGGACTTTAGGTCTAACACTTCCAGATAGACTATTTCAGACACCTAGGAACTTATTTGAACCAGAACTATTAAAAATACATCCTAAAAATCAAGGACTAGTAGGACTTTAAGGCCCTCATGAAATAGCTTAACTATTTTAAGCACCTAGGGACCTAGGAACTTATTCTATTTTTTTGAACCAGGACTATTATATTAAACAGTAGTCCCACGACGCGGTTAAATACAAAAGGAAGTTTGAAGGACTTTCTTTGTGTTTTGTCATTTGTTTACCCCCCTTAGCCCCCCTCAATCCATATAATTCTCCTCCACCCCTCCCCATGATACAGTGCCTATTAGATTATTCCGTTGTTCACGCTTTCAATCCAAGATCAACTTCTAGGCAATAAAAGAAGGATTTTTGAGCTTCGGCGAACCGTCAAAGTGCAATCTAGTTAAAACTCTCAACTCTATTGGGAACTTTTATGAGAGGCAATAAGACTGGGATGTGTTGAATCTATTGTGTAATGTTTGAGTTATAGGCCCATGTTCAAGGTTTTAGATTCACTAGGCAGCATTATATTGACTAGTTTGGAGGATGTAATTTAAATGTAATTGAACAAAACTCATAAGATAATTTTTTTTCTGGGATGAAGCCCACATAGGTCTGAGACCTGTGCGTGGGTAATGAGTTGGGTGATGGTGATTGATGAGTTGGACCTACAGTTTTAGGTGGGTTCCGAACCACTGGGAAAGTGATTTTACAGCAGAGAACAGTGTCTTTTTTGCTGGTCAATTTAATCGGTCACCGTTACGAACAGGACCTACGAGAACGCAGCTTATCTCTATCTGATTGAACAGATACCTGCTATGGCTCGCGGAAGAAGTAACTAATATAGTTAGTAACTAATATAACGATAGAAGTAACTAATATAGGTGACTGTTTTAGGACATAACCTTAAATTTTGATTTTTAATTGAAACTTGTAAAGAAAGCAGTGGGCTGTGCCTGTTGTATCTTTGCTTGCCTGTGCTTCTATAATAAATGAATGAATGAATAATAGGTAATAAAAAGTAAAACAAATAAGTCAATAAATATATTAAGAGTGCAATAAGACCTACTTTGTTAATATTTTACTAAAATTACACTGTAATTGAACAGAACTGATAATATAATTATAGGACTACCTAAGGCTATGTTTCAATCTAATATCAAAATTGACTCTGTATTTGTATTTCTATTATGATTTTTACTCACTTTTCAACTATTTTCAGCTATTTGTCAGATTTTCAACTAGAATTACATTGCAAAATCACTCTTTAATATGCATTGGCACATTGCACATATATATTTACACATTTATCAGTCATAAATGAATTGAGATTTAAGAACGTGAAAATCTAAGTGTAAAATTTACACTGTAAATTTTTTTTACAAAGATCTTCAATAGATTTGATAGACAATCTTTTATAGATAGTTAAATAATTGATAAAATGTGTACCATTGTCTTAGTATAGAGTATTTCATTGTATCAATTTATTTATTATTTCATGAAAGAAAAAGTATCTTTTATAAGAGATTTTAAGTATGCGGATCGAACACTGTTCTTTTTAATTGTTTAAATTTGAATTCAACTTCTAGAAAAAAAACATTACAGTCAAAAGCAGACATAAAGATGATTCATTAAAGTTTTTTTTACATAGTAAATGCAAATTGAAATTATATGTTAGAGAATACCAGCTACATAACCTCGTAGGATCACTTGTGGTAAAGTGACAAACGTTCAATATAACAAAGATCAATTACAGAAATAAAGTTTATAAAAATGAATTACTAAAATCATGTCTATATGAATAATGAATTAATATCAATAACAAGAATATAACTTTTAAAATGAATTACAAAAATAAAAACCATATGAATATATTACAAAAATAAAACCCCTTACTATTTAAATTACAGTAGAGCAGATTTGCAAGCACAGTACATTTCTAGAAATGGCACAATCAATAAAAAACAAGTCCGTGTTTTGAGGGAGAATTAATGAAATAAACCTGATAATACAGACTCTTGAAGAAAAGAGTAACTTTATTTCTTTTTTTTATTAGAATAGAAGGAAAAAACAAAAATATCAAGTTTTATAAAAGTTCAAAACTCCAATCTACTCAGTGTTGTAATTTTATTAGCAATGAACTTTTGTAAACTTCAAAACATTTCGATTTTATTAGCTAGTTTTCCTGTACTAAATATTGTGTTCCCACACTATAATGTGTTTGCATCTTGAACTTTAATTCAACAATACAAGAAATTTACAGTGAAAAACACGATGAATAGTCTCAATAAAAACAGTCATAACTCTACGCTGTGTTGATTTGTTTTGAGATGTTTAAATTTGTAGATATTCTCAAGAAAGAAGCATTATAAATAATTCAACGTTTGTTTTTGTGCAATTTGTTTATCATGTGCTGTAGTCGAATAGTTTGGGGCAAGCTAGCGTCGTTGAAAAATTGTTCAAGCTTCTGAATTTATTGAAAGCCAAGTAGAAAGTCGCAAGATGACGAATGTGAAGTCCATCATTGCAATAATACTTGAGGCTTTTCAAGGATTCACTTCCAAGTGGTCTGCATACATCTTAAAGGAGACTTTGAAGAGTTATGGTATGGCATAACTTGAATTTTAAAAAGAGAAATAAAGGTCGGAGAGAGAGAAGGTAAAAAAACAGGAAGAAGGAATGAGATTGACGTTGGAAAATGAAAGAGAAAGAAAAATTAGGCTAATCCAAACAAATTCATAACACTGAGAAGAATCCAAATGTTAGGTTATGCAAATTTTTTACAAGCAATTTTACTTTGAAGAACAATGACCATTTCATTTGGTACATAAAGAGTTGTGACCCATGTCTATCAACATTCACGCATAAATATCCTTGATTTTGATTGAGATTAATCTAAAGGCTATTGGACTCAAATCAATTAATACAGTTGCGTTATTATGAATGACAAGATGCAGCATCTTTCTCAACGTCTGAGGGACATATTGTTGTCGGATAAAATTAAAAGATCATTAGAAAACCTAGGGCCGTATTTATGAACGTTCTTTCAGTGTCTCTTCATTCGAGGGTCTCTTGAAATGCCTATATTTACAAAAATATACTCTATATACCTTATATATATACCTTAACATTTAAATAAATACCTTACATTTTTCAAGAGTCCCTCGAGTCATGAGAAACTGAAGAAACGTTAAAAAATAACGCGAAAACACTCCATACTTTCTACTAACTAAAATTTAAGTATGGAGAGTTATCTTGTAACTTGATTTAAGTTTATAAATTCATAGGAATTTGTTGTTAGTTAGACTGCAATTCAATATTTGAAGATAAAAAATATTAACTTTTCAAGTTAATTCAACGAATTGCAGTCAAATTTGACTGCAAGTCGTTGAATTCACTTGAAAAGTTTATATTAACAACGCAGTTCGTCATGGAACAAGAAATCCAGGAATAAAAAAATATCTTATAATTTGGTATATGCCTTTAATTGAGTGGGGATTTGATATCAAGCTAGAAGTTGAACCACTAATAATTAGATACAGGAGAGAAATTACATACTTTCTACTATTATTTGAAATTTTAATATGGAAAATTACATTATAACTTGATTAGGTTATAAATTAAAGGTAGGGCCTAATCTGTTGTTAATTGAGCTGCAATTGATTACCTAGCTTCAATAATATGTAAAACCAGACAAAAGAAACTTGAAATGACAAATAAGTAGGCCTATTTATGATGTTGGAGATCCATCTTGTTTCCACTAATATGTAATATAAACTAAAAAAACACCTTTCAGAGGAAATTAACTCACGTTATGGCGTGACGGCCGCTTCACGCTCTTGACAACAGAGTGAAACGGCTGTCATGCCATAACGTAAGTTAATTTCCTCTTAAAAGTGTTTTTTTTTAAGTTTATATAATAAGTATTTATAAAATGTTTGCACTAAGATTTATTCTCAATATGATGACATTGAAAACTGGATGGATTCATGAGTATGGAAGGACTTATAGTGGGTGGAGATTTTTCTGTTATGTTTTGCATTAAAGTAAGAAAATTAATAATTTAATATAATCTGGAGTACCGGGCTAAACCTGCTCAATTTCTTTGTCTAGGTAACCCTAATACAGTTTATACTGTAGGAGTGCCTAATATTTTTATTACATCAATTTGTTCGGAAATAATTTATTTTCAATAATATTACAGAAATTGTAGCAGAACTGATGTTTTCCATGATGAAATACTTTATGTGCAAACTAATATCAAAACTAACTGTATTTCTATTTAAATTA
>OX418219.1:1708140-2080640 GCA_948455865.1 Conomelus anceps
AGCCGCGAGCCGTAGCAGGTATCTGTTCAATCAGATAGAGATAAGCTGCGTTCTCGTAGGTCCTATTCGTAACGGTGACCGATTAGATTGGCCAGCAAAAAAGACTGCTGTAAAATCACTTCCCGGTGGTTCGGAACCCACCTAAAACTGTAGGTCCAACTCATCAATCACCATCATCCAAATGATTACCCACGCACAGGCCTCAGACCTATGTGGGCTTCATCCTCCAAAAAAAAGAAGATTCTTTCACACATACAACTTTTGGCTCACTCCCGCGATTCGAATGGTTGCTCAAGACATGTTCAGGTCACATAATAGATACTGGAGATACTTCAGACAAAGAAAACACCGCGCTCAAAGCCGCAAGTCGCAACGTCTTCTCTTAGCACGTGTGAACCCTCACCTGCCTCTTAACTGTCCACTCCTTAAAACTTCAAACTCTAGCTGACCACTTGAAATGCGCATACCGTCATAAAACAGCAGCTCATCGATTGGCAGCACAAGGTGACACTGTTCCAAAACAATATGCTAATAAAGTTTGCCAGCTATGCATTGAATTTTGATGCACTACCTAGTTCAGACAAATATTTCAAGTAGGAGAGGAAGCATCGTTGTTTACTCAGGGATACAGCAATGACGAATTCCAGCTCCGATTTGCATTGCTTTCAAGTTTTTGTTCTAACTTTCTTTGTAGTGGCGAAAGTGATTGAAAGGTGGCGAAGAGTTTGTTTGAGATTGATAATGGTGTAACCACCGAAACTAGCATCTCACTATTTTCAATAAATGTGGCTGTGACAACTTCATGTATTATTATTATTATTTTTTTTTTTTTTTGTTCTTTTTGTTCTAAAGTTGGAAGAATTGAACAAAGTTGAGAGAATTAACAAAATGTTGGAAATGAATTTGGAAGAATTAAACAAAATTGAGAGGATTAACAAAATAGATACAAAATATTTGAAATAAAGTTGAAAGAACTGAACAAAGTTTAGAAAATTATCAAAATATTGGAAATAAATTTGGAAGAATTGAACAAAGTTGAGAGAACTAACGAAATAGATACAAAATATTGGGAGTAAAGCTGAAAGAATTAAACCAAGTAGAATGAAATAGCTAAATATTGGAAATAAACTTGAAAGAATTGAACAAAGTTGATAGAATTAACAAAATAGATATAACATTTTGTAAATTAAACAAACAAGAAACAAATACTGCAGGCCAAAAATATTAAATGTCCAGTGAAGCTTCTAGGTTCATTGAGTTTGTTTGAGATTGATAATGGTGTAACAACCGAAACTAGTATCTCACTATTTTCAATAAATGTAGTTGTGACAACTCCATGTCTGATTATTCATTAAACTAATTAAAGTGAAGAAAGTTCAAAGTAGAATGAATGAAGTAAGTTCAAAAAAAGTGTAAGGTGAAGGCTTAAATTTCTATAAAAGGTTAATATCTTATTCCATAATAAATTAGAGTTGATTGAAACATTGGAATGTGATTTTATTGAAATTGTTTTGAAGTTTTCAGATGGAATTTTCTAATATAGTGGATTTTAAAGCTCAGTAGCGATTGTTTATAGTTTACTATTACTTATAATATAAGTAAACTGTATTATAGTTCAGTTGGGGTTGTTGGAGACATTAAAAGACGATTGTATTGGAATTTTCATTAAGCTTCCAGACCAAATTCTTGAATTGTTAGACTTTCCAAACACAGTAGGAATGGTTCTATAGTTGTTGGAGTTGATTGAGACATTGAAAGTGGAAGCCAGAAGCATTGGTTGTAAACCTGTTCACAGATTTATGTCCAAACTCTCAACCTGGAAGACTGCGCTCATAGTGTTTGTTGGAAATGAAACTCGAATTTGTTTTTCTCCACGGGCAATAAAGCCAACACTACACAGAGCCACGTGGTCCCTAATAAATTTCCATGTCGAAGAGCTGCTCACCCTGCCGACAAAACGATTCTGGAGAACTTATTCTTTTTGGGGAACTATAATCAGTTTCTAAGAACCGAATGATGCGGCAAAAATTAAGGAAGTAAAATAAAATAAAATGCATTGAAAAAAGTAAAAAAAAATTATTTCATATTAACTGAATAAAGATGGACGAAGCAAGTGGCACGAATGAAAGAAGGCAAACATTATTAGAATGAAATAAATGAGGAACAGATAAAAATTTACAAACAGAGCACGGAGACAGTGGCGTTCCGATAATGGAGCGAGTGGAGCAGTCGCTCCAGGGCGCAAGGCTCTGAGGGGCGCACCGTTCTTGAGAGAAAATTGCCTTTTACTTACCAAAAAATGTATTACTATAATGAAGGCCAAAAGGGTAAAATGCAACACAATTTTTAAAAAACCGTATGAATACATCGCTGTGCATTACTAAAATGTCAAATTTAAAAGAAATCGGTTCACTCGTTCAGCCGTAAATGCGTTACAACCAGACAGAATGCAAAACGGTCGAGTCGAAAGTAGCAAAGCCAAAATAATGTAAATTGGGTGACAAAAGGTATAACAATTTCAAGTAAGTTAATTGAATGAAGACTTTGAATTTATTCTAGAAAAATAAATCCAAAAAAGTTCAATGGTTTTTATATTACCAAGAACAGGACTGAAATACTACACTTTTGAATCCCATTTTCAAAATATTAGAAAATGTTTGTAGGAATGGCTTGAAAAATGCTAAAAAATAACTGCAAATAAATTTATAGAAAAGTGAAAAAATCCAAAACAAGCTGTTTGGAAATTGATAAAAGCGGAATCTGGCCTGGCGAAAAATCATTAATGAGAGATTCGCATCTACAAATACGGCGTAGTTAGAGGCGGGATAAAAGCTGCTGATACATTACCACTATATTAATATCAGCCCAATCGGTTGGTTGAGTGTGAGACCGATTTTTTTTGTGGTGGTGGGGGGGCATCGTAAGACACTTCCGCTCCAGGGCGCTTGAAACCTCGGTACGCCACTGCACGGAGAGCATAAAATAGATTAAATGAATTTGAGATCAAAGTAGAGAAATGCACAACAAGATGTATGGAATTATGAAAATTATTGAAATAAGAATAGTGTCTGCAAAAATAAAAGAAGGTTTCAATGAAATGAAATAAAGTAGAAAATATAAGGTACACAAATCAAATCAAATCGTTTATTGCACAAAAACCGAATACAAATAATATGCAATAATATTACATACAATTTCACATACAAAAAGAAATACAGTATTATTATACTAGTTAACATAATTACTATTACAATTAAATTGGATACAAAAACGCAGGTATTTAAACCTTTATTTATATTTACTGGTATCCGGAGACTACAGAATTCAATATTACAATTAATTTTGGCGAGGCTTAATTTTAATGTAAAAGGAAATTATGTGCACTATAAAAAGCTTTAGCAACCAATTATTTCTAAATTGTTTTTTCAATATTTCTACATTTTCAAGACTCTTTAAAAACTGCAGTAGCTTGTAGAGTTTCCTACCAATATAACAAGGTTTTTTTTAATAAGCTACTATTGAGACTTTCCAAGTAATACGCTAATCTTCTTGGCTTCGTGTATTATAATAGTGTATGTCAAGATTCGGGTTTATATCACTCTTTTTTTCATATAAAGTAGCTTCATACACATATAAGCAGGGTACAGTTAGGAGACCAAGTCTCTTGAATAACGGCCTACATAAATCAATCTAATTACTTTTTCCGTACAACTAATAACTTTCTTTTGGATCTTTAACACACTATCAAGGTTTTGTTTTCATGAATTACCCCATACTAAGGTAGCATACCTATTTAAAACAAGACTGGTCTTTGAATTCCAGCATATTGTTGAATGTTCTATATGAAGCATAAAATGATACATCTAACAAAAAAAAATTAAATGTTTTTAATGTTGTTTATGAATTCCAGCATATTGAATGTTCTATATGAAGCATAAAATGATATACCTAACAAAAATTTAAAAAAATCTTTTAAAAGTTGTTTATGCAACCAAAAGTTTGAAAATCGCCCCCTGCAACAATCAAATTCAACAATCCGTCCTAAAATCTTTATAGAACATCAATCACAGTTGTAAATAAATCTCTGACTCGCAGTGAAACTTCAAGATTAGAAGCAAAGCTGCATTAGCTGTTGTACTGCATGCATGTGATGTGATGTGATGTGATGCCCTCTTCTCAATAATATTTCGAACGTGCATGTTTACAGTGTACAGTGCCAGGCAACTCTCAATGTCTGGACGCCATTTCTAAACAGAGAGCTCGCTATTTTTATACGCGACGGCCAAAAGAGTAGTACGGTGTACCGTTTACAATTTGCTCTCCTTTCTGATTCTTGCCAAAAAATCAGAAACAGATTATTAAGGTCTCGATAACTTCAAATCCAGATGCTTATCAATTTGATATACTAGATGAAAAACATTATTGAAGCTGTCATCTTTTATATTACGACCTTTAATAATGATTTGATACAAATAAAATTATCCTTATACTTATAAAAATATAAAAACTGTATTTCTTATAAGAATTTCAAAACTGACACTGTATTTCTGTTTAAATTATGATTTTTACTCACTTATACTTGAGAAACTGACTGGAGGGATGCATTTCATTTCAAAGAGAAGCTTCATCAGCCTCTTCACACATACATGGATTTTCACCCACTCATACTAAAGATACTGGAGAGATGCATTTCACTTCTAAAGAGAAACTTCATCAGCCTCTTCACACACATACATGGATTTTCACCTACTCATACTGGAGAGATGCATTTCACTTCTGAAGAGAAACTTCATCAGCCTATTTACTCACTTATATGGATTTTTATTCACTTATACTAGAGATACTAGAGGGATGCATTTCACTTCTAAATCAGCTTCATCAGCCTCTCTAGAAGTGAAATGCATCCCTGCAGTATCTCCAGTACAAGTGAGTAGAAATCTTAATATAAATAGAAATATAGTGACAGTTTTGATATTTGATTGTTCATTAAGTATTTCGTCACAAAAAAATATTACTAAATTGAAACATTTCTATATCTCTGCTATACCTACTTACATCACTTACATTACATTATACAATACTTACATTATAGCAGATAGTAGGCCTACTAATCCAAAACTAAAATGACCACAAATTGAATTATTCTCAAATGGTAGAAGCTGTCTAGAATGCTATTTTGGTATATTAATAGTGTCCTTAGAATGACAAGCTAGAATGATAAGCTACGAATTTCTTGACCCTCTTTGTAAGGGTGACCGATTGGATTGGTCAGAAAAAAATACTGTTCTCTGCTGTAAAATCACTTCCCAGTGGCTCGGAACCCACCTTAAACTGTAGGTCCAACTCATCGATCACCATCATCCAACTCGTTACTCTCGCGCAGGTCTCAGACCTATGTGGGCTTCATCCTCAGATAAATATCATTAAGACCAAATTAATGACAAGAAAAAACCTTGGATGAAGAAGGAATTGGGGACAAAAATGGAATAACGGAATGATGAAGAGGGGAATAAATGGAAAATGGAGGATTAGGGGACAAATAGTGGCTAAGGAAAGAGAGGGAATGAGTGAGTGACGAATAGGGAAGAGGGAGAAGAAGAGGGAAGAGGGAGAATGAATGGATAATGGAGGAATAGAGGATAAAAGTGGATTAAGGATAGGTAAAGAGAAGGAACGAGTGAGGAATGAGGAAGGAAGAATGAGAAGGAATGATGAATAAAGATGTCAGCGGAGACGAAAAACAAATAAGGATAGTTAGCCAAACATTGTTTTTACATCAAGTGGAGAATGTGTGTTGGGTGTCAGGGGGGCCTGTGATGGGGTACAGCTGGAGTTTTATTTAGAGATCAACTCTTCAAACTCCAACGTTCCTAAGTTGCAGTCCACTGTTACATCATATTAACTCTTTTTCTATCGATGTTTGGAGAATTAGAAAATTGGGAAATTGGTCGAAAGCGATGAAAAATCAAGGTCGAATTAAAGGGTTTCTTGAAATTAGTTCAAGGTTATTTTCTGGGTTGAAGGAATGAAAACAATGGGAAAATAGTATAGTGTTTGATAGAATTCTTGTATCTTATGAATGAAATGTCTATATTGAGAGCTAGACATTTTTGGGAAAAGTTTGGTGAGACGAATTTATTTATTTACGTAATCTAAAATTTTGTACGAGTCAGTACTCTTTAGTATATTTTACATATAAAATAATAATAATTAAGAAGATTTCGAATTTTGTTTCATTGTGTTAGCCTGGCAATTCCTCATATAACCTATCTTTGAATCAAATCGATTTCAACTACAACAACTATTTCACAGTTGAAGCAGAGTAGCCAACCTATTTTTGTTAGAGGAATAGGGAACATTAATTTGAATTCATCTGGAAGCTCTCCATGAAGTATTTATAAGCTTTCAAATGTAAATAAATAAATTAATAAATATTCTTTGCAATGAATGCAATAGAGCAGTTCTTGACTTCCAAATGTTTCCAGCCCCCACATAAATCAAAATGGGTATAAAAATATAATAGAAGAAATATTGTGTGTTGAATAAATTGAATTGAATATAAAAATGTAAATTAATAAATATTATTTGCAATTAAGCAGTTTATGACTTAAATTAGACATTCAGCTCCTACACGAATGCGAATAAAAATAAACGTACAGTAAAAAATAATATAAAAGTAAATGTTGAATAAATTAATAGATAATAAATATTTTAATAAATTAATAAATGTTATTTGCAATGAAGGAGTTCATGACTTCAACCAGATATTCTCATCTTCTACTTACTTACATGCTTGAAAGAAGCAAATTTTCTACCCGTTGATTGTGTGTTAAATAAATTGAATATAAAAATGAATTTAAAATGTAAATCAATGAATATTATTTTCCTGGATTTCTTGTTCCATGACGAACTGCGTTGTTAATATTAACTTTTCATGTGAAATTTAACGACTTGTAGTCAAATATTTGTTAAGAATAAGTATAACTCACTTAATCTGGCCGAGCGCTTTCGAATCTATGAGATCCATCTTATTTGCAATTAAGCAGTTCATGACTTCCAAATGTTTCTGGCTCTCACATAAATCTAAATGGATCTAAAAATATAATAGAAGAGATATATAAATGATTTTAAAATGTGAATTAATACATTAATAGATAGATATTCATTGAAATTGAGCAGCTTATGACTTAAATCAGATATATTCAGCCCCTATATTAACGTGAATGAAGATAATTATATAGTAGAAAATAATACAAAAGTAAATGTTGGATAAATTATTAAATAATAAATTAATAAATGTTCTTTGCAATGAAGGAGTTCATAACTTCAACCAGATATTCTCAGCTTCTACTTACATAAATGTTTGAAAAAAAATGTTCCACCAGTTAGAGTTAATACAAAGTACAGAATTAAACACGAATCGCCACACAAGTGTTGAAAATTAACAGATGAACCAATGCAAATCCCTACTTTAGAGATGGCGCCAGCCTTCCTGGATAAGCATTAGTCATCTGCTACAGTCAAAGCCTATTAGAGAATAAAAAGGCCACTCGCTGAATGCTGAATGAGTGTGTGGACTTTTTTACACCAATGCAGAAGCTGAAGGAAGCTTGTTTTTGTTCTAGAGACGAATATCTTTGTTTTTTAGAGTCGGCTATCACAGAAACCTAAATAGAATTGACAAATCAACACCCACAAAACTAACGATACACCTTCGATGCTGACAACATATACATATATTACACATATGCACATATGTACATACAAAATATATATTTTGAGTTTTATGTATAGTTATATGAGAACTGAAGAGCTGTAAATAGTTATATTGTAGCCTATAGTACTGTATATATTGTATAGTTATACTCAACACACACTTCCTGTGTCTGCTTGTTTTCCCTCAACAACTAATTTATTTATCAGGTTTGCAAAAAATGCTATTTCAATTTGTAGCAGATTCTTTCTATTTTGGGAGTCATGGAAGTTCTAGAGTGTTTTTGTATTATTTATTCATTTTTTAAGTAATTATACACTTATTTATAATAAATTCATTATTAGCGACAGAGAGCAAAGTATCAATCTTGCTTCCATAACACTCTGTATATATTATACTATTTTGTAAAGTTTTAGTTATCTAGAGACAAATAAGTCATACAAATTGATTTTGAAACTTACTTAGAAATATTTCATGACTAATTAAAGAAAAAAAGCAAAGTAAAGGCAAACAATATTAATTGTAAAGTTAGAAGCTGGAATTATTTGTGGAGAAAATGTGTGGAAATTACATATTAAAATTTATAAAATAATAGGTACGTTATAGATAAATCTGCAGCCTCAGTGATTGAGGCATTATTTCTGATAGACTCAGACTGACTGCTACTCCTGCGGTCATGGGTTTTATTCCCGTTCAGTCTAGCATATAGTTTGTGTAATCATTTGTCCAGTTACCGAAGCACGAGTCTCAGACTCATGGGGACATCATTATTAAAGAAATTTGAAAAATATTGTCTCTGGGTAATAGATAATCAATTAACACAGCGATAGATTGATTTGACTTATTATTGTACACACTATAAAATGGACTGTATAAAAAACATAGAGGTTCAATCGCTGCATGCTGGATAAATGATATTAGATTGAAATATAATGTCTCTTGTTCACAAATATACGTGTGTCCTTCACACGTGTGCCCTTCCTGTAGACTGAATTTTGTGGGAGAGACCAGCCAGCACCCTATGCGCTCTGCTCTCCCCACCATAGTCCCTCACATCCATCAGAAAATATAAAATATGGAACATAATGCAACAAAATTAATAGATAAATATAATGCCAATAGGCACTAAAGTCTATTAGGGTACTTTTATTCAAACCTATTATTTATGCATCTGCCACTATGGCTCCCCATTTGAACTGTATTATTATCTTCCATCCGACCATCAATTGAATGAATAATAAGACGACATTGTCACTAATTCTTGTTATCTCATATTTGGTTATTTTAATTGTATATAAAGTCAGTTCAAGAAAAATCATCAATATTGACAACATTAAAACCAACTACCTGTAAAAAAAAAACAAAACATAACATTACAGATGTTATCAGTTTTATATTAATTTTAATAAAATGTTCTAATAGCTGACAAATACAGCACATCAATGCTTTAAATGTTATATTGTGGTGATAATTTATTTTATTTACGACCATGTCATAATGTATACATTACAGTTTCACAATTGATGCCAAAACAGCTGTCTTTTCGAAATGCTTTTTGATACCCGTTGCATAAAGAGCTCATTATAGTACAAGTTCTACATTATAACACGGGTTCTGGACCAATCAGAAGCATTTTTGATTGAATCAATATCGTAATTCAATATTGTGAAACTATCAGCTGATTTGATGAAACTGCTACACCAGCTGCTTTAACCTAACAATCTACTATAATTTCTCATATTTGAGATGAGAGGTTAGGTATCTCTGACAGTCACAGGTAAAATGAAATTGTTTTAATTAAATGTATACTAGTGGTCGTAGATAAAATAGTGTATGCAACGATTTTATTTGGCCATTAAGGCACTCGTGAGATATTTATAACACTCGCATTCGCTCGTGTTATAACTTACATCTAACTCGTGCCTTAGTAAGGGTCAAAATAAAATCGTTGCATAAACTAGACTACTATTAAAATACAGTATTTAAATTCCACAATTGCACAGTACATCTTAACGCTTGAGAAAGTATCATGCCTCACTGAAGGCTCATTTCGGAGTTTGAAATGCAAATTATTTTATTCTCAATTTTTAATTTACATATCATATCGGCTGGAAGTTACAGTGACCCCCCCCCCCCCCCCCGCCGGGAAAAAGACGTCATTCATTTCTGTATTATTAGCCTATTTATTACCATATATCTAGACAGTGAACAGATGAACATCTCGTCAACCATCATTTTATACTAGGGTAGCTGTCAGAAAAGTAACCCATTCCAATGGGGAATGCTTGAAACTCAATAAAGAATGAAAAACTGGAGCAAACTGTGCCAGATAATCTTTCCTATGTTTTCTACTGTTGAAGACACATTAGTTTCAAGCTGATCCACCCTTCTTGTTGGACAGAAAAGCTTAAAAACCGCGATCAGACTAATAAACTAGATATGTTATTGCTTGTCTTCAAGCTGGATGTACCTCATCTATTCTTGTACTTCTCAGACGGATTTTATATTTGCTGCTTTGTTGTAACTGGAATTTTTTCAAAGTCTTTTTCCTTTGAAGATTCTTCCACAAATTATTAAGAATTTTTCCTGAAGGATATTAAATACATTTAATTTTTCAAATCAAATCGTTTATTGCACAAAAATCGAATACAAATAATATACAATAATATTATTACAATTTCACACTCAAAAAGAAATACAGTATTATTATAAATTTGTGCTACACGCCGACAGGGTAGTCTCTAGGATATTTCATGAGATTTTTTAAGGCTAATTTTTGTAAAATAAATAATGGTTTCAAAGTAGTATCAAAAGTACCTTCCCAATTACCATATTGAAATAAAGATTGAAACAAAGCAAAATAGACAGCCTTAAGTAGATTCTGACTTACAATACTCCTAAGCATGTACATTTTCAAGTTGACAATTTTCTATTTTAGTTAATAGTCATTCAAAAACAGTAATAATAATGCAGCTTAGCACCCTCCAATAAATATTTGAAAAAGATATTGCAAACATAATTTATTTGTTAATTTTTATTGGTAAACGAATCGCACTTTCTGCTCGACTGTTTTGTGGTTTTTGTTGGTTTCCTGACAATTAACTATCAAGTACAAGGAAGGAAGCTTTGTTAGCCAATCCAAGATTACACATTCAAATTTCTTACTAAAACAGTCAATTCAGTCTTACAAAATCAAATCATCAAAATCTTTTAACTTCAAAAAGGCCTATTTATTGCTATTAAACGAAACGCTCTTAGACATCCAGCAAAACTCTTTTCAATTTTCAAATACTTTTAATGGCAGCTACCCAAGGGATAAAAATAATTTATTTAATAATGTGATTTGTGATTGAATTTTGAGTCTTAAAGATTTACTGAATCCATCATTAGTTGCTACCAAGTCCCAAAAAACTCTTTTTTTGGAGAATAGATTGATAATATTTGTTCTAATATATATTTTTTCAAACTTGAATTTAATTATGATAGGCTATACTCAAATGTGATGCCTACAATAATGACATTTGAAAAACAATTATGATAGAGGCTAATTAAAAAATGTAAAAAGTTAGAAACAAATTTCTGATAGAAGCAATTGATGAAAACAATTCTTATAAAAGCTGAATAAAAAGTGTAAAATGTTAGGAACAAATTTCTTCTATCATAGCTATTTTAATTCATTTCGCACATGCAAGATTAGTTAGATATGGCATGAAATTTGATTTATTCTTTAAATTGAAAAATAAATTAATTTATTGCCATTCTATTTTCAAAAAACATTGTCTTCAATGAAAAATTACACATACAATATTGCTTGAATTATAGTCAATTTGATTGAAACATTTTTTCACATTTTATTTATTGTGACAAAATTGCAATGAACTTTCTGTGAAAATATTAGATAAATACTGAAAACACCCATTTCTCTCACATTCTACATCCTTATAGATTCAACAAAATCTTAATTTCTTACTGATGACAGGAAAGTATTGAAAAATGTTATAAATTGACTTCTGTAACTTCCCAGATTTGTGCTCTAGACTATGTAGCTAATGTAATGTACCTAATGGCCTATTCCATTCCACTCTGGACTGAGCTTTACAGAGTCCTAGGGCCCTTATTATTACTAGTAGGTGGGGGTTACTCGTACCCACAAGTTTGATTGATTTGTAGCTCTACATTGTTTCGTGGTTTTCGGTATTTCTTTTAAGTGTGATAAACTTTGAAACCTATCAAACTGATCAAGCTAAGTATAGTCAGTGATTTGCCGTATTAAGTTTTCGAATACCACGTATAGAGAAGGTGTCATTTTGTTTTTACTAGAAGTATCAATCCATTTGTGAAGTCATTGCTAGGAAGACATTTTTCGGCAGGACCGCAGGACTTTATCTTTGTGATAAGAGGATGGACTGGCGGTGAAGAGAGGACGTTCTTCTTCTCATCCTTCTGTGTGTGTGTAGTGCTGGTTTATTTTTGGAAATCAGCTGACTGCCTTTCGTTGCTCTGTTATCTGGCAAGTAGCAACGTCAGTGGCTCTGTGATTGACAGCGCTACGAAATTTAATCTTGTGGACAGTGAAGGAAATAATCATTAGCGGCAGTTTTAAATCCTTTTACTTTACTGATTCTTGCAATAATTTATTGCTGTGACTCTCTCTAAGTTTGTCTCTGTATGTCATGGATATTTTGATTATAATTCCAATTCGTGAATGCTGATCATATTGAATTGAGTGAATTTCATTGATCTTCTTTAATCCGATATGAACGGGTTGATATATCAGTGTAAGACGTCTAAGGGAAATCCAGCTATATTGCACAATGGGTTTAAATACAAGAAAGCATCGGCTTCTAGTAAAGGAGAAATAACATGGCGATGTCTACAAAAGAATTGTACTGTTTCACTAAAAACCAATTATGACGTCACAATTATACATGAAGTTTCTGGCACTCACAATCATGATAACGATACATATGCTTCTGTATCCAACGAGAAGCGTCAGGTATCTTCGATTCGTCCACCTTCTGATAATAATGAAAATACAATGTCATCTCTGGCACCTGATGTAGACTGTTTGGAGCGTGAAAATGAGGAGTTGAGAGCTCGACTACGGGTTTTGCAGGAACAATGGGATGCTGCAATTGACCGATCGATGGAACTGGACCTTCGCCTTATGGAGATAGAGGAGAAGGAGTCTCAGGATGAAGAAGTAAAGCTCAAGGAAATCTGCCAGGACGCTCAAACAAGGAGTACCAGGCACTCTCATTGATCGTTTAAACCATTTCATCAACAATGAATTGATTAGTGATGCGGACATAGACTGCTTTTGTAATTATTTGACTGACTCTTATGTGGGAAATTATGTTGTTTTGCCAACTATTACAACTATGCTAATCAACGATAGTACTGCTGATACTACATTTCTGAACGAAATTCTTAAGCAAAATAATGTTATTGTGTTTGTTATTAATGATAGTCAGCAGCTAAGAGTGGAAAATGGTTGGACGGGGTCTCATTGGAGTATTATGGTGTATGATAAGATAGACAAAATGTTTTATTACCTTGATTCTATGGGAGTAAATAATAAGGGAACCGCTGAGGCTTTGGTTAAAAGAGTAGGTACTATTTTCAATTCAGACAGTTTTGTGAATGTATCTTGCCCCCAACAAAAAAATAATTATGATTGTGGTGTGTACGCATTGTATTTTATCGAGGAAATATTCAAATTTCGTGCAAAAGATAGTATTGCAAATCTATCCAGGTGTATCCATTTAGACAGTGGATTTGATAGTACGTATTACAGATGGAGAATTCTCAATAATGCATGTAAATCTCTCAAACCTCGCACTTTTAATGAATACTCAAAAACATCTGAGCATTCCTCCTCATATACCTTCAACAATTCTGATAAGTCCATTCCAATTATTTCAAAAAACAAGTTGCACAAAAATACTCACAATAATACGTTAATTAAATGTTCTAAATCCAAAGGCAGTGTTCATTTGTGGTCAGACAGTCAAGGAAGAGAAATGAGAGATATAATCTGGGAGAGACTACCAGTGGGCTACAGTTGCGATGCATATGTTGCACCTGGAGCAACTTTAAAAAAAATAGCAAATGAAATGCTATCTAGTCCTAGACGTCATAGCATGGGAGAGAATGAATGGGTTGTTGTTATGGCTGGCACTAATAGTGTTTCAGATAGTTTTAAGCAGAGTGATATTGAGAAATATATTGATAAGCTTAGTAATTTAGTCAATGAATATGAAAACTGTAATCTTATCTTGGCAACTGTACCGTATAGGTACGATTTAAATTTCGATGCAGTTGAAAATATAATGATTGGGTCACTGAATAGAGCCATTCGTTCCTTGTGCCGAGCTAATAGTATACATATAATAGATATCTGGTGTTTGGAACCTTTCAATCACACTGTACATGGTTTACACCTGAATAGGAGGGGGAAACAGAATTTGGGTAGGCAAATCGCAACAATTATTGCAAAGAAAAATAAAGTGGAAAATAGTTCTAGTTCTATGAAATTATCTGTTATTGATAACAAGTCACTAAATCAATTATCTAATTCTGAATATTCTCTTGACGGTCGGAATAGTGCTCAATCTTTCTTGACAATTGATGAAACAATAGGCTCTTTGAATGATCCTAGTTATTTGGACATTTCTGTGGTTGATCGCAATTCACCACTATCTGACAATTTAAATTACTAACTAATGACAAGGATATTTCATCTGCAAATAACTTAGATTTAAATGTTAATATACAAAATGCTGTCATAGAGAAAGCTACTTATGGAAGCACTGCTGAGATTTCTAATGAATTCAAAGTCTATCACCAGAATGTACAGTACATATCAAATAAAATTGAACATTTCGAGACAACTATTACTTCGAATCAATACGATATAGTTATAATTACCGAGCATGGCTGTTCCTCTGACGAAATAGATTTTATCAATTTTAATAACTTTAAAAAGGTCAATAGTTTTTGTAGAGTTCATCACAGAGGCGGGGGGGTTGCTTTATATTGTAGAGATAGTTTGGTCTTGAATGATCTTCCTTGGATTTGTGATATGGGTTGTGATTTGAATATAGAAATAACTGGATCTGCTCTGATATTCAACAGGTGTAAATTGTTGATATTAAGTATTTATAGATCTCCGAATGGTAACATAAAACTATTTTTTGATTATTTTGATAAACTCTTGTCAAGAGTATTGCTTGAATATGACTCTATTATTATAGCTGGGGACCTGAATCTAAATTGGCTTGGTGATGATATTAATATTATTTCATTCAAGGATATTTTATTGTCATATGGACTTTGTAATACAATAACTGATTGTACAAGATGTACACAGAATTCATCTACGCTCATAGACTATATTATCACCAACCTTCCTGCTGACTCATACATAGCATGTGTAGTGGATAATTGCGTCTCTGACCACTATGGACAGATTTTGACTGTTGCTCCTGCTGTCACTCCCTTCATTGAGGATCCTATTCGAATTAGTCGTAGAGTATTCTCCGATGTAAGTGTAAATAATTTTTGTGAATCTCTCTCTATGATTGATTTTAGTATTATTGAGGAACATGGAGATGTGAATATAAACTGGATTTATTTTTATGATAGAGTATTAAAATCATTTAATTCATGTTGTCCGCTCAAGTCAATGAAGATTGTTAAAGATGATTTACATTTCCCACTTTCTGATCATGCAAAAAAACTTAAATCTGATATGATTGATGGATCATCGTTTTTCAAAGCCACAGGGCTAATTGCTGTCAAGGAGGAGCTCAAAGTTATCAAACAAAATTACAAGTTAGAGTTAATAAAATGTAAAACAAACTTCTTCAATAAAAAAATTAATTCTTCTTCCAATATAAATAAATGTGTTTGGGAGATGGCAAATAAGTTTACTAAATTTAGAAAGAAAAAAGAACAAATACAAATTGAACTGTTTTTTGAGGATAAGTTGGTCAGCGATCCACAGATGGTGAGTAATGTGATGAATCAACAATTTTTAAAAACAAGCGGAAATTCATATAAAAATAATGATGTTAATGATAATGCTGAGGATAATAATGATTTATATGAAGGAACACTAATTAATTCTTTGGTTGTGCAATCCATGTTTTTATTTCCTGCAAACGAATTTGAAACTGCAAACGTAATAGACAGTCTGAAGGGTAAGAGATGTAAAGGTTGGGATGGGATTCCTCCATGGCTCGTTAAAAGTTGTAAAGACTCCCTTATTCATCCACTTACTAAATTGGTAAATAACTCCTTCTGTACGGGTATATTTCCTGATTGCTTAAAACTTTCAATTGTGAAGCCACTTTTCAAAAAAGGGAATAAACTCGATGTCAGCAATTACCGACCTGTCAATATTACAGCCTCATTTAGTAAAATAATTGAAAAGTCACTTTATAACAGAATACTGTCATTTCTTGAGAAGTTTAAAATTCTTAATCCCTTACAGTTTGGGTTCAGGAAGGGATTTTCTACAATTGATGCAATTATCAAGTTCATAAACTCGGTGTTTGGCTGTCATGACAGAAATTCTGCTTGTGCTGGTTTGTTCCTAGATCTGTCTAAGGCGTTTGATGAGGTAGATCACAATATTCTATTTATCAAGTTAAAGCAATATGGCATAAGAGGAAATGCTTTCAAACTAATACGTTCGTTCCTTCACCAGCGCATTCAATGTACCGAGATAAATTATATAGCTGATGGTAGATTATGTTCGGTGAGGTCAGAAAAAGGATACGTAGCAAAGGGGGTTCCACAGGGGTCAATATTGGGACCACTTCTATTCTTGATCTATATCAATGATATTCCCCAACCAGAATATGGTAAAGTGATTGGCTACGCAGACGATACAACGTTGCTCTCTCCTGGTGACTCCTCAGAAATTGCAGTAGAAAGAATTCAATACCACTGCAATATTCTATTGAACTATTTTCATGAAAACAATTTGAAAGTTAATCCAAAAAAGTCAAGTATGATGATCTTTTTCAACAGCAACAAAATTAATAGGGATATAATTAAATGTGATGATTGTTCAGTTGAAGAAGTTTGCACAACTAAGTTCTTAGGGCTGATATTGGATAGTGAAATGAAATGGGATAAACATATCGAATCAGTGGTGAATAAAATGAATCGAAATTCATATGTTTTAAAACGCCTGAGAAACTTTTTTTCTGAGGAGTATATTTTAAAAATATATCATGGACTAATAGGTAGTCATATGAATTATGCGATCGAAATTTGGGGATCAGCTGCAGCAAAATATATTAATCGGGTTTTAATTGCTCAGAAGCGTGCATTAAGATGTGCTTTTGGAATGAACATGACTGACTCTTGTGTACCTTTATTTAAAAGCAAGAAATTATTAACTGTCTATTCACTTTATGTATATAGAATCATTATGTTGGTCAGGAATCTTAATTGGTCGGAAAGTAATAATCCCCGTAATTTAAATATGAAAAGAGAAAGAGTAAATAAAAAAGTGAGCGAGAGAAATCCTCTAGTGAATGGGGTGATATATTATAATAAACTTCCAAGAACCATAAAGGTTCTCAATGGAAGGGAATTCCGATTAAAGCTTAAAGAGCATATGGTTCAGAAATGTTTGTATAACTTGAAAGATTTTTAATATTGTTTTATGTTGTAGTCAACTAGAAACTTTTTTGACATAGTAATTGTTATCTGTGATATTATTTATTTTTTGTAGTCACTGAAAACTTTGTTAATTTTAGATTTTTTCGAATGCTTTTCGTATATTTTTGACGTGTCTGAATTGTTGTAAAACAAAAATGGAAATAAATATATATTATTATTATTATTATTATTATTGTAAATTTTATTAAAAATTCAGCTGACGGTTCTAACAATTTTAATGCTTTCATGTACTTTGACATTGTTGAGCGCGGTAAGACGCTCAGCTAACGCCTAAATTACAGCTCGCGACTGCGAAGTGGCTCTGTATAATAAGGGCCTACGATTAACTAGGATTACTCGCTAAACTAAATCTATAGAAGAAAGATATTCTCATTGAAAGCCATTCATAAATTTATAATATTTTTCGACTCAAACGTTTTTTAACACAATTGTATATTATAAACTATTTTTAACTGTTTCTAGTGTTTCGTTTCAAAACAACTTTCAAATTAATCACCTTTTCAATTGGAAAAGACTCATTTCAATATTTTTCAAATGCAGTTTTTTAGTAAATCTAAATTTTTAGAGAATAAGCCACAATATTTAAAAATTGTGAAGAGAACAGTTTTGGACAGTTGCATCTTCACATTCATTGTAATATTGTCATAATGAATAAATTTTAAAAACACTCAAGTGGAAATTATTACTCTCGTTATGACTCACGAAACAAGATGGATCGTCAACATCATAAATAAATTCATTGTAAAACTCTTGATTCAACATTGTTTTGTGAAACTGAGTTTGAAATATTATCTACTGATGCAATGTGACAGGATTACTTTGTTTCCTCTCCAACCAATGGTAGCTGCTATAAACCTCCTACAAGATTAACTGCATTCCATTATTGAGAAAAAATCTTGTGAGTAATGAACTAACTAATAGTACACCAACGCTTGTTTTGAAATACCTCGTAGCCATGCTGGCACCAGTTTTAATGATAGTAATAACGCACTTGTTAAAGCTACGCTGGTTTCATTACCGAGTCGCACCGGAACCAATGTAATTCTCAGAGTTGGCGCTTAAAACGGAAGCTTATTGAGAAAGTGTAGAGCCGTGAAGTTCTTCTCGTTTTCCAATTCCTAATTTTTGGATGTAATTTCTAAAAGCGGCTCTGGGGTCAGAATTGGGGTCCTAGTAATGATAGTGTTTTGGGGATAAAATGTGTGCTGTTCAAGGGCCCAGGGGTGAAGGTTGGAAAGGTTGATGTGTAGGTGGTGGAGGAATAAGAAGAAAAGAGAGAGACAGTTTGAGAGTGAGAGAGATTGTACGAGTGAAAAAGAAAGAACTACAAACTTTGTAGCCTCTGTGCCCACCGGAGCACACGCCATTTGAATGGGGG
The DNA here is from genome assembly GCA_948455865.1 of Conomelus anceps. NCBI lineage: Eukaryota > Metazoa > Arthropoda > Insecta > Hemiptera > Delphacidae > Conomelus > Conomelus anceps. The sequence continues at coordinate 1,726,932 of OX418219.1, forward strand.
AAGAATCTCTATCTCAGCCATGTGTAGAGCACATGTGAGACTTCCACTACCAAACATTCTGCCCCGTAACTTTACTTCCCTATTTTTTTCGAAACAGCCCACCTCAACTGTCAGTTCGGCCCGAAATTTCGTTTCTCCCTGCTTGGGAGCCGATTCAAAATTTGGAGCAGGTATTCAGCGTTCTTCTTACGTTAGAGAGCTTTGGAACTCATTTTTAATAATCTAGTATTAAAACTGAGTATTTCACTTATATATCAACTTTCTTAGTAATGGCGAAGGTGATATTGTGGAAGCTATCCATAATGAATAATAAGACGAAATTGTCACAACCACATTTATTAAAACTTCGAGAAACTAGTTTCGGTTGTTACACCATTATCAATTTCAATCAAACTGAAAACTGAAGCGTTTGAGCGTTAATGTACAGTATATATAAGGCTTCTCTGTACTTCAGTTTGATTGAGATTGATAATGGTGTAACAACCGAAACTAGTTTCTCGAAGTTTTAATAAATGTGGTTGTGACAATTTCGTCTTATTATACATTACTTATATATCATGTTTTTCTCTCTTATATTGGAGATGCTTGAGGGGGGGTGCATTTCACTTCTGAAAAGAAGCTTCGTCATTTTTAATCGTTTCATTCACATGGTTTAACGCAGTATTTGTCAAGTGATAGCATTAATATTCTACAGGTATTGAGCGTTATTCTTTTATTAGGCTAATGCCCGGTTTCTGAGTTGTTCATTCAGTTTAATGGATCATTAACCCATTGCTCCAGCATTGAGTTAATGGTCCATTATTGAACAACTCAGAAACCGGGCGTAATACAGGTATATAAAGAGCTTTGAAATACATTTGTAATAATAACATTCACATTGTTTTTCAGAATTCTAACACAGTATTTGTCAAGTAATTTCATTAGTCCTCTGCTGCATTTAATTTTTTTTCAATTCATCTGTTCCCAATGTTTTTTAGCGTTACACTTGTATTAATATACAGTATGTTTGAAAAATAACTCCCTAGTTGTAAGTATAAATGAATTGCATAAATTGATGAAAAACAACATCAATGATTACATACAGTGAAAGAGAGTACCTTCAGGTGTGACTGTCACAAGTGCCATCCTGTTCTTTTTTGTATTGTGCCTGTAATAACTGTAGTTATAGGAGCCTACAGGTTTAGGTGGACCCTTGTGTTGTATCCCATTTTTCTTGCAAATAAAATTAATTGATTCCTTCGATCCAATTTCAAAACTGACCATGTATTTCTATTTAAATTATAGAATTTGAATAGAAATACACCCTGAGCTGATGAATTAAAAGTGTTGCTCACTTATACTGAAGCTTCACTTTAGAAGTGAAATGCATCCTTCCAGTATAAGTGAGTAAATATCATAATTTAAATAGAAATACAGTGTCAGTTTTTATATTAGATTGTCGTCTATCAAGTAATTTCATCATGGAAAAGATCACAGAATTATATCCATTCAATATAGTTAATACAAAGTTATTAAGTAAATATTTAGTTAATACAATTACTATAAAATTATTGGATTCACAAGGCGGCCATTAATGACTCATTCAATCATTTATGACAATTAATGAATTATATCTCATAAGCCATAAACTAGAACAATTGAGTGTTTGTAAGCACAGTCCTTATATCACTGGCGCTTGAATTTAAAATTCATTTGTCATCCAACCATCTACAGTAAAGCCCCGATTATCCGCAGAATTGGGTGGCAAGAGCACCGCGGATAGCAAAAACGCGGATAACCCGAAAAAGGGCAAAAATGAGGTGAAAAAGATATTTCAGTATAAAACTATGTTTTACTGTAAACACATGTAAAACTTTTAAAATATGTATGGTACAGCAGAAACATTTGCTCAACATCTAAATCACTAAAATAAAGAACAGTAGACAGAAAACAATATACTGTACTGTTAACAAAAAGTGTTCAGTTAAGCCTTTCTAAAAAAAAATCAATCACTCGTTTTTGCTTCTTACTTTGAAAAATTAAAATTTAATTAATCATTTTTGTGTGGCACTCGCGAATAATCGGGGCTCTACTGTATTAACTAATTAACAATTTATTTATCCAACGAAATATTTTCAACTACCATCCTGATATCAACTATGGAGCCGAAGTGGCTATCGACAGAGCGCCCGCAGAAGAAGTAGATGAAAAGTAGAATGCAAGAAGAATAAGAAGAAGCAAGCGGCCACAAAATCAAAGACAGTGTTCAGCTGATGGTCTGGATTAGGTCTTCTGCTATTATCCAATTGTAGACAGTGCATTATTAATATTGAACTACCGTCTTCAAGGACAGCTTGAGCTTCATCTGGCCCTCCGTTTGGCTGGCTGGCTCATATATACCCTTGTTATGTGCTACACATCACTATAATATATAGATATGCTAGGCACGGTGGTTGAGCTATATAGTGGACGACGACTCTAAATTGATGCTACCTAAACACTTACATTGCATATGCAAGACAAGATAAACAATAACATGGAGGAGAGTTGGAATGAGATACAGTGGTAGAAATTACAATTGAAAGGAATAGTCTGCATTAAAGTAACTACTATGTATTAATAACTGTAGTAAAAAATACTATTTTCAAATATTTTAACAATTGGAGATGCTGTGGTAGTCTTACAATAAATTGTAAGGTATTGTCTGCGTATAAGTCCGTGGGTAATGAGTTGGATGATGGTGATTGATGAGTTGGACCTACAGTTCCAGGTGGGTTCCGAACCACCGGGAATTGATTTTACAGCAGACAACAGGGTATATTTTGCTGGTCAATCCAATCGCTCACCCTAACAAAGAGAACCCAGTATTTCGTAGCTTATCTTTATCTGACTGAACAGTAGGGCTCACGATATCACTTCCCATTACTTGAAAAATACTATTTTCACATAATACTAGCTGCTTTATTATTAGTATAGTAACAAGTATTCTGTTAACACAACTAAAGAAACAATCGATTTTATCGTTTGCAGCCTCCAAACCCTAAAATATTAAGTAATTGCTCATATACAATGCAGCTTACCTCATAATGTAATCCTTGCCCATCTAATCACATCACAAGATAGTGCAGTAAGTGAAGTTCGAAGTTTTTTGAGAGAATTTGCTTTAAACATTACGTTTTCAACAAAGAGTAGGGAAGTGATAGCCGCGAGCCGTAGCAGGTATCTGTTCAATCAGAGAGATAAGCTGCGTTCTAGATAGGCCAGCAAAAAAGACACTGTTCTCTTCTGTAAAATCACTTCCCGGTGGTTCAGAACCCACCTAAAACTGTAGGTCCGACTCATCAATCACCATCATCCAACTCATTACCTACGCACAGGTCTCAAACCTATGTGGGCTTCATCCTCAAAAAAAAATATATATATATATAGACTTCAATAAAGAAAATAAAAATTGAGAGTTTAAAATAATGAAGATTTCAACAAATAGATATAAACTTGAATTTAAAAAGGGAATCCAGGATAAAAGAAGTGCAGTTAATATTTACAGTTCTTAAAAAATTATTTATATTTTATTTATCATATCAATTATTGTATTAATTTTTTTTTTATATAATGATAACGCCCTCTTCCAATGCAATATCTCCTAGATACAGTTATAGAGGTAATTGGAAATTTTTAAAGCATTAAATTGAGGACTGTGAGCTTACTAGCTAAATGCTTGATATTTCAAAGGAAATTAAGACATCATTTGACCGAAAAAATGGCACAAAAATTGAATATTTTTCATCTATGACAGAGAAAGATATAGATGATAGTGATACAAATAGTTTGCTAATTTTGTTGAGCTGTGCTCCTCCTTCTCCTCCTCCTCGATCAACTGCTCGAATGGTCGAATTTTTGTCCAAACTTCACCTTTTCATGTAAATGCATCTCTTAGAATTTCATTCCATTAACTCTACTCATTGGATCATTTTTAATATTTCTAACAAAATGTAAATAGTATCAACCAGGTCTACTTTCTATGTGATGTTAAAATATTGTATGTAAGCACACATTTGGAAAAAATTGTAAATTTATCATGAATAAAGTTCTCTCATCTAATCCTCCTCCTCCTTCTCCTACGCCACCTCCTCTCATTCTTACACTGCCGCCACCTCCTCCTCAAACAACACCACCCTCTCCTCCTCTAGCACTAAAGTTTAGTTGACAGATACAGCAAAACAAGCAGTTGTTTATTGCATAGGATTCAAGGTACACCGTACATTTTTCTTAGATTCTGGAATATTATATTCATGCAAAACCCAAACTCCAATACCTAAGTATGCTTCTAACATGCTATTTAGTTTATTACAGTACACAATTGAATGGATATTAGGATTGAGCGCCATGTCAGCGCTGTCCAAAATGATTAGTCATGTCAGACAGGGGCTGCACAGTTGATAAACCATTCAATTAAATTGGACCACCCACACAGAGAACAACACATCGCTACTGATGCCCTCGTAAACAATGAACGGCACCAAAATAAATAAAAAATCTGTGAGGCCCTACATCAGATTATAATTTTTCAAATTTTGAAAAATTTACTGGAAGCAGACTGGAATAAATAAATACACAGTGGCGCAAAAATAACGCATGTATTTTAAAATGCTATAGGTAATTTCATTTTAATTATACAAATATCTTAATAACACCAAAGCAATAATCAATACTGTTCCAGTTTTCAACCCATACAGAAACAGTGTTGGTAAGAATCATTTTTGCAATTATTTGAGACAAAAATTAAATTGATTTCTTGTGATTGTGTATTTGCCGCCAAAAATTAAATGAATAAATAAATTATGTATTTATTGATACAGTCAAAATACAACTTATTGTAAAGAAACAACAGGCTTTTAGCCCAAAGCTATTACAAATTTTTTTCAAAAGTCAAAATATTTGCAAGCATAGATTATGGTTACGTTTTGATTAAAATATAACTAGAATCTTCTGGAAAACACATTTATCAAGTTCATTTTGAACGATGAAGTAGTGTTACTTTAATTGATTCTATTTAATACTCTCCAAGATTTTTTAATTTTTTTTAAATTAAATCACTGAAATTTAGACTACATTATCAGAAAAGGTTGATTCATTTTTAATTTTATACAGCTAATAATCATTAAATATTAATTCTTACAGAGATAATAAATTGGAGAGCTGCAAAACTGATAAAACCCCATTGTAAATGAATATTGTAGGCTGGGTAAATTCGCAAACACAAATAAAATTCTAAGCATAAGAATATGTTTTTAATAAATTGTCTATTGGTTTGATGAGTATTGATTCTGTGAAAATATTCAAATTTGTTGATGACTCATACTGAAGACTCCCGCAATGGCGGATATTGACAACATCATTGAATAGCTGATGGAAATTGGAAGCACTTTGAGGAATTAATAAATTATGTTCTGTACATTTGACAGTTTACAAAATTGTCAGTTCCTTGTAATTCAACTTATTGATTTTTTATTGGGTTCACTCAATTAGTATGTTGATAATGATGCTGTGATATTATGTCTATGTTCGTTACCGGTAACTAAATATTAAAAAAAAATTATTATGATTGACAATGTCTACTACATGCTATATCTAATGGCAATAGTCAACAATTGACAATATAGGCCTATTACAATTGAAAAATATCTATTTACAATAATCGTTCATTGACAATATTCAACTCTATTCTATCAAATACTTTCCATTGGTTACTAGAATAAGATAATTATTATCCTTAAAAGGGTTGTTTTGAACATTGTTTTTTCACATTGCAAAAGGGAGTCACATTCTTTTTTAATGTTATGATAATTTCATCATAACAGAATAAATATTCTATTAGGAGTTAAATGAATTCAAATAATATATTCATTTTAAATGCTAATTTGAACATTGTTTTTTATTTTTACAGAACAGTCTACCATTGATCTTCTAGATCTAGAGGATAGTCAACTCTTTAATCCCACCACTGCCGTAAGTAAATAATCTGTGGATTAATACATTTTAATGGGTATCTTCAATGCATGAAAAGCATATTTTGAGAATAGGTCTACTGATTATTGAAAGAGCCCTCAAGAGCATAAAATGCACTTAAATCTCACATCCTTGTGAGTAATTTATTTATTATTATGACAAAGTGACAATGAGTGTGCAGACTCAAGTTCAAAACTGCTCCCTTCACAAATTTCGAATATGCTATGTCCAAAATATTGAGGTTTCTTCACAATAAATATTTAGATATACTAAAAAACTATTCTTGAAAAATAATAAAATGATTTATTTCTCACTTGGAGGCGAATAAATTAAAAGTTTGCTCAAAACAAACATTGAAAACATTTAAAAATAGTTTATAATATTTAATAAATTTTGATAAAAAGTTTGAGCCCACAAAATATAATTAATAATAAAGATTATATCTTGTTGTTTTGTAATCTGTGGATCAATACATTTTTTCTAATAGTTATCTTAAATGCATTCCATGAAAAAAATTCCGGAAAAATCTCAGAAGGAAAGAATATCGATTTAATGTACCATTAAGATTATTTGAATCGATTGAATTGGATCGAATATTTGATAAGAATAATCATTGTCATAATAATAATATGTCATTGGAAGAGTGTAATCCAGACTCCATGAATCCAGCCCAATTGAATTTAAAACACAACTGGAGAAAATAGAGCTCACTGGAAATGATTATATAATAAATAAAAAGGATATAGCCAACACTCTAATTGTGAAATAGTCCTTGGGAGTTATCAAAAAATCCAGCAATTAAACCAATGATTGGTTTAGTGAATTAAATTCTTTGACGTTTGAGTTATCTGGATGCATTTTGAGCTAGACATTCAATTATCCTAAAAATTTCTTCGACATCAATCTCGAATTCCTAGCTTCTTATCTAACGAATTTATCCCATTCTAGTCTGTCAATTCAATTCATGCCTGTATTGTGTCGCCCCATATTTTAAGTCCAATTTATTCTTAGACGATTATATCTGGGCCAACAACTTTAATGGCCTAATTAAATAATTATCTATGCTAATAAGACTAGTTCATTTCACTTTCGTTTGAAACAGGGAGCCCAAAGTTTGAGATAAACTAATTGGTCTTACAAGGGCAGACATTTTTTATTAGAAATAAAAAACTCATAGAAATAATATTGTAGAAAAACTATTTTCAATAAAAAATTATGGTCAAAGTTATCAATCAATGAATTTATAGAGTAGGCCTACAACTCACATTTATGTAACTTGAAAGCACATTAATAAATTATCCATATACCGGTATTGTATGTCTAAAGTACCATAGCCGATTTCAACTGTACTAAAAAAAAACCTGCACTATTTTTTTAGTAGGTGACTCTTCAGACCTCAACGTTGTGTTTTAGTCCAAAGAGCTTACTACACAAACGAGGAGTGAGATAGTTTGTGATTTCTTACGTCACGGGTCTATATCAGTATGCCAAGCCCACCGAAACAAAGTCTAATCAATAATCCACTCTCACCACTACATAGAGTGAGAAGATACTTAAATTAATGCATTCATGTGTATTAGGATAGAATTCTGATCAATATAGAGAATAAGAGAATAGAGATCAGCAATTATATATATATATATATTTTTTTTTTTAGGATGAAGCCCACATAGGTCTGAGACCTGTGCGTGGGTAATGAGTTGGATGATGGTGATTGATGAGTTGAACCTACAGTTTTAGGTGGGTTCCGAATCACCGGGAAGTGATTTTACAGCAGAGAACCGTATCTTTTTTATTAACTTTTCATGTGAAACCGTTTCTTTTTTGCTGGCCAATCTAATCGGTCACCGTTACGAACAGGACCCACGAGAACGCAGCTTATCTCTCTGATTGAACAGATACCTGCGACGGCTCGCGGCTATCACTAATTTAATTGTACTAATATACTAATTATTGATCATCTTTATTTCTTAACCGGAGTCTTCAAGTCGTTATCTTAAAAAATATATAATTTGCTCTTATTAAAAAAAACAAATAGGCCTACACAAATAAATAAGTATTATACAAGTCAATAAAGCAGCAATTGAAAACTAGATAAGCGACTTCAAGAGAAATTATGTTTCAAGTTAGTTTGAAAATTAACTGGCAATTTAGCAGACTGACAAATATAAAGAAATAACAAAAATTATTTTTATGTCTTAAAACACCGACTTTTCAAATCATCCAATTATCAAACACAAACTCAAAAACGTTTTTTCTCCATATAACTAAATAGGCTATAATTATGTTCTTGGATTTCTTGTTTCATAACGATTTGCGTTGTTAATATTAACTTTTTATATGAGTCTCCATTACTCAAAAACGTTCGGCCAAAAGTGAATAGAAATATTAGTCTATTTATTCACGATTAAAATTGACTGCAAATCGTCGAATTTACAATAAAACGTTTATTTATGTTTATTTTTTATAAACAAATGAATCAATAAAAAAGCTACGACAAACATTTCACACATATAAAGAGAATATGAAACCTGCCAAGGTGAAACCTGAGCGCAGTAATTCTAGCCAAACAGTCATTTTGAAAATAATCAAGAAATATGAATACGGTTTATGTTTATGAAAACTTAAACTTGAGACCATAAAAGTCTGTAAAATACCGTTCAGAGGTTATCAGCGCCATACTTTTACCGTAAAACCCCGTTACAATTCACCCTATTTCGACCGCTACCGTAATCAATCCAACAGACATTCGCGCTATTTCAAATAAGGCATCAAAATTAGCAACTTTACACTTCTAGGTTGACAATAATTATTATTCCTGGCACGACTAGCATCGATTATATTAGTAGCACGTCGCCACACACCTGCCTGAGTAGTAATCTCTGGATAGAGGCAAATGAAAACACGCTTCCTGTCCAGCTAATTCACAGTCAAGCAGTGCATCGTTCAAAATGAATACTTGATAGGAAGTTCAACCCCTCTATCCCACGGAAAATTTGTATTTAAAATAAGAAAATAACGATTTATTATTATTCGAAAAACGTGTAGGTGTTACATGGTGTCTTATATATTATTATTCGAAAAATGTTTAGGTGTTACATGGTGTCTCAACAACTCAAGGACTTACATAAATTATCATTACAAATGTTATTCAAAAGGGGACATTTGTTTTTTATAAGGCAAGAAAATAAAAAATAACGTTTATTTGGAAAAAGTGTTATGAAATGGTGTTATCAACTCAAGGACTCAGACATTTTCATTACAAATGTTATTTTATAAGGTAGGAAAATAATAATAGTATTTTTTTGAGGATGTAGCCCACTAAGTTCTGAGACCTGTGTGTTGGTAATGAGTTGAATGGGGGTAATTGACGAGTGGATCTACAGTTTTAGGTGGGTTGCGAACCACCGGGAAGTTGCCTCAATTATTTATCTTGATTTTTTATATAAATTTGGCAATGTGAACATTGAATACCATTCAATATAGATCATAATATTAGCAATACAGAGACGTTACAGTTTTAGGTGGGTTGCGAACCACCGGGAAGTTGCCTTAAATGATATTATCTCGCTTTTTAATATAAAATTGGCAATGAGAACATTGAATACCATTCAATATAGATCATAATATTAGCAATACAGAGACGTTACAGTTTTAGGTGGGTTGCGAACCACCGGGAAGTTGTCTCAAATGATATTATCTCGCTTTTTTATATAAATTTGGCAATGAGAACATTGAATACCATTCAATATAGATCATAATATTAGCAATACAGAGAAGTTTCAGGATTTTGAACCTGAGATCTTTGAAGAATATCATAGAATTCATCCTTTCTGTGAAATTGATTAATCTAATAGGGTCCAACTTAAAAATTATATTTAACGCGAAAATTCAAATTAACATCCAGAACAAAAACATACTACAATGATTTTCTCAAAGGGAGACATATCTATCGATTTTTATTAGCACATTAGCAGCCCGATTATTACCACATGTCTAATATTTTGGACATCTTGGGAAGAAATCTATTTTCTCACGAATTCCTATGTCCAGTTTGCGAACTACGGCCATTATGATGAAATCGAGGCCCCTGTCAACCGCCAAAACGAGAACCATATGGTACTTTGTCAGCCAATGGGAATTTAGAAGACCTTGCTCAGTGGGGAATTAGAACATAAACCTACTGCAGCTAGGGACAACAGTTGGAAGTTTCCTTGCCTTGTCTCAGAGCACAATGAAACAACACTAAATTGTCAGCAGAGTGACAAAGCTCCCTTTCAAAATACTCTAAACCAGGCTTGAGAAAACAATGCTGTTGTGAAACCTACAAAATACCAGATGATCTTAAATAAGTTTCTAAGAATTCTACGTTTATACATTTAAAAATATTAAAAAATAAGACGAAATTGTCACAACCACATTTATTATTATTTCTTAATAAATGTGGCTGTGACAATTTCGTCTTATTTTTCATTGTGGATACCTTCCACAATATCACCTTCGCCATTACTAAGAAAAGTTAAAAATATTTTCATATTTACCTCCAGTACAAGTGATTATTATACCTCCAGTAGGCCTATAAGTGAGTGAAAAACCTTAAGTTATATAGCATTCCACTTCTAAACAGAAGCTTCCTCAGGCATAAGTGAGTGAAAATCATAATAATAATAATAATAAGCGTATGGCTTTTAATGGTGGGGAGACCCTTACGGGTAGTTCCACCTCTCCGTTTGAGCCATGTTACGGGGAACATAATAAATAATTTATTTTACAGTCAAAATTCAAAACAAACAAATAAAAACAGTATCAAAATACAATTGAGTTTGGAAAAATAAATTGATATGCCACCCCTGAGACAAAGCTGTGCGGGGTCAAGCTAGAGTAGCTTAATAGTAGAAAGAAAAACGCTGTGCTTCTTTTGTATATAACATTAATATTGGATTACCTCATCCAGAACATTTATAATACCATAGTATAACTTAATTCTAAGAAAATTAAAACTTAAAACTCAAAAAAGAAAGATGATAGCAGTTTAACAATATACGGTTTTCTTGCCAATTAATTAATTCACATAGCCCATACTAATTATAAATAAAAGTTTCATTAATAATAATAATATACTTAAAAAAAATACGATAGCCTATTATACAAAGAATACCCTAAACAAAAGTGATACAATACTCTCAGTGATATAGACTCAAGGGATATGTATTATCTATCCTCTTGTATCTTTAAAATAAAGTTTCCACAGAATCCTTTTCCAATAGCCACTTCTTAAGCAAATATTTAAAACGGTTCAATTTATTTGCAGTTCTTATTTCAAAAGGTAACATTTTATATATTCGTGGAGCAACATACAAAAAAAATCTCCTTAATTTCTCCTTTGGGACCTACTATTAGGTGGGTTCCGAACCACCGGGTAAGTGATTATAAAGTCCTGGATTTCTTGTTCCATGACGAACTGCGTTGTTAATATTAACTTTTCATGTGAAATTTAACGACTTGCAGTCAAATATTCATTAAGAATAAGTATAACTCAGTAGGCCTATAAGTGAGTAAAAAACCTTAAGTTATATAGCATTCCACTTCTAAACAGAAGCTTCCTCAGGCATAAGTGAGTTAGCCTACAGCATACAGCCTCAGCCTACAGACAGTGGCGTAGATTAGATTTCGGGGGGGGCTCATCAAGGGGGGGGGGGTGTGGGCAGTGGCTTAATTTCGGGGGTCTGGGGTATAGGAGGGTCCAGATTTTTTTAAATTTAGTGGTGTGAAAAGCTAATCTAGACAACTTTTTAGGCTCTAAAGTTCAAAAGAAAGTTTTGAAAAATTACTACCCAAGAACCTAGGTGGCCAGGTTTGAAATACCGATATCTGTGACTATTTTGAGTCAAAACCCTTGAATTGGAACTAATCATACTTAACTTATGTACTGAATCTCAAAATTAATACTAATTATTATAAGTTTCATATTATTTATGTCATTAGCCTAAAACGCACCCAACCAAAGTTCGTGAAATCGGAATTTGTTTGTCATAGGACACTGATTTTACACGCTTGCATAGATTTTATTTTTACATTTATTTGTGTGTTTTCATTTATAAAATCCCGATTTTATGAACTTTGGGTGCGTTCAGGCTAGTGGGTTATACTGAATTTTAACTTCAAAACTAAATTTTCTACAAGATGAGTTTATCCAAAGGTTGGATAACAAAGTTAATCCACTTCAAACTTGAAAATTGCATTTTATTTAATGTAATAAATAAATAATTATGGTAGTCACAGTTTTCTAACATGTTTTATTCGATTTCGTAGCTCATTTTAAATCAAAATTATCCATTTTAGCACCTAACAAGTTTCTATATGAGTAAATATTGAGGAAAAATTTGAAAAATGCATTAATCTGACTATAACTGTAGCTATATTCTATTACACAAACAGGGTTTCTGTAATCTGTTCGTTATAATACAACAAAACAGATAGAACCCTTCGGCTTTAATAAGTCCTTATCTATTAGTTATTTCAGACTTTTTTATTTCTGAAATTTCGGGGGGGGGGGGGGCCCGGGCCCCATGGGCCCCCCCCCTGGCTACGCCACTGCCTACAGATTAAGTGAGTTATACTTATTCTTAATGAATATTTGACTGCAAGTCATTAAATTTCACATGAAAAGTTAATGATAATAAAGCTTGTAACATCAAGTCATTGAAGCACGGTCACCCATCCAAGCGCAGTCTTGAGCGGTCGTGACTGAACATCACGAATAATAATTTAAATAGAAATACAGAGTCAGTGTTTTGATACCGTTTTAATCATTTCGTGATAATTTAATGAATTTAGCAATTTGAATGATTGATTTCATTGATGATATTATGATGGATTTTGATTTTCGTAATTAACTTTTCTGATGAAAGTTATTATAATTTTGGTTCTACTTCAATTATTCGTTTCAACACTTGTTTCGACCAAGTTCAGTGCGAAACCAAACAATTCCATTACAATTAAGAATCATTACTTACACAGAGCAGAGAAGAGCTAAGCTAAGTATAGAATGTGAAATGGCATAATTAAATAACGCGCAAATGATTCAACTGGCGGTATGTCTTTGAGAAGGAGACGCCATTTTAATGAGCAGAACAGCTCAAATTGTTGCAAGGAAACATTTAAACCACTAGATCACACGAGCTACTGCAGTTGAGCAACTTTTTAGCATTCTCTTGTTTTAAATGAAGGCCTACATACAGTCAACTACTTTGTCAACTCAAACTGCAACATTTTTCAAGAACTTTAGGTTCTATTATTTTTCTCTCATAAACACACTGTTCTATTTAACTTGTTTTGTTCAACATTTATTTTATTACCCTGAATTGGTGCAAAAATATTGTATATTACGTTGAGCTATATGGTACATCTTTTGGAAATAACCAAAAAATATCTGTGCTACAAAAACAGCAAGATATTTGGCAAGACTTTCAACTTTTTACATTCCCATGTACTTTTAAAGTCATCATATTTATAGCTGATAAAAGACTTTCATAAAAAATAACTAGCACATGGATAAGCTTTGATATAAGTGGTAGTAGCAATATATCCATTCAGAAACACAAATTAAAGTTTCCTGATAAAAATCCTAGTCTCATTCTATTATTGCCTTCTATAATAATATTATAAACACTTTCAAAAAGCTACTTATACAAGGGTTAGTGGCAAACCATCCCTTCGGCATCACAGATTGAAGTTTCCTGATAAAAATCTGAGCTTCTATAGTTAGTATCTTTTTATTTATTTTTAATTAATTACCTAGATATTTTTCCTTTTCGTCCAATCTCAGAATTTGTATATATTTCCTGCAATTAAAGCCTATTATAGTGTCCCTGTATGATAGTGAAAGTGACAGTTCTTGATATGATAGCAAATATTGAAGTTCAATGTGATATTTTATAAAATTTAACTTGTTTGTAGAATTTCTGTTGATGTTGTGGAACTCCATAATAAAAGAATAAAACACTGTTAGATGTTGTCAATTCCACTTCTTTTAAAGAAGTGGAATTGGCAACATCTCACAGTGTTCCGTTCTTTTCATAAAATTGTTGATATTAAAAATAAATATGATAAAACGTCCTATGTGTAGTGCTCAGATATTACAATGTTCTTGTATTACTTGTTCCATAACGATCTGCGTTGTTAATATTAACTTTTTATTGTAAATTCAACGACTTTCAGTCAATTTTAATTGTGAATAAATAACATTTCTACTCACTTTTGGCCAAACGCTTTCGAGTCATGGAGACTCATCTTCAAAGGCGTCCTAGATCTTTGAAGATGAGTTTCCATGGCTCGAAAACGTTTGACCAAAAGTGGGTAGAAATATTATTTATTCACAATTAAAATTGACTGCAAGTCGTTGAATTTACAATAAAAAAGTTAATATTATAATGTGCTGTTGAATACATTCGACTTTATTGAATACTTTATCTGTGATGTTTTCTATGAAAAATACTCCGTGAAGAATCTAAAACTAGACTTGACACTATATTAAACATAAATTTTATTTTTTTCTGAGAAATACAGTGTCAGTTTTTATGTTGAATTTATTTTAGATCACTGTATATTTTACAACGATTGTACCTTCTGTTGTAGACTTTTTAATAACGACTCAAACAATTCATGTACTGTTTTTTATGGCTCAATAAATTGAATTGAGTCTGTCAACTCGGACTTTAGTTGCACAACTTTCTGTGTCAACTTTGTATTTGGTTGTGCGACTATCTTGCCCACTAAGACTCGAGTTGCACACTATTTTGTAAATCTATACAATCAAATGCAGGTACACACACTGATCAACTATTTTTTAGTTGCACGACAAAAATCTCCATCTTTCACAGCCTTGAGCTACAATTTATTGCATGTAGATGAGGAGGAAGAGTTGGGAATTTGTCCTTCAGCTTCCGCGCGGAACTTGCCGCTTTATTTATTATTCAACAAGTAGTTTCAATGCTGCTAAATGATTGCACAGACAGCTAATTAGATTTCCAAGCGTGCTTTAACAGTACATATCATTAATGAAGATCTAATTCCTGGAAGGAGTTAAATTGTATGCTAACTATGTGTCATCCCGGTAAAGGAACGCTACTAGATGTACAAATTCAAATTCTTTATTTATTCCCAAAAACAGAACAGAACAATGAAAGTAAAAGAAAATTGACACAGCAGGAATACCCCTACTAAGACTGTACGTCTGTGTGTAGGGGTGCGCTCTGTGGATGCCTTACATATTATATTATTTCAAGGTATTGAAGTGCCATTTTTGTCATATTCGACAGGCCTATATGATTTCTGATTTGTATTATTATCAGCTTAGAAGCTTTCTTTGCTGATTCATGTTTAAATAAAATTGATTACAAATAATGTTATATAGTAGTGTTTGAAGAAATTCAGAATAGGAACTGCTTCAGACTCAAGATTGATACTTCACGAGAGTTTTTGGAGGAGATGAGAACAAGAAGAACAATGAACTTGTCTGAACAAGAACGGAAAAGACGGGGAAAAGGGCTGCGAGATTATCATCAAAGATTAAAAATGTCTTAATTGTTAAATTGCGGTCCTAAGTGACCAATCACGAAAATAATAATAATAATTTATTTATTTATTGTGACAAATTTACAACGAGTGTGAAGGTGCAACAGACTCAAGTCCAAAACTGCTCCCTTCACAAATTTAATAATAATAATAATAATAATAGTGTTTAAAGTTGAAAAAATTGTATATTTGTATTTATTTATTGTATTTTTTGAGTGAAGAATAAATTCAAATTGAAATATTCAGCCACAGAAATAACAGCTCACAAGATTAATTTAGCAAGAAAACAAAAGTATTCATCAGCCTCGAGCCGTAGCAGGTATCTGTTCAATCAGATAGATAAGCTGCGTTCTCGTAGGTCCTGTTTGTAACGGTGACCGATTAGATTGGCCAGCAAAAAAGACACTGTTCTCTCCTGTAAAATCACTTCCCGGTGGTTCGGAACACACCTAAAACTGTAGGTCCAACTCATAAATCACCATCATCCAACTCATTACCCACGCACAGGTCTCAGACCTATGTGGGCTTCATCCTCAAAAAAAAAAAAAAAAAAAAAAAAAAAAAAAAAGCCTATAAATTATTAACTTCGAACATTAAATTATTTGAAAATTGAACTCTTGTCACAGATATTCAACAACAAAATTCCGTACTTGCCATACCATAAACTTTGGCCATGATTTAGAAAATAAGTACAAGTGTTTATCATTTAAGCTATGTTTTTGTAGCTGAACAGGCTTTATACCAGGAGATTAAACCTGTAAGACGTAAATAGCATGTGCCTTTCAAGTACTCATGTGCGCCTGGTTTTAAGCTCGTGGCTAGCTCTAATCCTTGAATGAAGTGCAGGCACTGAAAAGTGAGTGTAATAATTTGTCTGTGTTACAGACCAGACTCAAGCACCAAATAAAAATTAATATTGTGGTCAGGGATAAGAAGACCGTTCGTTCCTTGAGGGAGTGGAGTAATCCCTAACTGCTTCTTTCGTGATAAAAAGCGAAGTTTAAATGCTGCATTGAAAGGAGACCTGCCTCACTAGTGCAGACATAGTGAAAGAAACACGTCCATAGATATATAAGGACACGTCTTCTTATATGTGTTCGTCTATATGTGAACATGTGTTTTTATAATTATATCGATGAACACGTCTACTGTAAACTTTGCATTGAAAGTAATATTATTATTTTTTTATGATTACGTCTTGAAGACTGGTTATGGAGTATAAAA
Organism: Conomelus anceps; assembly: GCA_948455865.1. Lineage (NCBI taxonomy): Eukaryota > Metazoa > Arthropoda > Insecta > Hemiptera > Delphacidae > Conomelus > Conomelus anceps. The sequence continues at coordinate 1,743,720 of OX418219.1, forward strand.
CAAGTAACGTTAGATCAACAATTATTTATATTATTCAATATTATCATTGTTATTCACTAGTTACCACAATCAAAATTGAATTTAGATTAGTTGGGGCTTGATTTTGATCTTAAAATGTGCAAGCATATGAACAAAACCGAGCGTACAGAAAAAATAGATAAGCAAAAAGCAAAAATAAAGAAATTTATAGAGAAAACATCGGTTGAAGGAGAGAAAAAGGCAATGAAATAGACAAAATAGTGGAATCCCGACACATATTTATATAGTGGGAACCACAAAATTCAGAACTGCAATACTTTAGATTTAAGACTTTAATTTATTTTCTGAAATGTTAATTTTTTCAAATTTATTGTGAATAAACCCCTAAGTTAGTTCGAAGTTACTGACAATTGAACAAACTGACAAATTTACTTAAACAGAATTTATTAATTTCGAATTTCCAATAAACTGATAGCAATTAAAGGAATTCGAAATTAATAAATACTGTTTAAATAAACTCCTCTTGTAGTGCTGTACTCACAACCAGAGAAATTATTATTATTATTATTATTATTATTATTATTATTATTATTAATGATTGAAAAAACGATAGATTGTAGCCAACGTTGGAAAAAATTAATTGAATTTGATCATAAATGTCAAACTACTGTAAAATCAAGTGTCTTGGTATTGGAAGTGTACAAGCTCAAGTATCACACTATCAAAAGGACAGAAAAATGTAAATTCAAGTATCTTAAATCGAAAGCAAAGAAAAAATAGAAAAGCAAAAATGAATAAAGTGAAAAAGAAAAATTCTGGATAGAGAAAAGAAAGAGAGAATGTTTGAAAGAAGGAAAAGTTGATGTATTGAAGCGAAATTTGTTAACAAAATTATTGAATTTGAGCATGAAATGTCAAACTACTGTAAAATCAAGTGTCTTGGTATTGAAAGTGTACAAGCTCAAGTATAAAAACACAACCAAAAGTACAGAAAAATGCAAAAATGTCTTGGAGACTCTAGTTATGGAGTATAATTGTTTCATACAATCTTATACACTAGTGAACATAATCACTATGATAATTATATTAATTAGTTAAGGTGAGACTCAATTTTGATATGAAAGAAACTCTTGTACACCAAAAAAAGCTTTATCAACTAGTATTTTTTCAATTGTTTTAAAATATTTCTATATTTTAAAGACACTTTAAAAACTGCGGTAGCTTGTTGTAGTTTCCTACCACAAGAACGAGGTTTTTGTTTGAATAAGCTACTATTGTGACTCACCAAATGATAGTCTCCTCGGCTTCTTGTATTATAAGTGTACGTCGCAAGATATTGGTTGAAGGAATGAAGAAAGTCATGAAGATAAAGTCTAGATAAAGAAGAAAAAGAGAGAATGATTAAAAGAAAAAGACGTCACAAAGAACGAGAGATTGATAGATCGATCGATGGTAAAGTTGAAAAATTAATTGAATTTGATCAGAAAATGTAAAACTACTGTAAAATCAAGTACGGTACCTAGTAAGTATTGAACTTGCACACTGTTCAAGTATTCACACAATCAGAAGTAATGAAAAAAATAAAAGATGAGCAAAAAGAAAAAAAAATAAAGTGATAAAGAAAAACTCTGCATAGAGAGAAAGAGAGAATGATTGAAAGGAGAAGACATGAACAAGTCAATGAAAAAGATATTGATAGATCGAAGCCAAAGTTGAAAAAAATTAATTTGATTAGAAATGTTCTGAACTGGATAACCTAGTAGTGATAAGAACTAAATTTGTCCATTCAATTAATTTCAAGGTCAGGTGACCCCTCTGGATTTATGATCCGATTAATTATTGAGTTTTTATAATTTTTATAGCTCGATTACTATCAATGCTGGGCGCAAGGTTTATGGTCATAATTTTTTTCGAAGTTTCTTGTGTTGGATATTATTAGGACATCGAAATGTTATCTATTGCTGTGAGGAAAATTTTTTTCTGCAATTATTTTGTGAAATGTGGGGGTTCAAAGTTGAAATTTTTCGTTTTTTGTGGGCAATTGATCTCTTCTACAAGTTATTTCAAGCTCTAGATAAATTTTCTATAATTAAGACCTTGTGGGATAAAATGACATATTTCCTATTTCAACCTAACAAATAGTTTTTTTCAAAATAAAGTTTTAGTTAAGTTAAAGTTTCTTTGAAACATTTCAGTTTTTCGAAAATATATTTTGAAAACAAAATATTTGTTAGATTGAAATAGAAAATATGTCATTTTTTTCTAGGTGTCTCAGTTATAGAAAATTTATCAAGAGTCTATAATAAGCGATCTAGGTAGCAGTGGTACTGTGCATACGTTGTCTGAACAGGCTCTGCGAATTTTGAAGCATAGAATTTTAATTCGAACGGATAAGTAGTATTTTTGTTTATTATTATTAGTATTTATAATATCTTAATAATTTACATCATTAACTTGTCTAATATAAGTTAAAGTATTTAAATAAAAAGTCAAATTCTATTTTCGAGGTTAGGTGTACCGATATTGATAAATTTTCTTGTAATTAAATAGTCTCAAGTTGACAATTGTAATAAATTAAGTAATATTTCATTAAACATTTAACTAAAATCAATTGAAAACAATTTTTAGCTAGGAAAATGAGTCCAAACAAGGCATCTAAATCTAATTGTTCAACTAAAACTCAAGTAGCTACGCGATCTCAGCAATTATTAACGAAAAAATCTCCAACAGCTCTTAAAGCTACTGTAGATGTAGAAGAAAAGGTTGCTAAACTATTGAGTGATCACACCAAATTGAAAACAAAATTAGAAACATCACTAAAAAATTCTGAGGAAGAACGAATAGGGTTAGTGGATCACATAAAATCTCTGGAAGTTATTGTAAAATTGCAGCAGGAAGACCATAAAACTGAAATACTAAATCTCACGAGTCAATGTAGGTCTATGTCAGAGGAAATCGAAATATTAAAATCAAAAATAAACTTGGCTAATGTAAGATCTGAACCTCTGATCAATACAAAAAAAGTAGAACCTAAATCAAATGGGGAAAAAATAAATAGAAATGGTCAAACAAAAACGTATAGTCAGGTTTTGCAAACAGCAACCGAAACTAAAGTAAGGGCAAATAACGATAGGAAAGGTAGAGTACTGCTCTTGACATCCAGTCATGGACGAGACTGTAGTGACCTACTAAATAAAAGATTAAAAAATAAGTATGAAGTTCAGAGCTTTTTCAAACCAAGTGCCCCTATAAACGCTATCGTAGAGTCAGCACAGGAACAAACTAAAGATTTTGGTAAAAACGATTTTCTAATAGTACTGGGTGGCTCAAACAATATAAATGAACCTAATCTAAAACATCTTCCTGAAATAAATGAAAAAATTAAAGAGATTGTGCCACTCAGCCAAAAAACTAATGTAATAATAAGTACAATTCCGTATAGGTTTGATAGGCCAGAGCTAAATGAAGCCATTAAGTCAACAAATAAATCAATTCATAATACAATCAACAGCCTAAAAAATAAGAATTCTAAGCAGTTGGGGATTTGTTTTCTAAATGAAAGGCTGAAAAAACAAAACTTCACTAATCATGGTCTACATCTAAATCAATCTGGCAAAGTAATATTTTGTAATAGGCTGGCAGAGCTGATTGAAAGTCGTTTGCAATCTACTGTCAATAATTCTCCTAAACAATCATCTAACGAACCTTTTTTAGTAAAGTGGCTCAAAACCGGGAAGGGAAACTAGTTTCAGATGATAAATTCATATCTTCAATTGTATTAAAAGACGTTAATCGATCAAAAAATCAGGATAGCATTAGTGGAAGGAACTCTTGTAGCAATCTGATAGGCTCTCAAGATTCTAAGAGATTAAGTAAATCTACTTCAATATGCAAAAGCAACGATAAAGTAATAAGGGATGATAGGGAAGTACCGGTACTCACTGTGTTCCATCAGAATATTCAATACATTCGTAACAAAATAGATAGAATCGAAGTATTTTTTAAAGAAGAGGCTCCTGATATAGCTATTTTCACAGAGCATGGTTTAAAAGAAGATGAATTGTCACAACTTAATATTCCAAACTATTCATTGAAAACGTCGTATTGCAGGACATCTCATCGAAGTGGGGGAGTAGCTATCTTCACTAAAAATGCTAAGAATATGCAAACATTTAATTTAGAATATGCAGAGAAATTTGCTGTGGAAATGGATTTAGAAGTTACTGGTTTGAGAGTAAAAATCGACAATAATTTCGAAGTAGCGGTGTTAGGTATTTACAGGTCACCAAATGGGGAATGGAACAATTTTTGTGAACTATTCAATAGGCTTTTAGAGATTACTACTACTCGTTTTACAAACGTTATTGTAGCGGGAGATTTCAATACAGACTTTGCAACACAGAATAAAATGACAGAAGATTTAAAGGATATTATATGCATGAATAACTTGGAAATAAAAGTTCATGAATATACCAGAGTCACAAGAACATCACAAACTATAATTGATAACATCCTTACTAATATAGATTACTCTAAAACAAGATTAGGCGGCTCGGAACTATCTGATCATGACTATCAAATCTTAGAGGTGGGGTTGCAAGGTCATAAATCAATTAAAAAGAGTAGAGTAATGAAAGAAATTCAACAATGTGAACAGGGGAATATCGATTGTTTGAAGCAGAATCTGCTACAAGAAAACTGGAGTAGGGTTTACAATAGCAATAGTTTAAATGACAAATATGATAGTTTCATTAATATTTTAAGGTTTCATATTACTATGAGTTGTCCAGTTAAAAAAGTCCCTGTAAAGAACAAATTAGACAAGATGGAAGAGTGGATAACTGATGATATCCTTGCAGAAAGAAATAGGGTTAAAGATGCATATGATGAATTCAAACTATCTAGAAATATGTTGAGTGAAGATAATTACAAAGCTCTAAAGAAAAACTATATGAAAAAAGTGAAAAGAGCGAAATGTAAGAAAACAGCTGAAATTTTGAATAATAGTGTGTACTTTAACACAGCAGTGTGGGATGTAATAAACAAAAATAGGCAAGTAGCTCATGTAGATGCTTATACTAGTGTCCCCAGAATAATTAACGAAAATAAAAAATATATTGATGATAGTGTAGACATTTGTAATTTCTTTAACAGATATTATCAACTGGTTGCTAAGGATCTTCAAAAATCTCTTAATACAGGTATTAGTGATGCAAACATGAGGAATACTGAGGGGATTCAGAACGAATTAAAATTCCACCCAGTATGCCAAGACGAGTTGTCAAATATCATTGATAGTTTAAATAATAAAAAAACTGTAGGAATGGATGGGGTATCCAGTAAAATTCTGAAAGAATGTAAAGATCAATTGTTAGACCCTTTGATTCATCTGATCAATCATTCATTAGAACAAGGTGTTTTTCCAGATAATTTAAAAGAGGGGAAGATCTTGCCAATCTTCAAAAGTGGTGATAGAGAAAAGGTAGAAAACTATAGGCCCATTAGTATTTTAAATGTAATAAGTAAAATTTTTGAAAGAGTAGTTCTAAATAGGTTACTTCTGCACCTTCAAGAAGCTAACTTTATCTGTGATGAACAGCATGGCTTCCAGAAAGGGAGATCAACAAAAACAGCCATAGTTTCTCTAGTTGAAAAACTAATAGATATATTAGATTCAGGTGATAAAGCTACTGCAATCTTCTTAGATCTGTCAAAGGCATTTGATTGTGTTAATCATAGAACTTTATTGGAAATAATGCAAAATGTAGGTGTAAATGGGGTTGAACTGAAATGGTTTGAATCATATCTTATTGGGAGAAAACAATGTGTAGAACTAACTACAGTAGTTGGTAATAGTATAGTAAAGAATAAATCTAATAAATTAGAGGTGCAAGCTGGAGTGCCTCAGGGGTCAATACTAGGTCCATTGCTTTTTTTGTTATATGTCAACCGTTTACCTAAAGAATTAATTAGTGGTAGAGCCCTCTTATTTGCTGATGATACATCACTCATTTTCAGCAATTCCATTCTAGATAATTTAGAAATAAGTGCCCATATAGGTGTGCAGTCCATTGTCCAATTTTTAAACCAGTTGAAATTAACTATAAATAGTAAAAAATGCCAATACCTTCAATTCAAAAACAAACATAATTTAAATGAAGATAGGGCTATAAACGTGTTTGTAAACGATAATCAATTAGAACAGGAAGAAAAAATTGCATTTCTAGGAGTTACGTTGGATAGACGATTGACCTGGACTCCATACATTGAGAAAATATGTAGTAAAATTTCATCTGGGGTATTTGTACTGCGACAGCTCGCTAGATTGAATGACAAAAAGTTACTTTTTACAGCTTACCATGGGCTCTTACTGTCACATATTAGGTATGCTATCTTAGTATGGGGTAATTCATCAAAACAAAATCTTGATAGGGTGTTTAAGATCCAAAAGAAAGCGGTTAGGTGTATAGAAAGAGTAAATAGATTAGATTCATGTAGGCCGTTGTTCAAGAGACTTGGTCTCCTAACTGTACCCTGCTTATATGTGTATGAAGCTACTTTATATGTAAAAACGAATGATATTAACCAAAATCTTGATGTACATGATTATAATACAAGAAGCCGAGGAGATTATCACTTGGTGAGTCACAATAGTAGCTTATTCAAACAAAAACCTAGTTATATTGGTAGGAAATTCTACAACAAGCTACCGCAGTTTTTGAAGAGTCTTGAAAATATAGAAATATTTAAAAATCAATTGAAGAAATATTTAGTTGATAAAGCTTTTTATAGTGTACAAGAGTTCCTTTCACATCAAAATTAAGCCTCACCTCAACTAATTGAAGTAATTATGGTATCTAGTGTATAATATTGTTGATCTGACTTGTCTTATACTCCTTAACGGGAGTCTCCAAGACGTAATCTACAAAAAAAAAAAAAAAAAAAAAAAAAAAAAAAAACTTGTAAAAGAGATCAATTGTCCCAAAAACCGAAAATTGAAGAGAAACAATTTTCCTCACAGCAATACATAAAGCACTTATAATATTCAATACAAGAAACTTCGAAACAAATGTTTCAGGAAAAAATGTCAGTGTAAAAACGTCAAATGCATAGTAGTGTTTATTTCATAATATGAAAGACCTAATATTTTTGTAATGAAAATTCCGGACTAGATCAATACTAGATCTTTGTAATGAAGATCACTTCAAATTCTATTTCAATTTTCAATCGAGAAAGAGCTCCACACTTTCTTTTAAATTTTGAATAGAAGTTTTAATAATGAAGCAAGTGATAGCCGAGTGCCGTAGCAGGTATCTGTTCAATCAGAGAAAAGCTACGAAACTCCTGGGCGCTCATTGTAAGGGTGACCGATTGGATTGGCCACCAAAAAGACTCTGTTCTCTGCTGTAAAATCACTTCCCGGTGGTTCAACCCACATAAAACTGTAGGTCCAACTCATCAATCGCCATTCATTACCTACGCACAGGTCTCAGGCCTATGTTGGCTTCGTCCTCAGAAAAAATTCAATCTTTATAATGAAGTTCACTTCAAATTCTATTTCAATTTTCAATCGAGTAAAAGCTCCATACTATCTAATATAAACTTAATAAAACAACTTTTGAATGGAAATTAACTCACGTTATGGCGTGACGGCCGTTTCGCTCTGTTGTCTAGAGCATCGTCAGACGACCCACAGTACATTGACTTAAGGTAGTGTACATACCTTAAGTCAGTGTACTGTGGGTCGTCTGACGATGCTCTAGACAACAGAGCGAAACGGCCGTCACGCCATAACGTGAGTTAATTTCCATTCAAAAGTTGTTTTATTAAGTTTATATTACATATTAGTGGAAACAAGATGGATCTTCAACATCATCCATACTATCTTTTAAATTTTGAATAGAAATTGTAATTAGCTGTTTTACATACTATAATAACATTATTATATATTATTATTATATATAACATGTTATATATATGTGGATTGTAAATAATCGACCCCGCACTGTTTACCTTAGGGGTTATATAAAATCTGTTTTTCTTCAGAACATTGTTTAATTTGAACGCTTTTGTATACTGTATTAGAAAATAAATTTCTTTCTTTCAAAGAAAGTGGTGGTTCGGAACCCACCTAAAACTGTAGGTCAAACTCATTACCCACGCACAGGTCTCAGACCTATGTGGGCTTCATCCTAAAAAAAAAAAAAAAAAATATGTCCAAATACCCAGCGCACAGCCTTAAATAAGAACTGCCCCTGTTAAAAGAAGAAAACAACCGGCCAAACTCGAGGTCTAGTCTGTATCTAGTCTGCGCAAAAAAGAGCAGAAATAGGAAGTTGGTCTGGGCCGGTTATTTTCGTAAAAGACGATAAACCAGTGTCGATAGAAGGAAGACAAAGCCGCACTTTGCCAAGAAGCGTCTGTCCGACGAAATCCAGAAATTGAATAAACTACTCGCCAGGCAGACACAATGAATGTGTGTTAATTCATTAGTGGCCTGATCTATTTGTCATTGAATTTATGGCTTGCGATCTCTGTCACTGATCTGAGGCTGATTGTATCTTAACACCTGGAGCTGTGAAGAAATTGCTCTGCAGAGATTTATGAGCTGCAACTCATGTGAACTTGCTCTGTTTTCATTATTAAACTGAGGAGAATTCTGTAGAATCAATAATGCTGACATTGTGTAGACTTTATAATGTGAAATAAGTGAGGCAGTCCTATACACTATTATTGTAGATATATTGTTGTGATATGTAATAATGTAATAATAATTAATAATATTAATGTTAATAATATTAATGTAATAATATTTAATGTAAATAATACTTGCTGAATAAATATTATTATAGGAGTGGCCGTAGCCGAGTGGGTTAAGCGCTGGTTTGCTAGTCCAAAGGTCCCGGGTTCGATCCCAGCTCTGACTGAAAGATTTTACCTCAGGCCACTCCCGTGTTTCGGAGGACACGTTAAGCTGTCGGTCCCGGCTGCCTAAAAAAAAACAGTCGTTAAGTCACGTCAGAGGCCCTGAACTTCGTTCAGGTGCGACCTGAGAACTCTGACACCAGACCTGAGCTAGCCAGGTCACAAGATATTATTATTATTAATATTATTATTGAATTGTTGAATTTCTTGAAGAGGAATTAACAGATTCTCAGTTATTCTTAACAAATTACTTCATCTATCACCTAGGTTTAAAATTCTTCAATATGTTGCCTTTTTACATTAAATAAAATAAAAATAAAAATTCAGTATTGGCTATCACAAGTGAAACCATGGATTCTGCATCTACTCTTTTGTAGATAACCCTGCGCGCAAACCTCAAGATTCTGGAACAATATCAATTAGATAATAATAAATTAGTTCTAATTCTAAAACACTGACAAGGGAAAAGCAGTTTAATACAACATAGGTCATAAGCAGACAGCTATATCTATCTTACAAGTTAGTTTAAGATAAAAAAAATAACAAATTCTAAAATAATAAATTATGAAATCTGTGATGTTTTCCATGACGAAATACTTCTTAAACCGTGCATTCACGTTCCAACTTGCAGTACCACTTGTAAACTGTGCTGCTAGATGTAGTAGTACTGCTAGATGGATAGTCGACTCCACTCACGCTCCTACCTCCTACTTGCAATCCAACTTTATTCCTGGTCTGCTGTGAGCATCGCTCTTGATCCGAAAAATGTAACCGAAGTTCCCGATGTCGCCCGAAGGTCAAGCACTGACTGAGATAGGTTGGACGACTTTGAACCGACTCCCCCACACACGCTCTAACACCGTCAACATTTGGAAGTTATCCCTCTAGTCGTCCAACTACAATTCCAACCATCCAACAAGCCCATTCACGTTCCGTTTTTAATTCCAACCTTGGAGGTTTGACTGCAAGTGGTACTGCAAATCGGAACGTGAATGCCCAGCTTTAATGAACAATCTAATATTAAAACTGACACTGTATTTCACTTCTAAATAACGTTTTACTCACATATATTGGAGATGCTTGAGGAATGCATTTCACTTCTGAAACGAAGCTTCTTTTCAGAAGTCAAATGCATTCCTCAAGCATCTCAAATATATGTGAGTAAAACATTATTTAAAAGTGAAATACAGTGTCAGTTAATAAATTATGAGTTATTCAATAAATAAATCATTAATCATTATAATATCCTCTTTTTGTGAACCCCAAAATCAAGCATAGAACCTAGACATGTCTGTGTGTATCGCGTAGCCCTCATCACAATACAATACACGAAATTAAAAATTTGGTTGACAACTAACTGCAAGACCGCTTGTCTATTTTTTGAGCTCCAGTATTCTTTTCTTCCCAAAAATTTCCGAGGTTTATTTCGGATCTCACATCATTACCAGTCAGCTTTTGTTTGTGAGCAAGTCAAATAACAAATGCGACTAAAAATGTCCTATTCCACAAAACGCGACTGGAGCACTGGCATTTTCGAAAGCAATTCTGACATTTTCAAAAGCAATTATCTGCCCACACAAATAGCTGGCTTGCATTCAAATCTGTTCACTAACAACCATCGCTTACATCTACATGCCACAACTCATTAAATTTGAAATTTGATACAATTTCAAAATAATTTGTTACTGTAACACAAAAAATTAATACACAGGAATCAGGAATAAATATTTAGCTTCAATGAAACAAAAAAAAAAAAATACAATTTAAAACTCAATTAGTATCTACATTTTAAGTAGGTATTATAATTTAATAAATTTACAAAAACATTCTACAGTACTCAACTTTGATACAAATAATAATACCCTAGATACAATGTCCCGACAGCTTAGTAAACAACACCAGTTACCCGACTGCCGGGTGCGTGTGAAACAAGCATTAAGGCAGCTATTGAATCAATAATTTCTGAATGATTGGCTGAACGGGTACTAGTATATTACAACATATATTATATTATTTATGAATTTATAGGCAGATTAACAATGAAGTGAAGATGCAGCAGGCGAAGTCCCAAACTACTCTCTTTACAAATTTAGATTATGTTATATGGTCAAAAACATTGAGGTTAATTTACACTGAAAGTTGATATTCAGTAAACACCAATAAAATTAAAATTATTCTTTTTCACTTGAAGACAATTAATTTAAAAGTTCGCTCCAAATTAACCATTAAAAACAGTTAAAAGAGTTTTAATTTTTTCTATTTTGAGGCCACATAGGACCACTTTAGTCGATATTTCAGTCATTTCTACGTCCTCACATCAACCTAGATTCTAATTTCTTTCTCCAATATTCCTTCATTCTATCAGATCGTTGTTTTCTGACCTCCTCTGATACCTCCACTGTCCTTTGTCTTTCTCGTCTTTCAATGTTAAAAGAGTTTATAATAATAAATTTTGAAAAAACGTTTGAGCCGAAAAATACTCTTTTTTTGTATTGTTTTGAGCTATGTGACTATGTGAAATGATTGTGTGGATAATTGTAAAATTGTAAATTATTTGATTATATTTATGATGTGTTGATTGAAAGAGGTGTCCTACCTCAACTCTTAATGATGGCATTTCATAACTATTCATCTTTCGCCTAATTTGATTAGTAGTTTTTTTAAGGATTATACCTACATAGGTCTGAGACCTGTGCGTGGATAAAGAGCTGGATGATGGTGGTTGATGAGTTGAGCCTACAGTTCTAGGTATGTTCCAAACAGCTAGGAAGTTATTTTACAGTAGAGTATTTTTTGCTGACCAATCCAATCTTACAAAGAGGGCCCATGACTTCGTAGCTTATTTCTATCTGATTGAACAGATACCTGCTACGGCTCATGTCTATCACTTCCCTAATCCATTAAATGAGTAGAATCTAATATTTAGAAATTAATGAACAATATTTAAAATTAATGCACAACTAACAGCTTATATCTATCCGAACAGATACATGCTGCGGCTCAAGATTTTGATTCTATTGCATATTAATTTCTAATAGATTGTGATTCTATTGCAAAGAAAAATAGGAATAAAATAATCATTTAATACAAATAATGTGAATAAAAGTTTCTCAACAAATTAAACTCCTCGAACTTTTAGCCCAACAACACTAAACGCAATATTTTGTATTAAATGTACAATATATATAAGCTGAAAATCGAATATACAGAAAGTTAACTGAAACAATCGATTCAAAATAAACCGTGGTGGATCATCTCCAAGTAATAATCTCGTAATATATGTCCGTAATGTGTATAGATATAGTCTATCTTTATTGTTATAGGTGAACTCTAATGTATATATTATAGACATAACATATCCAAATAATGCTCTCTTCATTTATGTCTGTAGTGTGTATACATATGCGTGAACTTTAATATAAAATATATAATATCTCCAAATAATGCTCTCTTCACATTATGTCCGCAATAATGTGTATAGTTGTAGTCTATATAGGTGAACTTAGTGTATATGTAGGTATAGCATGTCTATAGGTGAACTTTGTAGACGCATTTCAAGACACGGCTCGTGCGTAAGACACTAAAAACACGCGGGAAAAGGGGAGACAGTTCAACTGGCACCGGTACAAAATTTAGAAACGCACACTAGCGTGCAATTATTAAACGAAAAAGAAACTAAAAATAAAAAAATAATAATAACAAACCAACAGCTGCCGCGGCACGTTACTATTTCTGTTCAATCTGTTTTTTTCTGTTGCAGAGTGAGAGAGAGAACGGCGATTGGAATTGGCTGAAAAAAGATGGAGCGTCAGCGTCTGTTGGCCTGGACGTTGGTCGCTTTTGTGACATTTGCGGCCACCGTAGTATCATCCAGAGAGATACTACTCAAAGGTAAGTGATAAGAGTGACAAATGCGCACAAGAGCAATCGTACACACTCGAGATAAGTTTGAAAAAAATTGCAAGAACAGTATATTTTTCTCTGTGATGTTTTCCATGACGAAATATTTGATGAACAATCTAATATCAAAACTGACACTGTATTTCTAATTAAATCATGATTTTTGCTCACTTATACTGGAGGGATGCATTTCACTTCAAAAGAGAAGCTTCATAAACCTGCCACCAGGGGTCGTGTTCTGTTGAGTGTTCAGTGTCACACAAAAATATCCAAACTGACTTGAAAATTCTACACACTTTTCAAAAAAGCCACAAACTAGATATATTGGAACAATATGAAATATTCAAACACCATAAACATGACAGAGTCAACTTACCGATTGAACACAATTTGAACCCAATGCAATTTTAAAAAATAATCCGTTCATCCTAACTTCAACAAAACACGACCCCTCGTGGCAGACAGATGAAGCTTCTCTTTAGAAGTGAAATACATCCCTTCAGTAAAAATGAGTGAAAATCATAATTCAAATAGAAATACAGTGTCAGTTTTGTTATTAGATTGTATATCTCTTTTCTACACTCATCTTGTTTACTGCTTTAGGGGACATCTATACTGGATATATACAAAAAAACATTTATTCTAGAAAAACACACTATTATTTTCTGCTAGTATATTCCTTAGTTTGACATACTTAATGTCATCAAATTCAATCTTAGTAAAATTCGTTTCCTAATAATCATCATATTTGAGAAAGATCTTCTCACCCGAGAACTGGACAAGTAGCCTATTTTTTGTTATTCATACGCAGGAAAAAGGTGACTAGACAAAACTAGGAACGTTCTATTCAAACAACTACAGTAGCTTCAACAGTGATACACATTGTACCGTTGTTGAAATGTATAACAAAATATAACACTAATTTATCTTCGACTTTTAAAGTCGACAAAACCATTTACTCGAGATCAGCCTAATATCGTTAGTTCAACACCTGTGAGAGCCTTTTCAATATTTGGATAAGTATTAAAAAGTTGAAGAAAAAGATAGAGTATTTTTGAAGTAAATATTTGTCACTGTCAGATAAGGTAAAGATTAGGTAATCTAATGGGACTTCCTCTTAGAATAACAAGTCTCTTAAGTAATTTATGTTGTATTTTCTGAGAAGAATCTCATCTCTGAATGATAATGTCATAAATGTCCATTTTTGTGTATCTAGACTTTACCTGGAACTGGAAGTGTTAGTGTGGGACGTTGATACCGTATTCAATGTTTCTAAGTACCTTATAGAAGGGAAAGTATAGCACATATTCATTGGAACATTAGGGTGAATTTTTAAAATAATGCATAATATTTCTCAAATATACAGAGTTTCAGGAGGAATTTCCAATTTTTAAATAAATAATATTATTATTATTTTTATTATTATAATGAAAATAAATGATAAGTTCTCTCATCAAAATGATAAAAAGTCTATTAACTTTTTATTGTAAATTTAACAACTTGCAGTCAATTTCAAATAAATAATATTTGTACTCACTTTTGGGCAAACGTTTTCGTGTCATGGAGACTCATCTTCAAGGCCTTGAAAGCGTTTGGTCAAAAGTGAGTACAAATATTATTCATTCACAATTGAAATTGACTGAAAGTTGTTAAATTTACAATACAAAATTTTCTTTACAACGCAGATCGTTATGGAACAAGAAATCCAAGAAAAGTCTGTATTAGCATAGGTTTGTATATGCTTCGTTACAGAAATAATGATGAATGAAGTTGGCAGTCTTTGCTATCAATTTACTCAATAATAAACTCCAAAGGCTTCAATTTATTTAGTAGGCTTGGGAATTGTATAGGTTATATGGAAAAGGAGCTGGAGAATCAAATAAAACATTTTAGAAGTCTTTGATTACCGTTATTATTGACATTTCGCAGAGTACTCAAATTTGACATTCAATCAACTTAATTCAAACTATAACAACAACTTTTCAAGTACGAAGCTAGTTAACTTGATTATTAATTTTTAATATTAAAATTATTGAAAATAAATAAATCACTATTTTCCCCAACAAAACTGGTAGAGAATTTAATTTTGTAAATGGAATAGTAAATCACCAAACAGCGAAAACACATTCAAAATTAATAAAATCGGTTTTATTCATCCGAACACACTGATTTAGTTCGTGGCTTTTCATATTTTGTTTTCTTGTGTGTTTTGATGAAATATACGCCCCCGACTTATGAACTTTGTGTGCATTTTTAGATGTTGAGTAATATTTCATTCAAAATTCGATATTTCATTCACAAATTTGAACTCCCTACAAGTTGAACTCGACTGCGCATGTATATACTCTATTGAGTACAATGAACTCTGTGTGTGTTCGAGAAATAGCCATTTGTTTAATATTATATTAAAAAATTAATTTTCTATCAGAAAATAAAAATTGTTATGATGTTCAAGATCCATTTTGTTTCCACTAATATGTCATAAAAACTTAAAAAACACTTGCAAGTGGAAATTAACTCATGTTATGGTGTACTGTGGGTCGTCTGACGATGCTCTTGACAACAAAGTGAAACGGCCATAACGTGGGTTAATTTCCACTTGAAAGTGTTTTTCAAGATTAAAAAATTGCTACTCTACTTCATACTTGAAGCCTCCTGTTTTTATAGCTATTTCGCATATTTTGTAAAATATCTCAATAATTATTGTGGTTGATAGACTTGTAACATGTTTAATTTTATTTTTCAGTTCCTCTTACATGAACTCTATTTAATTTGCCACCTAAATAAGAACCCTAGCCGTTTTTGATTGAGTGGAATGATAGGGATAGCTGCCAACTTTGGGAATCTTTAAATTAAACATTATACTAAGGATTTCATGGGTCGTGGTTAGTTCGAAAGTAAGTTTAAAAAGAACCAGAAACCCCAAAGAATAAGTACTGGCTGGATGGAAGATTTGAAGCGATTGTTTCACACTCATTTTTCAACAAAACTATTAAAAAATCGATTTGTAGCTTGAATTATGATTAAAGAAATTGAGACAATGGCTTTCTTGGGGCGAAATTGCTCTTTTGGAACTTATTCTATGAACACATGTAATTTAGCCATTGATTATTCACGAAAAATGAAATCCGTTCAAATTTCGTCCGTTTTTGACCAAGCATTTCAATATACTGACCACTGTATTGACCAAGCACTATATTATAGTATAGTAAACAAAATATAGTAATAAGAGAACAGCTACCAGCCTTCAGTTGAAAATGGAGTCTGAAAACCATTACTCATCATTACACTCAATTTAAAATCAATAGACACTCGTGCATCATGATTTATGTAGACTGTACTGAACAAATAGAATGGTTTAGCTCTTTTTCTTTCTAATTTCAAAGCTGTTTTTTACATTCCAGATGATGAGACAGAAGAGACTGCTCAGATCGGAGAAAAACTCGTGATACGTTGTGGTAAATTCAGTAGCGCCTCTGGACTTACATTTGCATGGTACAAAGACGATTCGAAGTTACCTAACTCGAGATTATGGTGAGTTTAATTCCAGTTCGTTGGATTTCTTTCCAATTTATGGTAGAAGAACTGGAACACAGTTTGAATACATATCTTTTGTTAGTATCATAGCCGCATTCGACTGTAGGTGCCTCTTCACACCTCAACATATTGAGGTTCTGGTCCTAAGAGCGTAATACGCAAACGAGGAGTGAGGTAGGTTACGAATACAATGGAAACATTTTATTCTAAGACATATATTTATACATGGTAACTTCCTTTAAATATTTGGGGGTTTTTTTCGACTGTAGGATGAGGTGGACCGCTCATATTGATTATTTGAAGAAGAAACTCAGGAAATATATTTATGCCTTTAGAATGATGAGTGAAGTTCTGGATAAGAGAGAAATCAAGATGGCATACTTTGCCTATGTCCAATCTCTTTTGGAGTTTGGCATTGTTGCATGGGGTGGCGCGTACAGGACGGTACTTCATCCTCTCTTCATTGTTCAGAAGGCCATTTTAAAGGCTGCTTTTAAAAAAAGTCCCCGTTTTCCAACTGGCATGCTTTTTACAGAGATTTCGGTACTGACATTGCGACAACTCTTTATTAAAAACATTCTTATACATTTATTTTCAAATATGCATATTCTTAGGTCCATCACTCACATGCACCATACAAGATATGCTCTAAACACGGGTGTTCTGGCAATGTCCATGCAGAGATCCTTTACTCAAACAAATTCATATTATATATCACATGTCCTATATCGTAACTTAACTTGCCGCTTTCCACATCAAATAGAATTCCACAACATCTCAAAATCCGCTTTCAAATTAAAACTTAAGAGATTTCTAGGTCAATTAGGAATAGATAATTCAGAAAGTATAATTACCACAAACTACAACACCCATCTTGTCCATTAAAGCCATCATAATACATTGGTATGGAGTTATTATACAACTACCATACCTCATAAATAATGTTCTACTTTACTTTAATTTACTAAGTAGCTACCACTAAATTCGAATAGGAATCGTAAAATTTTTGACTTATCTCTGAATGCATCAACTTGGAAGGGGGGGGAAACTCTTCTTTCGTTAAATTATAAAATTATAATAAATCAGTAACTCTGGTCTGCGCACAGGCACTAGCCCATGCAGACCATTTTCATATAATTTCTCATTGTACTCATACTCTTCATTATCTATCATCACACCTTTGTTTTTCCATTTTATAGCTACTTTCCATATAGCCTACTTTCAATTGTGTACATTATAAGTTATTATGTTCCATGAATGTGGCATGTAAAGATGATGGTTGATGAAATTGTTGTATTTTCTTTCGATGTCTTGAGTACAATACGTTTATTCTGTATCCTGTATAATTTTGAAATAAAGAAGTTTTGTCATTGTCATTTTGTCATTGTCATTGTCACATAGGCTAACTTTACAACATTTCTTTATTTTTTCATTTCAATTCATAAAACTACTGTACTTATGTGAAAAATATGTTTTATTTGTCTTATATTGTAATTTTTATTGCAGAAAAATATGAAAATGATTTAAGAAATGAAAAAAATATGAGCTTTGATGATAAAACAAATCCAAAATACAAAATTATAAAAATAATTGGATATAATTCAGTATCAGTATTATTCTAGCGACAGTTGTGATGTTCAATACCACCTAAATTCTTTCAGTACAACTGAGGTGCTTCAATCTAATTTAAAATTTCTTTTATTAGTATCATAGCCGCTTTCGACTGTATGTGCCTATTTAGACCACAAAACTGAGGTTTTGGTCTTAAGAGCGTAATACGCAAACGAGGAGTGAGGTAGGTTACAAATTCAAAGTTCATAGAATCGTGTTTTATTCGCTGAATATCTCAATAGCTACAGTAGTTCAAACTTTTAACAGGTTTTATTCAATATTCTGCTTAACTACTTAATAACTCATTACAATACAAATTAATATAATATTAGGGGGTTTCATGAAATAATGGTGAAGTATTGAACATGATTTTTGAACAAATAGTGCACCATTAGTGGATCGCAAGTCGGAAAGTCAGCGGTTACATTGATACCTGCGCGTTATTCTACCAGCTTGTTCCCCGGTTGTACCAGAACCCATAGCCGGGCGCAAAGAGGTTCGTCGTCGTTGGTGCAAAGAGGCCGGGGCGCAAACCGCAAAGTTCCGGATACTGTAAAATATATTATACTTTTTTTTAGATTACGTCTTGGAGACTCTAGTTAAGGAGTATAAGACAAGTCAGATCAACAATTAATTATACAATATCTTATACACTTGTTACCATAATTACTATATCAATTAGTTGAGGACTGGCTTAATTTTTATGTGAAAGAAACTCTTGTACACCATAAAAAGCTTTATCAACTGGTATTATATGATGCAATTAGTGCGTACTAGGCCTAGATGGTATCAAACGTTACAATTGAAGATGATAAATTTAAGTAATGGTTTCTATTTTTTACAGGTTAAAGCTGAAACCGGTAAAACGCAACGATGAAGGAAGATATGCCTGTCTGGTCACTAAACACTACGAATACGAGAAATGGTATAATTTAACATTGATTACTTACAAATCAATGGATGAGCAGAAAAAGAGTCCACTGAAAATAATGGACCACAAACGTGATTTTACTGACGCGGAAAGCAACAATTTCGATCTTGCCACCGAAGATGAAAAGCACATTCCATATTTTATCAATCCTGACGAACTGCACTCCATAGTCGCCGTTCTGAAAGGACAGAATTACACGATTAAATGCTCGGCAGATGGTAATAAATTG
The DNA here is from genome assembly GCA_948455865.1 of Conomelus anceps. Lineage (NCBI taxonomy): Eukaryota > Metazoa > Arthropoda > Insecta > Hemiptera > Delphacidae > Conomelus > Conomelus anceps. Next base: position 1,762,832 of record OX418219.1, read on the forward strand.
AATTATTTCTTTCATTTTAATATTTTTGTTGTATAATTTATAGAAACTACCAGAGAGGTTAATAGAAGTTTCCGGTGGTTCGGAGCCCACCTTAAACTGTAGGTCCAACTCATCAATCACCATCATCATTACTTATTACCCACGCACAGGTCTTAGACCTATGAGGGCTTCATCCTCAAAAAAATAATTAGTTGGCCAATATAAATCCTTTAAATTCAATCTAGATTTAATAGCCTACAAATGAAATTAAGGTTTTCTTAATCTCATTATCAGTCGTAATTTCATGTGTATAGGCCTATAGATAAACAGTTTAATATGTAACAAGTGACTAATAATATTTTATGGAATAATACTTGGCGCTGCCTATATATTGTATTTGATACTTGTAGCTGTTGAATTACTGGTATTATTTTTATGAATAAATAAGTAATCAATCAATCAATGAATAGATAAATAAATAAGAAATAAATAATTTATTTGTTTCAAGCATTTGCTCATACAAAGAGTTGCAAAATAACTAATAATTGATATAGATAACATACTCAAAACTTCAACCACAAAATATAGCTTAAATTTTCCATAGCAGTGATAACAATGACGAATAAATTGCAGCATAATAAATAATAACATGCTATAACAGTTGATGAAAATTATATGCAATGGCAATATAGAAACAAATAACTTACCTAACAATAATTGATCAGACTTGTCTTATACTCCTTTAACTGGAGTCTCCAAGACGTAATCTACAAAAAAATAAATAATAATGAATACTGGCTTGCAAAAGCAATAATAAATTATTATGTTGATCCATCTTGTTTCCATTAATATATAATAAAAACTCTGATGATGCTCTTAACATCAGAGTGAAACGGCCGTCACGCCATAACGTGAGTCATAATTTCCACTTGAAGTGTTTTTAAGTATTTATTAATAATATATTATTAAATTTTGTTAACAATAATCCAATAATGCCAGCCTGTATGCCACACAGTATCTTCACGTCTATTGCATACATATCATCAAGAAATGTAAGAACAGTTCTTATTAATGATATAATGAAGAGGAATGTGTCCTGCTGGACGGTCCTTCCTACTTTCCGCAAAGGAGTTTGAAAGATTGATTTTCTACTAGAAGGACCTCAATTAAAAAATTTTTGTTACTAGTGTTTTCTAACATTTACATTATTTAAAAAAGTTTCATTAAACTTTGCATATTTGAATTCTTCACCAAATACTGACGACCTTGATGAGTCTCCACACATTGCTGGTATAAGGACGTGACAGCATTTTCCCAGTGAAGTACTGCAACTGAACAGACAGTGCTGCCAACATCGGGTTATTTTGCGCTAATAGCTGAAGAATCAATCTTTTGATTGTACATTCAACACTGATATTGAGCGGTGAAAAATTTTCATATGTTTTTCTGTGAATTGGTGTGAGCAGTTACCAAGGAAGTTCTACTGAAAGATGCCCCTACAAATTTAAGGAATGTGTAGAAAAGCTATGTAACGTATCATAGCTCAATATTCTCATATAGAAAGTAATTTGTTTCATATTGATATAAGTTATCTAACTGTAAGAGGTTCAGTATATTTTTTATAATAAAACCTCAAGTAATATTAGTAACATAGCTTTCATGATGCAATACTAGAACTAGTGATAATGAAAGGTTCCCAACTAGTAAAATAGACAACTTTTACTAGTCAATTCGTAAAATAGGCCACAGTTTTATTAGTCAATTCACGCAGTTGGCATAAAATTAATGTAATTCCAGAGTAAAATTTTACAGTAACTGATATCCCTTAAAATGCTGCAGATATAGATGTGCGAATAAGATATAATATAAATAATATATTATTATGCTTTTTATAAATCTAAAAATGGAATAGAGCTTAATAAAAGCCACTATTAATACTAGCTCACTGAATTGTGTGTGTTTATGCAACAGAATTTCATAAATTACCTGTTGATTACTGGTATTACTCGCTTGTATTTTCTCATGCAACAGGCCCCAGGATGTATGTTTAGTAAAAGCTTGGTTACTTTAATCTGGCACTTGAAAAATGACGCTGTCACCATAGCAACGGCTCATGGTCAGGTAACACGTGTCAACTACTGTATAATCCATTCCAAAAGTATCATTTGAAAGTACGGTGATGTAGACCTAATGCCTAATGTTTTTGAAACAGAATGAGACAGACAGGTGTGCAGTAGTGCTGTATTCATAGACAATATTCCCCTCTCTGGTCTCAAGCGCCAGATGAAAGTAACCAAGCTTACCATAGTCGATATCGACTCTTCAGACCTCAAGTTAAGTTCCAGTCCAAAGAGCGTAGTACGCAAACGAGGAGTGAGGTGGATTGTGATTGCAATCTTCGTGATATGTCTCTTGAATTGCTATATTATTATTGTTTGTATTTGCTGATTCAAACGTTGACAAGCCTGGCTTCCATATGGTACTTGAATTGAATAAATATTATTTGATAATTTTTTTCAGGATCCACTGCGTTTCTAATAAACTGGCAGAAGAATGGGAAGGAGATTGTAGGCGCTGTAGTGAATAGTGACAGACTTACGTTAGCCAGTGTTCGTGAAACAGATGCCGGCAATTATACATGTATTGTGCGAAACCAGTACGGGTCAATTCAACACAGAACTGAATTGCAAGTTTACAGTAAGTATATCACATAGTTCAGTATACAAAATTATGCTACATTCATTTTTAATTGTGGTAATTTTAACTGTTTGCACAGATTAGATTGATGAAAATGAAAGTTTAGTCACTTGAAACACAACTGCAGCTATATATTGAATATAGTATTAAATTATTAGTCATATAGTATTAAATAATATATTGTTTCTCATTATTAACTTTTTGTTGTAAATTTAACGACTTGCAGTCAGTTTTATATTGTGAATATATAATAAATGTACTCACACTCAGCCGATCGTTTTCGAAGTATTGAATCTCATCTTCAAGGCATTGAAGAGTCCTTAAATTTACAACAAAAAGTTAATATTAACAACGCAGATCTTTATGTAACAAGAAATCCAAGAATTAAATTATTGAAAATCTTTACCACTAACTCTTATCTCAAACAAAAATATAAATTAGTTCGAAGTTACTGACAATTGAACAAACTGACAAATTTACTTAAACAGAATTTATTAATTTCGAATTCCTCTAATTGCTATTAGTTTATACTGAAGACTTCCGCAATGGCGGATATTGACAGCAGTATTTAATAGCTGATGGAAATCGATGAATGCTACTGTACAAAAATATCAGTCACCACCGGGAATCGAACCACGGACCTCCCAATTGCCGGTCGGGCGCCCTAACCACTAGACCATGGAGACCTTTCTGCACAGCAGCATTCATTTTTAACTTGGCCATATCGGCTCGTATCTCACAAGTTAGTTCGAAGTTACTGACAATTGAACAAACTGACAAATTTACTTAAACAGAATTTATTAATTTATTAATTCATTGCGGAAGTCTTCAGTATAAACTAATAGCAATTAGAGGAATTCGAAATTAATAAATTCTGTTTAAAAATATAAATACTCACTGGAATGACTTTCATACGAGCTAGTAATTTATTAGAAATATTGGAGTTAGCAACTCGCTTGGAATGAACTAAAAATGTATACTTTAGTGCAATATGAAACAAGAGGTGTTGATTGGTTGTATGGTCATTGGTCAGCCTTTTCTTTAGCTAATAAATGACATTGTAAAATTGAACAAGGTCTTACCTTTTGTAATGGAATACCATGCAAGATGAATGCTCCTGCATGTTTAAACCTGCATCCTCCAGTATGAGACCCAATTTCATAAATGAAATGCTGATATTCACCACTTATGAAGCTACCGACCCCCTGTCACTGGACAAAGATATTATAAACTTAATAAAACAACTTTTGAATGGAAATTAACTCATGTTATGGCGTGACGGCCGTTTCGCTCTGTTGTCTAGAGCATCGTCAGACGACCCACAGTACACTCAAAAGTACACTTCTACAGTACACTTTTACGACCCACAGTACACAGTACACTTTTTGCGACGATGCTCTAGACAACAGAGCGAAACGGCCGTCACGCCATAACGTGAGTTAATTTCCGTTCAAAAGTTGTTTTATTAAGTTTATATTACATATTAGTGGAAACAAGATGGATCTTCAACATCACAAAGATATTATATTAATAACAAAAATGTTATGAGCATCTCAGTGTCAAAGACAGACTACAGTTGCCTTTTTATTTGTATCTATACAATGGAGTAAAATAGAATTGGTTCATGCTCTATTTAAGTCTGTAAGTTGAATGGCTAAACTTCCAATACAAATCTTGAATGTCATTTGAATCGGACTTTTTGCGACTCCCACCAGCGGTCAGACTTTTCTTTTGCTGTTGGTGCCTGAACCAAAATTCTAGTTTTTTTGTTTCTGGTTAGTTAAGTTCTTTATTTCCTTTATGTCAATTTGTAACCTTTAATTTATTGTGTAGTAAAGTTGTGGCAATAGAGAATTGAAAACCAGATCCATCTTTGGCATAAATACTTCTGACTTATAAAAATCTATTGCTCCATCAATGCCACAATGTGTTTTAAATTAAAGCATTAAACCCAAAAGGGACACAATTTCTGCATTAAATGCTTGAATATGACGTGGGCTTTTGTGAAGAATTTAAATGTTGGAACTTTTTTTGGAGGGTGAAGGTCACATAGGTCTGAGACCTGTGCGTGGGTAATGAATTGGATGATGGTGATTGATGAGCTGGACCTACAGTTTTAGGTGGGTTCCGAGCCACCGGAAAGTGATTTTACAGCAGAGAACATTGTCTTTTTTCTGGCCAATCTAATCGGTCACCCTTGCGAAGAGTGCCCAGGAAAACGCAGCTTATCTCTGTCTGATGAACAGACACTTACTAAGGCTCACGGCTATCACTTCTCAACTCATACTTTCTCTTGTGAAGAATTTACATGTTAAAGTTCATATTGTTTCTGGATAATATATATATTATAAACTTAAAAAAACACTTTTAAATGGAAATTGACTCACGTTATGGCGTGACGGCCGTTTCGCTCTGTTGTCTAGGGCATCATCAGACGACCCACAGTACACTGTGTACTGTACACAAAGTGTACTGTGGGTCGTCTGATGATGCTCTAGACAACAGAGCGAAACGGCCGTCACGCCATAGCGTGAGTCAATTTCCATTTAAAAGTGTTTTTTAAGTTTATAATACATATTAGTGGAAACAAGATGGATCTTCAACATCATGATAATATATAGTGTTATGAACCACATCCAAGGTCCAAGAACCTAACTCAAGGGAGATTTGAAAATCAATGGAGGAGAATGGATACGAAATGTTAAAAAATACCTAGTACTGGCCAAAATAAACAACAAAGAAATTTACAATAGAAAAAAACTTTAGAATAAAGCTTTATAAATGGGAGGTTATACTAGAGACAAAACCTCCAAGAGTTGGAACAAAATGGAGTGAAGAGAGAAAAGCTGAATTTGCACAAAAAATGAAAAGCTGGTGGGCAAACAAGAAGAACAAGTCCAAAAAATGAACCATCTTCACTCAGCGTCTTCCACCTTGGGAGTTTTACGTCTAATAATAATAATAATAATACCGTAATGATAGTAGAATAGAATAGAATAGAAAAGAAAAATCTTTTATTCATTCAAAATTATATAACCTTAAGCAAACCTGCAAGGTTGCTTGACAAGGTTCAATACAACAAATCAAATTTCTTTTTACAAAATAATTTTTGAAATATTATTTTTACAATATTTAGAATTTAACAATCAAATTAATACTGTTTTAAAATTACAATTGTTGGCTCAGCTCTCAATTACAAAATAAAATAATAACTTCAATCAACCTGAATTAGTTATTTCTCCATTAAATGAAATTCCTTAGGAACAACTGAACTAAACATTATCTAACGTATAATGATTAAGCCAAACCTTTAAATTTCGTTTCAACAATTTCATATTTACAAACTTAGTGCAGCACTCAGGTAAATCATTAAATATTTTTGGAACAATATATGATAAATTATTCTTTGCAATATTATTATGCGCAAATGGAACAATATATCTCTCATTTCTCAAGCCATAACGGCTTTCTTTAAGAACTAAATACTTTTTACTAAAATAATTCTCCATTATATTGTAATAGTATTAGTAATGATAATAATACGGTAATAATAATAATAATAATACCGTAATGATAATAGTATTAGTAATGATAATAATACGGTAATAATAATAACAGATAATGATGACCTTACTCCTTGAAAAAAGAGTATTCTCGTCTATTGAATAAAATGTAGTTTCCCTATATGACAGTTTAATCTTATTTGATTTCAGATGATAAGAAGGATATGCCTATTATATTGGAATCACCAAGAAATACCACGGTTAGCTCTGGCGACACTACATGGTTTGTGTGCAAGGTTTCCACGCCCAGCGACAGCAAAATTGTTTGGCTGAGATTGAATAACACACATCCAAAGCAAATCAACCTCACTTGGCCTCTGGACAGGTTTCGGATTAATGTAAGCGATGTTTGTAATTAAAACTGAAAAATAGATTTATGAACAATATAAAGAATGTTTTTTTGGAGTTGGGACTATCTTAGAACCTGATAAAAACGTTATTTTTACAACTTACCACGGTCAATTAATGCCACATATTAGGTATCTTGGTATGGAGTAACTCATCAAAACAAAACCTTAATCAGATGTTTAAGATCCCAAAGAAAGCTGTTAGGTGTATGGAAAGAGTGAATAGATTAGATTCATTTAGGCTTGTTCAAGAGACTTGGTATTCTAACTGTACCGTACCTTGTTTGTATATGTGTTTAAAAATGCATTATGTGTAAAAACGAGTGATTTGAACCAAAATATTGATTTAAATGATTATAATACACGAAGCCGAGGAGATTATCACTTGATTAGTCACAATACAAGTTCAATCGAACAAAAACATAGTTATTTTGGTAGGAAATACTATAAAATAAGCTACCGAGTTCCTAAAGAGTCTTAGAATTATCGAAATATTTGAAAAAACAAGTACAAGAAATATTTAGTTGATAAAGCTTTCAATAGTGTACCAGAGTTCTTTTCAGATCGACATTATTAAGCCTCGCCTCAAATAATTTGAATTGTAACTATGGTACCTAACTAGTGTATGTTTTTTTTGGAGGATGAAGCCAACATAGGTCTGAGACCTGTGCGTGGGTAATGAGTTGGATGATGGTGATTGATGAGTTGGACCTACAGTTTTAGGTGGGTTCCGAACCACCGGGAAGTGATTTTACAGCAGAGAACAGTGTCTTTTTTGCTGGCCGATCTAATCGGTCACCGTTACAAACAGGACCAACGAGAACGCAGTTTATCTCTACTGATTGAACAGATACCCTGCTACGGCTCGCGGCTATCACTTCCCGCAATGTATGTGAAAAGAACAATAGGTGTAGGTGTACTCTTCAGACCTCAACGTTACGTTATACTCCAAAGAGCGTACTACACAAACGAGGAGTAAGGTAGTTTGTGATTGCTTTCCTCACTGAGCTAACAGAACTGTATCAGTATGCTAAGCCCACCGAAAAAAATTCTGAAGGTCTTTGCTTGACAATCCACTCCTACCTTTACACATGGACTAGTGCACAAGATTAATAATATTATACATAATATTATTATTATATATTAATATTAATATAATATATTAATATTATTATTATTATTATTATATTATTATTAAGAAAATTATTATGTATAATTTTTTTGCTGGTCAGACAATAATTAACCGGAGTGTTTAAGACGTAATTAAAAAAAATATTAAATAATTTGTTTTCAACTAATAGTTTTATTTTGTTTCACAGACCCATGGAGACAAGAGCGCTCCTGAGAAATTAATACTCGAGGACGTTTCGCCTGATGACAGGGGTTGGTACTCCTGTCTAGTGAACAGCTCTAAAGGAACAGAGTTTCACAGTGCTTGGCTGCAGGTTAACTCTGGTAATTATTATGATTCTTTATTATTCAGAATTAATTTTTAGAAATTCCTATTCAAAAGCATTGTGCCTTTTTTAACAAATTATTAATGAAAAGCTAAAGCAGCTTCTTTGTGTTTTCTAATTCAATGTGTGACATACTTTCAACTTCCCTGGATTCCTAAGATTTTTAGAAATTAAGACTCATTAGAAATTCTGTAGGCCTATTGGCCTATAAATTTGCAAATTTTCAGACGAGCTTAAAAGGTTTTACAATTTAATGTGTACAGGAAATGAAAATATCTTGGCTTTCTCTACTAATTAGAAAAGACAACCTTTCAACAATATTGAACACTGGTATCTCGTCTAAGAAATCTGATTTATCATTTTTATAAATTCAGTAAGGAAATAAACTAAGAAATCGTCCGCCTAATTTATTATTCCTATGCAGAATCATTTTTCCAGTACTGAATTAAAGTGTTGGGTGGTCCTATACCCATATTAATAAGTTATTTACGCTTCAAAAGCACACAATCAGAGCGGCTTTGGGTAGACCCAGACTCTATCCAAGTAAATTAACATTTGAAGAGCTTGATTTTATGACTGTAAGGCAGTCATATATAGGTATAGCAAAAATAGTGTTATACATTTATGTGAATAAACTTCGATTTTTATCTAGGCAAGTTTATTACAACATAATACCGTTAAGCAATAGTATTTACATTCCACATGTCCATAAAAAATCTGCAGACATCAAATTCACTTTATATGCAGGAGATTATTAAAATATGTTTCTTTTTATCAATGGTATTAAGAATGGAGATTTATCAATGGATATTAATGGTATTTATAATGGATATTATAGATTTATAATGGATATTATAGATTTATAATGGATATTATAGATTTATAATGGATATTATCAATGGTACTATAAATATATTTGTTGATTTTATTAGATGGGTTAAAAATAACTTTTATTTTAAAATTTGTAGATTAGCTTGGTTTATAATAAGAAGGATCTATGTCAACTATTTTAATATCTTATTACTAGATTAAGAAATTTGTTACACTGTTTTGATTTTTTTGGACTTAGTCAACTATGGTCATGCTGTCTAGTGTCTATGTTATACTTCTTTTTTGTTATGAAATATAGAAAAAAGCAGTTTGATAGAAAATTGTATCAGCGCGCAAGTTTGTTTTTCAAATGCATGTTAAAATTAATAATTTTTCAAGTTGAAAAAATGCATATCTGTGTTTCTATTTATTATTATTTTTTTTTTAAATAAATAATAGATTAAAATTGAATTGAACTTTTAGATTTGGATTTCGACGAGACAACTGGATCTGAAAGGAGAACGGTTGGCTCATTGAACAGCACTGAAAAGCAGACGCCACCTCGGTTTACAGCCAGAAAACAAATGCATCGAATTGTCGCAAAACCAGCTGGAAACATGTTTCGTTTGAAATGTCCTTCTGAAGGTCAGTACCAGTACCAATTATCATATTCCTTTTCAGTCGATTATTCCTCTCTTCTCCTCTTGGCAGTTATCTTATGTTCCTTCTGTAGTCGATTTTACTATCACTTTTTTTATTTCTTGTTGCAAAAATGATTTTTTGATAGCATCAATTCCGGGCAGAAAAATCAAGCTAAAACGAAACTGACATTGTATATATCTATTTAAATTGTAAACTATTTTTTACTGGAGGAATGTATTTCAATTCTAAAGTGAAACATTATCACACATAAATTATGCATTATAGACACCTCATGATCTGACGATCTGATGACGTAAAGCTACCCGATTTCTTCCAAATTCTATAATCAACCGGGAAAAAGTTGTGATATTTTTTCGTTTTATGAAAAGATGTACTGTGCTCAGTAGCTTAGTCTGCTTTTTTATATACTAGGTGGCGCTGTTCCTCAATGCTTATTCTTTCATCTATTTATTTATTAATTCAATCATTTATTTATATAGGCTATTTGAAAAATCATTGCTACAGTCAGTTGGCAGTTCAAGAGCCCCGCCTACACACAAGTCAACAACTTTAAAATAAGATGGAAAGAGTCAAAATATAAAAAAAAACTTTGAACACACACATAGAAAAAAAATAAAAAGTATATTGATTCAAATAAAGTGAATCAACTAGAGAAACAGAAATAAAGCTAGTTCAAGTACAGTATGTATTTTTGATGATAAAGATTGTATGTATTTTGAAAAATATTACTCTTCCTGTGATGTTTTCCATGACAACATACTTGGTAAACAAAATTTAATATCAAAACTGATAATACCTAAACTTGTATTATATGTGAAAATGAATATATATAGCTTTTTATCTTGAACTGGAGTAAAGTTTAAACCTTGGTTGAAGGTATAACATTCTGATTATGAAAAATTGTTGTTCTCTTTACAGGAAATCCTTACCCGAATATAACATGGCTGAAAAACGGCCATCCTCCAGAACGAGCCCTGGGCAACATCCTTTACAGACAGTGGTCGATCACCCTCGAGGATCTGGTGACAACAGACTCTGGAAACTACACCTGCATTGTCTGCAACATTCTCGGCTGCATTGACTTCTCGTTTCAAGTTGACATTATCGGTAAGACAAATCACCAGCAATCTCAATAAAAATCTGTCTATTAGTTAAGTAAGTAATAGTCTCTCTATGGGTTGAATGGAAGAGAGGACCTTGAGTCCTAATTCCTCCTTTAATAAAGCTAATCTATCTATTCGGGAAGTGATAGCCGTAGCGATATCTGTTTAAACAGATTAGATAAGTAAGGCTCTTCTGGGCCCTCTCTGTAAGGGTCGCCGATTGAATTAGCCATCCAAAAAGACAAAGTTCTCTGCTGTAGAAATCACTTCCCGATGGTTCGGAACCCACCTAAAATTGTATGTCCACCATGTTTCCAATAACGTGGCTCAAACGGCTAGGTGGATCTACCCGTAAGAGTTTCCCCACCAATAAAAGCCTTACGCATTTTTTTAATTAAGGTGCGTCATATATTTATAACTTCCGACAATCTTTTAGTATTGTATTTGTAACTATCATTGCTCATTCACTTTTTATCATTTTCTACTCTCTATAAATCCCTTACTAAACCACAATTTACTTTTACTGCATTTATAAGATGATTTATCAATCAAATGAGATGGAAATCAATACAGTAGATCAATCTTGATTAAAAAGACTGTTGTCTGTTGTAAAATCACTTCCCGATTCACCTAAAACTGTAGGTCCAACTTATCAATCACCATCATCCGATTCATAAACCTCGCACAGGTCTCAGACATATGTGGGCTTCATCCGCAAAACAAAATCTTTAATCTTCAACTATTGAATCTAATTTTTGCAAATTCAGATCGAAACTTTTTAGTTGTTTTTACCAGATAGTGTAGAGATTTCCATAAAGGAAACCGGAAATTGTACATTTTACAATAACCATTCATAAGCCAAGCACTTATTGTTTCTTTTATATATTTTTTTCGGAGGATAGGTCCGAGACCTGTGCGTGTTTGCGAAAGCAAAGGACTTATTGTTTGTGAAAGGAAATTGCTCCTGCAAAAGTAGGGTCTTTATTATTCTAGTTTCAAGACTTGAACAAGTACTTGTACTCCCACTGTAAATTAGTAATTGTATTTATCCTACCATGAACCTTCAATTGGAAAAATTAAATCCTATTCTTTGCAAATTCAGGGACTTCTATGTAATAAATTCCCAAGTACACAGTTTTCCCTCTAGTCTAGAAGTATTCGATTCTGGTATCAATAACCACAAAATAGTTCAATTGTGCAATAAATCTATTGGTAAGCGGTAGACCACACTCTTGTTTCTATAAAAGTTACCGCTTACTTGCAAAATACTGTGAAACCATTGAGGAAGCAATGCAGTAATGCGAAATGGCTATCACACAAATGTGTAAGTATTTAATTCGCTAGCAAAGTATTTTCAACAATTATTAATTTTTAATTTATTGTTATTTTTAATTCTCACCCTCAAAAAAGCTTTTTTTTTTTATACTATACATAGTAGCTGCTTTTGATTTCACAGGATTTTCGAGGTTTAAAATTTTTCACCAACGCTATATTTCTATAAAGTTTAAATGAATATTACCACATTAGCTTATACTTAAGATTAACTTTTCATGTGAAATTTAACGACTTGCAGTCAAATATTTGTTAAGAATAAGTATAACTCACTTAATCTGTAGGCCGAGCGCTTTCAAATCTTTGAGATCCATCTTCAGAGGCCCATAAGTGAGTTATACTTATTCTTAACAAATATTTGACTGCAAGTCGTTAAATTTCACATGAAAAGTTAATATTAACAACGCAGTTCGTCATGGAACAAGAAATCCAAGAATTATACTTAAGCTTAATATTCTGCTTAAGTTGAATATTCTATCTACATTTGTGTAGCGGTTTTACAACTTGATTCATTTGATTATTAATATATTCCTGATTATTTTCTTTAAAGATTCCAAGTAGTTCACTCACTTTTGACACTTTGTGACGGCTGTTTCGTACTGGTTTTGTACATCATCAGACAGCTTCAATGTAGCTCTATATATCATTTCTAGTCATGTACAAAAACTGTACAATCAACTCAACAGTAAACTATTTTCACTTGTGATCTTTAAAGAAAATATTCAGGAATATATTAATAATCAAACGAAACAGTTGTAATACTGCCACATAAAAGCAGGTAGAATAATTAGCCTATTCTGCTCTATTTAGAATAACCGTTTCGTACTGCTATTTCACATCATCAGAAAGCTGCAGTTGAGCACTTCATATGTCTAGTTCTATATAAAAACAATCAACTATTTAGATTTAATATTTATCAGCTAATGAATGTTACGTCACACAGAACGCTATCCGCATAAGCCGTTCATACCCGACGGCACTGTTGAAAATGTGACTTCACTAGTGGCCTCCAATGTGACCTTGAGATGCAATCCAGTTTCCGATCTGGAGCCTTTCATTGTCTGGATGAGGGTGGAAGCCCCTCCCCCCGCCGACACTTATCCCGAGGGAATAAACCTCAAGGTACCCGTAATTGTGGTGACAGGCCAGCCAACATGAGGAGGGTTTATCATGAAATTGATGCACTTGTTTCACAATTATCAATGGTTATTGATTTTTTTTAATTGAAATTTAAAAATGTAATACTAGATTACTTTGTAAGGGTGACCGACTCTGGATTGGCCAGTAAAAAAATCTGTTCTCTACTGTAAAACCACTTCCCGGTGGTTCGGAACACACCTAAAATTGTAGGTCAGATTTATCAATCAGCATCATCCAATTCATTACCCACGCACAAGGCCTATGTGGGCTTTCTCCTAAAAAACACTCATTATTTAGTAGTTGAAGATCGAGATTTTAAATTCATACAAAAGGAATTGGTCAAAAAATTTAAGTTTTCAATTTTGCAATCTTTTTGAGAAGATGAGAAGTTACACTCATCAAGTGAAAAATTATTTTATAGAAGATGCAATATATTTTGGCCATTAAGTATAATATCAACAAAGTAATTAGAGTAAAATAGGTAGCCTACATAAGGTACATAATCTAAATTGCAGTGCAGGTGGAACTCAATTTTCCATGCCAGAAAAAATGTGTACAAACAAATTCCTCTAAAAATGTCTTTCCTAATATGGAACATATCTGTGTTTAGAGGAGGATTCAATAGAAATTTATAAAAAAAAACTACAAAATATAATAAAGACAACAAGTTTATAATTTTGAAATAAAAGTAAATACAATTTTTGAAATATGACAACAGGAAACAAAGCTAAATAATGAATAGAATACAGCTGACATTCCTACACTGGTTATGCAATTATAGAGAACAAAATCAATACAAAAGAGTAAGAGAAATATAGTATGAGATAGAGAGAGAGTGAGAGAGATTGATTACTTTATTTATACAAATAATAATTCAACAGTTATAAAAAAGTAATCAAAAACAAAACAAAGTATAAAATACAATCTATAGGCAACACCAAGTATTATCACAGAAAATATTATCAGTCACATTTACATAAACGGTTTATCAATCACCATCATCCAACTCATTACCCACGCACAGGTCTCAGACCTATGTGGGTTTTATCCTCAAAAAAAAATCTATATTATACAAACATGAAATTACGACTAAAAATGATATTATTATAGTAAAAAACTTGGTGATACATTTGCATGAAATGGCAAAGTTAGGGAAGATGTCCCTCTCTTGCACTCAACCTATGAGCGAGATTGATTGATTGATTAATTGCCTCTATTAAAGGCGAAGTTAGGACTCCTGGTCCTCTTTTACACTCAACCCAGAGAGAGAGAGAGATAACTTGTCTTTATTGAGGCGAAGTTAGGACTCGCAGGTCCTCTCTTAGAGAGAGAGAGAGCGAGTGAGGAATATGAAAGATGCATTTATGGAAAAAGTGTAAAATCAAATAGTGATATATTATGTGGGTCATAAGGTTTGGATTGGAGTCAGATGAAGACCTCACAAAGCGAAGAGAGACGATACCAACAGTTTAATGTAATCTCGATCCCTATTATGATAAGATCCATCTTATTTAATCATTTTCTCAGTTTGTTAATTGATTTGGCGTGAATGCGTACAGGCAGACGGCCCCACATACCCTATGTGAAGGAGGGGTTTCCGCGCAATGTAACAACTTTAGTCGACTCAGCATCGGTCCACTTCGAATGTCCGGTCACTTTTCCGGACAAGACCAGTCATGATCACTTCCAGTGGCTCAAACATAGTAAGCCACTAGAGGAGGGAGACTATCCCGATTACCCAAACGGTACCGTCATTAAGGTACGAACGAATTTTAAGCCAGCACAGATTGGGGAATATATTTTTCTTATATAAATATATATATTTCTTATACAATGGAACTTGAATAATTCGAACCTCAAAGGACCAGTCAACAAATTCGAATTAGGGAAATTAATCAAAAGGGGTATAAAAACACTCAAATTCTATTCATATGTATTATCTTGCTGTGCAGAACTGACCTTTTTGAGTCGCGGCGGACGCGTTTCGAACTATGTTGTTCTTCTTCGGCGCTTGGTTGCGAGTCTGCAACCAAGCGCCGAAGAAGAACAACATAGTTCGAAACGCGTCCGCCGCGACTCAAAAAGGTCAGTTCTGCACAGCAAGATAATACATATGAATAGTTCTACTGCAGTTCACTAAAAATGGATAACCACAACAATAACTCAAATTCCAATTTTAAACTTAAATGCTCTTGAATAATAACACAGATATTGTCAATTTCTACTAGTTTTTATTATGCAAAACCAGGTTTCAATGCTCATGGCATCATCATCAGTTGCATGTTGAGTTAAACTAAAATTCGGTAACAGAGGTGTTTTAGGTTAGTGGGGGAATAATGTATTGCAGGTTAGCCACTTTCAAAATCAAACTATTAAACTATCAATATTAAACTGTTTTCTTAAATAATAGGTTATTTCTAATGTAAAAAATACTAAATATAAAATTAACTAATAACATTTAGGTAATTTGTAAATTCTAAAATATTTGATTATTTGAAATAATTCTAAAAGTTCAATAACTGTGAATAAAAACTTACTGTTTACACTAAAAGAAACGTAACTAGAAGACTTATGAATTGTTATTGAATGAGATAGTAGAAATTGACAATATCTGTGTTACTATTCAATCATGGAACAGTTCTACAATATCTCTGAAAACAGTGTTAAATTTAGTAAATGCTCTTATTGGAAAAATTATCATATGGTATACTCTCGTTTTTATGGATACAAATATGACTTTTAAAAAATGAAGTATAAATCAAAATAACTTACAAAACTTACAAAATAACTTACTGTATTGTTCTGTCCACTTGCACTACACCCATTTTAATCTGCATAAATGATTGCAGAGTAATGAAAAAACATCAGCAAAAATCATGAAAGAAAATGCAGAATAATTCCTTTGTAGTGGCGAAGGTGATATTGTGGAAAATATCCATAATGTATAATAAGACTTGAAGTTGTCACAACCACATTTATTGAAAATATTGAGATACTAGTTTCGGTTGTTACACCATTTTTCTCTCAAGACTGCGTTTGGACGTGTGACCGTGCTTCAATGACTTGATGTTATGAGCATTATTATCTCTCTGGTTCGGAACCCACCTAAAATTGTAGGTCCACCATGTTCTCCATAACATGGCTCAAACGGCGAGGTGGAACTACCCGTAAGGGTCCTCCCCACCAATAAAAGCCATACGCTTATTTATTAATCTCAAACAAACTAAAACTGAAATGACAGAGTAGCTTAATATATACTAAACACAGAATGATACTATTGGCTGAGGTAGAAAGTGCCTCTGATAGGTTGACTTTCATTGAAGGTCTGTGATTGACTGAAGGTTTTGCTTGGTTCTCCTCCCACCAGTAGGCGTGTCTTGTTTTGGCCTTCAGCCAATCACAGACCTTCAGTGAAGGTCAGCCTATCAGAGGCACTTCCTCCCTCAGCCAATAGTGTCATTCTGTGTTTAGTATATATTGAGCTACTCTGTGCTTTAGTTTTAGTTTGTTTGAGATTTACAATGTTGTAACAACTGAAACTAGTATCTCACTGTTTTCAACAAATGTGGTTGTGACAACTTCAAGTCGTATTATTTATTATGAGTATAGTATACCCTATCTGCCACAGGCTTCAAAAACATAAGTCTAAACATTTTCAAAATAATTTGAGATTTTTAACTGTTTCATAGAGTAAAGTCTCTCGGTCTGAGCTAAAGAATCTAACAAATTTAAGGAATGAAGATAAATATTATTTACGCCATCTTTAATTTAAAATAATGCCTGATTTGTTGGATGTAGATCGCTGCTGTGGTCGCGCTCGGAAATGCCTTATTCGGTTTATATTTTTATAATTTTTTTATAAATTTTGAATTATCCAAAGTAAGATTTGAATTAATCACTATTTTCTAACATTGTTTTTATACGAAATGGCCAAGAGAAAAGTTCGAATTAGCCAAGTTCCACTGTACCTCCATGCATTTTTCCTAATCTGTGGCACTGGGGTTCACGGTTCCGGTCCAGGCTTCTTAACACTGCACGCGTAGCTTTTCTATGTAGCATACGATTCACAAAATATATTATTAAAGTGTTACGTCACATTATACAAGTATACAATATGCCACTATCACTGATTGTTTTTGTGTTACAAGAAGGAGTCAACTAGAACTTTGATGCAGATCTTTCTTGTAACGCAAAAATTTGTAAAAAGTAGTAAAATATTTTTGAATTTCAATCGAACTTACCAAGTGGATCAATTTCAGATAAATCCCTCCTCTACAGACTGAATGCTATGTAAATTTTTTGGGTGCGCAGTAAGTGTTGGTTGTTGATTACGGTAAAATCTGGTGGTTGTTGATCACGGTAAAATCTGGTGGTTGATTTCTTTTCTTTGATTGTATACAGGATGTTTGAGGAACTGGTATAAATGAACTTCAGGAACTGATAAAACACCTGAAAATATGGAAAATTATTTCTAAAACCTAAAAAAATGAACACACACGCTGACAATTTATTCACTGGAAAAAAGTGGAGCTTAATTCATGACTATGAAAACCATATCAATTCGGTAATGAAATTAAATGAGTTGATAAGTTAATTTAGCTAAAAATAAAAATATTTATCTAAATTCTCTAATTCGAAGTAATTTGCTTACTTTATTGTAATCTACTTGTAATAATGAACTCATTTCTGACAATAGATTCGTGTTCTGTATGTATATTAGGCAATAATATTTCCTTTTCTTTTTTATTGTGTATTTTTTAGTTTCTGTCCCCCGTTATTGGTTATTTCTTCTCTGTATCCATGTTTACGAGTGTATTTTCTAAAGATCTTCACTTTCTTCCTTTTCAATTTTCTCTTCTATTCCTTCTATTTATATTTGATGAAAAGTGTGCCAGTCTGGACTCTTTTTACAGTGAGGCTTTCTTAAATTCTATTCTATTTATATAAAGCCTGATTATATTTAATTCTTTCTTTTATTAACTTTTTTGATCAATTTAACGACTTGTAGTCAGTTTTAAATTGAGAATAAGTGCCAGATAAGGTTCTTTCTTTTAAATAGTATAATTATAATTTTTTTATTTAATTCCTACTGTATATACAATGAAGTACGACTTTTGTTGAATTTATAGATCACAAATGAAAAATTTAACAAATTATTATTTTTTATATCAAGCAAAATAAATACTAGCTTGCAAACTGATGAATGTATTTCTCTTTTGACACTCAGGCTTCATTTAATTATATTTAATGTACCGTATAACTCCATTGAATAACATTTCAACTCTTTCTATTTAATTTATTCCCTTTATTCATTCATGTATGTCAGTAGGGACACTGAGGCTTTTATCAGCTTATATTAGGAACATTTAATTTTGCAACGCTCCTTATCTAATGGTACGGTTGTATTTCTATGTCAGAAGAGATCCTCAAATCAATTAATTAATTTATTATCCTAAAAAAATACAAAATAATACAAATTCACTTTTAACAAAATGACAATAAAAAAACAATATTACAATAATAGAAACAATATTACTTCTAATTTTAATGATGGCTTCAAAAAATGACTCCAAATTTCAGCCTCTCTTGATTTGATAACGCCACAAGTTCTCCATATTCTACAGTATTTTAAAGCATCTAATACAGTTATGTTTCCATATTTTCAGCTGTAAAATTTGTTCCAAAATACTATAAGTTCCTATTGAAACATTCTGTATACTATGTATATTATTTTATGTATTTCACTGTGCTTAATATGTTATGATAGCTTACTTTTATATGGTGTGGAACTCTTTCAATTGTATATATAGTGTCTATTGTTATAAAAAAACTTCATATTTTCTCAGTGGCGTAACTAGAGGGTCAGTCTGGGGGAGTGAATGACAATTGATATGTTATTTTTGCTATTTTTATGATCTGGTACTTTTGATCCCCAGGCTTCTATTATACAAAGCCACTTTTGTCACGGTCGTGAGCCACAATTAAGGATAAATTACACCAGCCGGGTAAATTTGATTGAAAAATGAGCTAATGGTTCTAAACATGTTAATGCCTTCATGTACTTTGACATTGTTGAGCGCTGTCAAACACTCAGCTGATGTCATTTAGCCTAAATTGTGGCTCGCGACCGAAGACTGAAGTGGCTCTGTATAATAAGGGATTGGGGTACAGTACAGCACCGTATTTAAATATTGTTTCTAAAAGGGGGTTCGAGGGTATTCCCTAGATTTTTTTGAAAAAATAATCCTTCTAAAACTACATTTTTAGCAACTTTTTACATATTTTTGACTTTTTGTCTAAAATTGTCTCATAAGGCTTTAGGGAAGTGATAGCCGCGAGCCGTAGCAGGTCAATCAGATAGATAAGCTGCGTTTTCGTAGGTCCTGTTTGTAACGGTGACCGATTAGAGTGGCCAGCAAAAAAGACATTGTTCTCTGCTGAAAATCACTTCCCAGTGGTTTGGAACCCACCTAAAACTGTAGGTCCAACTCATAAATCACCATCATCCAACTCATTACCCACGCACAGCACAGATCTCAGACCTATGTGGGCTTCATCCTCAAAAAAAAAAAAGGCTTGCTAAACAGTAGGCTACAGTATCGTACTTGAATATTTTTTAAAGGGGGTTCGGAGGTACTCTCCTGGAAATGTTTTGAAAAAATATTCCTTCTATTAAACCACATTTTTAGCAACTTTAGACAAATTTTTGTCTAAAATTGTCTCCAAAGACCTGCTAATATTTCAAAATTTCTATTGTTTCCAGGGGGAAGATCTATCCCCCTGATCCCTTCCATAGTTACGCCACTGCAGTTGTCTTGCTATTGTACAAATATATATATAGATATATGCTTTAATGGTGCCGATTATGTTTTGCGTATAAATTTATAGAGCGTCTGCATCACAGTCCCATATTGACGGAAGCACCTCAGAATAGCACAGTGGTGTTGGGTTCATCGGCTGCTTTCAAGTGCAAAATACTCTCAGATTTGCATCCGCACATCGGTTGGTTTAAGGGCCAAGTGACCAACGTCAATGACACAAGCTCTAATAGCTCGGTGAAGGTATAAATTGCATGTGAACTATGGGGATTGCACGCAATTGCAACTGAAATTGCATCAAACCAAACAACAGCCAAATGATTTGATTTGATCGGCCATTGTCTGATACAACATAACTGAAGTGTTTTTGTGTGAGTTTACTTGGACTAACCAATGTTTTATTGTAGAGTTTAATTTTAGACTTCGTGCACACTTGATCGTTTTATTTTTTCCCTTTTTTTGATGATTACGTCGTGAAAACTCCGGTTGAAGAGCTTAAGACAAGTCAGATCAACAATTACACACAATATTAGCAATCTTATACAGTAGCTACCATAATTACAATTTCAATCATTTGAGGTGAGGCTTAATTTTCATGTGAAAGGAACTCTTGTACACTATATAACACTTTATTGTCTAAATATTTCCTCATCTGTTCTTTAAATATTTCTATATTTCCAAGACTTCAAAAACTATTATAGCTATAGAATTTCCTACCAATATAACTAGGTTTTTGCTCAAATAAATCACTACTATTGTGACTCAGAGTGTGATAATCTCCCCGGCTTTGTGTATTAAAATTATGTATGTCCATATATTTTTTACATATAATGTAACTTCATACACACACAAGCAAGAAAAAGTAGGTGACCAAGTCTCTTGAACAACGGCTTACATGGATCTAACCTATTTGTTCTTTCAATATACATAACAACTTTCTTTTGAATCATAGATACCCTCGGTTTTTTATGAGATATCCTTGATTCCACATTAGTTGCCCATGAATTTCATTAACAGGTTATTTTTTTCTTTGCGTAAGTCCTTTTTCATAAATTTAAATGTTAAACCTGTTGATTACACAACTCTTACTACACAAAACAGAGTTTTTCCTTTGTGGGTACATTTTTTTTCTTTTCATTACTGATGATGTCCACATGAGTCCAAGACTTGTGCGTGGGTAATGAGGTGAATGATAACATATAGATGCCAGACGGAGGAGCGAGATTCGAACCCACGACCGGTGAAACGACAGCAAGCTGCCAAATGTTCAAAGTGCATGGAAAATTAAATAAAAAATTGACCACAACCGAAGCCCAAACGAGCTTTAAAAAGTTGAATGTTAAATCTATGATATTCCATAACCGCATGTGTGACCGTTAGTTTGATGTTTGATTTATTAACTGGTATTTTCTCAATATTTTAATCAACTGATACATTTGGCTATTAATTTGCGAAATGAGCATTCAACTATTTAATTTCTTAGTTCACTATGTTTGTATACAGTATTAATTTGTTTTTAAATCAGGCAAAAATGTTGATAACAGAATATTGTATTGATAAATAATTTAGTGGTGAATACTAATATCAGTATAAGAATTTATTTTACTTTGTTGACTTGTTAATAAATTAATCAGTAAAAGGCACTTTATAAAAATGCTTGTATTGTAATAAGCATGCTTCTTGTTTTGAACGATCTTGCTTTGTGTTTTTTTTTTCCTATCAGACATAATTCATAATTAATAAATTAAATTAACCTTTGTCTTGTTTTTTGCATCCTCAGGATAATAGTCATTGGTAAGATATATTCTACAAATAAGATTATTGCCAATTTTGGGAATTGATTAATTGAAATGTAATAGAAAAAAGATTACTGTGTTGCACCTGTTAAAAAAATAGTTTAATAATATTTTTCCCAATGTTTTTCATGTTGCGAAATATTTTTGTTATTGTTTCAATTTCTTCACTATTTTAACTGGTACAAGGATCAAGTTTAATGAGACCAATTTAATTATCACACAACAAGATGAGGTTTACATGAATTTCTATTTAAATAAAAATAATCGTGATAAAAAGTCATTTAATTTTGTTTGTAGGCCTATACAAAAGAAACAAAACTTCAAAATTACTTAATTGATTTTTTTAAATTTTTGTTAAAATTGATAACAATTTAACGTTGTTCATGACATTCAAGATGAGAATAATGTTTACTTTTTATGATAAATTTAACGACTTGCAGTCAATTTTAATAGAGAATAATTTTTTTTTAAATTCTTTATTAAAATTGACTGCAAGTTGTTAAATTTATCATAAAAAGTTAATATTTACAACGCAGATCGGTATGGATCAAGAAATTCAAGAAATAATTTTTTTTCCAGTAGGCCTATTTTTATTTATTCAGAAGCTTCTCTTTTGAAGTGAAATGCAACCCTCCAGTATCTCCAGTATAAATGAGTAAAAATCATAATTTAATTATAAATAGTGCCAGTTTTGATATTAGATTGTTTATCAAGTATTTAATCATGGAAAACATCACTGATTATTTAGAAGTATTCTTGACCGTTTGATTATTAACGATAATTCCAGAATAAATTGTTGTTTATTTTTTTCACAATATTTAATTACTGATTTTTTTGTTACTGCTGTTTTCTGTACTCATGTGGATAGAATAGAGTTTGTGTTCTAAATCTGTTAGCAATAAGCTAACTATATTCAGATTACAAGCTCAACTTATTGCAAAACAGTGCTTCATTTTTTAAGATTTCAATTTTTTTCTATATAAAGTACCAAATAAGTTGCTTAGGGACGTATTTATAAACGCTACTTCACCCTCTCTTGATTCGAGGAACTCTTTAAAGCTCAAGAGCCCCTTAAGTCAAGAGACACTGAAGGAACGTTCATGAAAACAGACATTAGTATTGTACCAGTAAAAGGACTAGACTGCATAACCCTATTAAGTTGCTAACATAAATTCAATTGTATTATTGTTATGAAGTCTATCAATACCTTAATATATAATATTTTTGATAGATTGATATAAATATATAGAAAGACTTTCTCTATATATTGATTTATTGATGTTCGAAATAATTGTGCGACTCATTTCTATGAACAAAGGTTCTATAACAAATAAAATGAAATTTTTTACTTGATTTAAAATGAGCTGAGTAAGTTATTCACATAACATGATCAATTCATTTCAAAACAGTGCTCAGTTTTATAGATTTTAATTTTGTCTAGAGTAAGTTGCTTGAAATGTTTTACCAGTGGAAGGACTAGAATGCATAAAGCTATAGTGGTACTTATTGCAGGCAAGCGATGGAGCTGACAACCAGGAGATTCTGGAGTTGCACAACATCACATTTGAAGACGAAGGTTGGTACACCTGTGTTGCGAGCAACGGTCTTGGTTTCACGCACGCCAGCGCTTACCTACAAGTAGTTGATGGTGAGTTACATTATTTTAAATTATTTGGTAAATGTTTACATTATCGTACATTAACTTTTCAGGTGAATCCAACGACTTGCAGTTAATTTTAAATAAAAATAAAAAATATTTTCACTCACTCTCGGCATAACGTTTTCGAGTTATGAAAACTCATCTTCAATGGCGTCCTAGATCAGGTTGTCGGTTTTTTGGGAAGAATAATTACTGTGTTTTTGTAGAATGTGATCGAAAAATTGTGAGATTTAAAATTTAATTGTTCTTTGAGGATGTTTTGTTTATTGTGTGTTGTGTGTTTATATATTTAAAATTGTTCCCAGGTGTTGAGTTCGTGTCCTTTAGATTTTATATGTAAATTTTATTGTGTATTCTACATATAAAATCTAAAGGATACGAACGCAACACCTTGGAAAAATTTGAAATATACAAACACACCAAACACAATAAACAAAACATCCTCAATGAACAATTAAATTTTCAATCACACAAACTTTTCAATCACATTCTACAAAATCCACAATAATTATTCTTCTAACCAAAAAACCTACATGCCTATCAAGGACGCCTTTGAAGATGAGTCTCCATGTCTCGAAAACGTTTGGCCTAAAGAGTGAGTAAAAGTATTATTTATTCTTAATGAATATTTGACTGCAAGTCGTTAAATTCACATAAAAAGTTAATATTAACAACGCAGTTGGTCATGGAACAAGAAATCCAAGTCATACATTGTTTACATTAATTGCTACCCGCCAAATACATGTTTATAATTCATGCCATCAAATTAAAACTTCCTCAACGCACGGATTAGCAACACTAGCCGTGCCATGTTGCCTTGTCCACAAGTCTGACGTAAGCAGTTAGTTAGTTTGTCACTGCAGTCTGTGTTGTTTTTAGCAACACTGCAATTTGTTCAAGCTGTATAATTTGATGGTGTGTAGCATTTACTCATAGCTATCTATCTATCTATTGTTATTTCTGCATTAATTAACATGCAAATTGGAAGGGACAACAGAGTTGTAGTCAAAAGTAGATTTAATGATAGGAATCGTTATCGCAGACATGCAAATATTTGAGAATAAATTTGAGATTATCAAATATTATTAAATTTGATATAATCAAACTAGAATAAGCTTAAACGAAGATGTTTGAGCGAATAATAATGTTACAGGTGGACCTATAGGTTTAGGTGGGTTCCGAACCACCAAGTGAGAAATAATAAATAAGATAACGTCATATGAAATCGTTTTAATTCTCATTTATTTGATCAGATAAAAATTCAAGTTTTAAATTGGTTTTTTTATTTAACTAATTGTTTTTATTTGCAGAGCTGCCGACCACCCAAGTTGTACTAGCACCCCACTCAAGACTAGTCAACATCCTTGCAGTAGTGCTATGTGTTATGTTCCTAGTCTGCGTGTGTATTGTGATGAACATCTTTAGAAGGCTGAAAAGGTTAGTGTTGAGTTGATAAAAAGACTGAAAAGTTCTACTCATATTGATTAAAACATCTGAGACAGTTTGCTTGAAAAAGATCTATTATACTGTAATGGATACAGGAAATGTACCAGAGTTATTTGTTTTACTTAATTTAAAAGTTTCAAGTTCTATTTGTGATTGTAAGTGTTGTTTGTGATTTTTATACTTTTGTATCTTCTTTCTTAGGAATCTAGTCATTTTTGTTTCGGTTAGATAAGATAGTTATCTGTTCTAGTCAATTTTATCTCAGGTATTATGATAATTGAATAAGGCCTACTTTCTGTAATTTGTTGAATAAATATGATTATTTGACAAATATATTGATTGTATTTGTCAAAGAATTATTCACAGTCATATCCATTGATGGATGAGCATTCCATACATTATTTTATTCTCAAAGCAATAAAATATGGAAACATTTTCTTTCTAATGTTGCGCCTTGAATATATTATATTTATTCATGAAACATCCTGAATTAATATATAAAAAACGTTGGAACTTTCTAGATATTTTCTTGCATTTTGTATGATAACAGAGTCTTTTTTTCAAGAGATGAGCCACTTAGAAAACGCTCCCGTTTACGAGTGAAAAATTCTTCAAAAAATTGTAATTATTCACCAAATAATAGTTAGGAGAAAGCATTGTGGACTTTGAAAATATTAGTAAAATAAATGATCATGCATTAATTTATTTCTCTGATGAATATATTTTATAATAAAGGCTTTGAATCTGGTTTATACTCGTACTGGAAGCAAAGGAACCCACCTAAAACTATAGGTCCCACTTATCAATCACCATCATTCGATTCATCTTCTATGTACAGGCCTCAGACGTATGTGGGCTTCATCCTCAAAAAATATAAAAATCAAATAAAAAATTGAACTGGAGCCCCATAAACAACTTTAATCCGGTATTTCAAATATTTAACTCAACCTTTTATCATTCTTCAAGAATAAAAAAGCTTTAAATAATACATGTTTTTGAAAATTTTCCAATCTATGAATATAAAATTCAATTTTGAATCTTATGAACACTGGTAATGAGTGAAAATCTACTAAATTATTATTATTATTATTTATTTATTTAATGTGACAAATTTACAACGAGTGTGAAGGTGCAACAGACTCAAGTCCACAACTGCTCCCTTCACAAATTTTGAATATGTTACATTGTCCAAAACATTGAGGTTAACACAGACTAAAAATTTAAGATATGCAGAATTTAATAATTAATGGCAGATCCAATTTTATGTGGATTCTTTGTAGGCTAGGTACTTGTTTCAGTTACTGTATCCGAATGCTCAATCCAATAATGAAATATTCAATGTTTATTTTAATAATGAAGGGTATGAAAACTTAAATTGTTAAATCCAGATAATGAATTTTAATATCGATGTTCTAATCCTACATTTATTAAATACATTACTTGATTTAAATCGATTTTGAATCAAAAACATGGTTTATTTCTAATATCTCATTGATGTTTTAATCCTATACATGTATCAAATACATGATTTCAATGCTCAATCAGCAAAAAATGCTGACCTAACTTTATTTTGCATTTATTTATGTAAATGTTGTCACTGTATGTTGTAACACTTTTCGTGAATAAATGCATGATGTGCAATATCAGAATTTCTTCTTCTTGTTTCATTATTTCTTAACAAGACTGTACATTACTAACACACGGCATGCGCATCCCTTACACATAAATTGAAGTTAAAATTTGAAATTTGGATAGAAAATTGCATAGAAAATTTTGTTTTAAAGAGAGAAGTTGAAGAAGTTGCTGGCCATTGAAACGGCGCGAGCTGTAATTGGTACACAATGGACGAAGAAAGTGATTGTTGAGAAGCAGACTCTTTCCAATGAGGAGAACTCGTTACTGGTGAGTGAATTTTGAACAAATAAAGTTTTTTCTTATAAAATAGGTGTTGAAATGCTACAAGGTGGAGCATGGAAAACGCTCATTTTCCAAATAATAACCCACCTAAAACTGTTGGCTCTATCCCCGAAAAAAATCAAAATTTTGTTTATTCAATGTATTGAAATAAGGCTCAAATTACGACAAAAACAGTAGACTTTTAACATCCTTAAATATGTGATTTTTTCCATGACGAAATACTTAATGAACAATCTAATATTAAAACTGACACTGTATTTCACTTTTGTATTGTTACGGGTTCTATGTCTAAAATAACGCTGGCAACACTTAAATTTATCACTTGCACTTTATTTACACAAATAATCACAACACTCACTGTTCAGTAATGTCTTACAGAAAAATAAACAATTAAAAACAGATAAATCGATATTGTTCAACTAATAAAGAGATTTCAATAAAGTAGCACTAGTCCGTAATACAATAAAAACTATTCAGTAGCTCACTGGTATGAGTTAAACAGGAAAAAGAATTATCACTATAGGCGCAGAGAAAGAATTATCACTATATAGACACAATATATAGAACTGCCACAACTTGTTTATCACGACGAATTTCAAACAAGACTGAACTAATTTACAAAAGTTCACCTCTATTTATATACTTTATCATAATTGAGATATCTCTAGATTTCTCTACCAACTTCTACCGATTTCTAAAATAAACAATCAACTTTCCACAATATTCGATAAGACTCCATTAATCTCTAATCAAACAACTAGAACATTCTGCAATGATGTAAACACCATAAAAGTGTCAAAAGCAGATTAATTAATTGCTTAGAAGTAAACATTTACATGGCAGATAACAACCTAGAACCACTGTCTTTCTTTCTCACTATTTTAATTCTCATATTCGCTACAGTATATTGTTTTACTCACTTATATCAATTATTTAAGGCTGACAAAGCTTCTTTTCAGAAGTGAAATGCATCCCTCAAGCATCTCCAATATAAGTGAGTAAACAATATACAAAAGTGAAATACAGTGTCAGTTTTAATATTAGAATCCTTAAAATAATAGCCAATTTCATTAATACAATGCTGGATGCGTCTATGAGAATCCCGTCTACTCTTCTTAACATTGAATTTGTTAACATAAATTAATAATGAAATAATAAAGTAATGAATGTGAACAACTACTAGGCTACATGTGTGTGATGGCCATTTCGCACTGTTGTGCTTTCTCAGACACGGCTGGTGGCCTTGAGAGGTATCAGTAGACTACAACAGTGTGAAATGGGGGCCTTGGAAAGCACATCTAAAGAAGCACTAAAATAGTGTGGGATAGCCATTATACACATAGCCTATAGTAAGTGTTCACATTCACTGCCGTAGTATTCCATTATCAATTTATGTTTAAGTACACCACGGGGAAAAAATTGAAACAGCATCAAATGTTCAATTAAATTATGTGAATAATTCAGACGACACGGCCCAGTTCGGTTTCTTTGCCTTTAGCCTACGGCTTGTTTCACACAAACCCGACATTCGGGTAACTGGCGTCGTTGACCCAACTGTAGAAACATTGTATCATATGGATCGCTTCACACTTACCCGGTTTCTGAAATCATATGATGCAATGTAATTATGCTGGCTAATTATGCCAGCTATGTGTGGAGCAAGCCTGTAGGTTTAGAAGCATGTGTCTTGTTCGCAAGATTCAAAGATACGACTGTTGGCCGCATTCAGTTATGCATACACCACTAAACAAAGCGGTAAAAAAAGCTAAAACCTTGCATCTGAAGTAGGGCTAGAGTGCTTTCAGCAGCGTTGTGAGGCGAGTCTAGAGATGATTCAAGTCAAATATTAAGTTTTCGGTTGATTCATGTTTGAGCCTAAGCCTAAAAAATTATTCATTTTCTTACACAATTCACCAACAGCATTTTCCATTGATGACATCCTTTCATTCAAATCACTTTCATATTCTGGCGGCTCATTTTCGGACGATTCAATATTGTGAACTGGAAATTTTTGCAAATTTGGAACAGTTCTCATGCTTACAGTATTTGACTCTCGATTAATATTAAAATTTTGATTGTGGGTTACATTTCAACAGAAGTATCTGAATCATCTGAAAATAGCTTAATTGAATTTCCTAAACCTCTGCATTGAAATCGGTGATGTTTTCCGTGACGAAATACTTAATGAACAATCTACTATTGAAACTGACACTGTATTTCACTTTTATATAATGTTTTACTCACTTATATTGGAGATGCTTGAGGGATGCATTTCACTTCTGAAAAGAAGCTTCGTCAGCCTGCTAAAACATTATATGTAAGTGAAATACAGTGTCAGTTTCAATATTAGACTCTGCATTGACTTAAACTTTGGCATTGTTCATTTTACAGATGATGCCAGTTGTGAAAATTGAAAAGCAGAAATCGAGAGCGAAGCTGGATTCATCTTCAATGTCTGAGTACGAGCTTCCTCTTGATTCTGAATGGGAATTTCCCCGTGAATCGCTCTCTCTGGGACGAACTCTGGGCGAAGGAGCGTTCGGCAAAGTTATCAAAGCCGAAGCCCTGGGAATTGTTCAGCAAGGGGTATCGAATATTGTCGCTGTAAAAATGTTGAAAGGTTTGTAAAAATATTTTTTTTAATTTTGTAAAACGTAATTTTGAGAAAATAATTTATGGTAGTCATTGGCACAATCCTGAAAAACATTTTGGCTAATGTCAATAAGATATAATTGTGGAGTGGGGTGAATTTTTCATCAAGGAGTTTTGAAGGAGTGTCGAATTTTTTCAAAGGAGTTTCTAAGCGGCGGGCCGATTAGCGCAGTAGGTTGGCGCGTCGCAACTTCAGCTTGCTGTCGTTTAAGCAGTGTGTGTTCGAATAACGCTCTTCCGTCTGGCATCTATCATTCACCTCATTACCCACGCACAAGTCGCGGACTCATGTGGACATCAGCAGCAATTTTAAAGAGTCGCTGTAAAAATGTTGAAAGTTTTGTAAAAAGATTTTTTCTCAATTTTGTCCGAAAATCAACTACGGTAGTCATAGCATGGCATCATAGCATGGTTGGATTCAACGTTTTCCATTATTCTAATTTCATTATATTCTTTGTTTATTATTATTATTGTTTAATAATATAATAATGATTTTTGCCAGAACATTTATAAAACAAAAGAAGTTGAATACAAATAAATTTAAATCAATAAATGTTTCCACATAGCAATATGAAATAATAATCCATCCTGGCACAGCCGGCAAGGGAATACCTGAGCGCCTGCTGCGAGTTTAAACATAAAATAAATATTTTTATTCGAGATAACAAACAGTATAGTTAGACAGTAGGTCATACTACTTTCATTTATATTGGTTACACATAATCATGGCCATCATCAACATGAACATTGGTTACACTTTAGGCAATGTGAAGTAAATGTGCTGTTGAGTCCAGTAGTTTGTTTCCTTTAAGAGAGTTTTTGTGATTTTTTGACTTATGAATTTGAAAGGAATTTTGTTAGTAAATTACAGTAGGGGTGTTTCAAAAGGAGTGTTTCAAAAATGATGCATCACTGAGATCAAGTGGTGGAAGTCATAGGGGTGAATTTTCTGTGCTCCCATCGATATTTGAGCAACACTTAATTCAATGTCAACTATCTGACAAATGGAATGTACTAATCGAGTATTAGTTAAGTCACAACAGTCGTTTTATTAAATTGAGTCAGATCTATTTTTTCAAGATGATTCTATTCTTGTGATCCTTGGAACTTATCCTGTCTGATGTTTTCCTATAGGGCTCTTTGAATTACGAAGTTGATAACAAAACTTTCATGCAATAAAATTCATTGACTTGAAACCCAAACAACTCAATTTTCATTATCAAGAGACTTGAAACTTAATTTCAAGTAGAGTAACAAAGAAAATTTGAAGAAAAATTGCTGAAAATGTGTTGAAATTTGTACAAATCCATTTTAAAGCTACAGGGCATAAAATGAATCATAAAACTCCCAACAATGCCAACTATAGTGCAACAATAGAATCAACAATAGTGATTGAATTTTAATCATGTGCATGTTGAATGTGTCTTCATGGGTCGCGTCAATTTTGAAACATTCTTTATTTGTGATGTTTTCCATGACGAAATGCTTGATGAACAATCTAATATCAAAACTGACACTGTATTTCTATTTAATACATGATTTTCACTCACTTATACTGGAGGAAAATAGAAATACTGTGTCATTTTTTATATTATACATAATTGTATAATATAATTTGTATTATAATGTGCTGAATGACAATAAAGTTTTATTTTTTTATTTTATTTTTTGAAGAGGGCCACACCGATGCCGAAATGATGGACCTAGTCTCCGAAATGGAGATGATGAAAATGATCGGAAAGCATCGTAACATCATCAACTTGCTCGGCTGTTGTACACAGGACGGGCCGCTGTTTGTAATAGTTGAGTACGCGCTGCATGGCAATCTGCGCGACTTTCTGCGCCAGCATCGGCCTTCATCAGGTTACGAGCCGGCCATTGGTGCCGACATCAAGGATCGCACCTCGCTCACGCAGAAGGACCTCGTGTCGTTTGCATATCAGGTGGCCAGGGGCATGGAGTATCTGGCGTCACGAAGGGTGAGTAAACAAATAAATTACCAACTATAAAAATAAATACCGTAACTAAGATAAATAATAGATAACAATAAATAACAAATAAATAAACAAATGAATATCAGTAGCAAATAAATAAATAACAACTGAGTAAAAAATGATCAACTCCACTTCTTCTCACATACCCTTTTTAACAAAATAATCCCAATTTCAAACCTCCCGCCTACTCATCTCCCCACCTCTCCACCATTCGAACATCCATAACCCTCAAACTCATACCTTAAATCAGTGTACTGTGGGTCGTCTGACGATGCTCTTGACAACAGAGTGAAACGGCCGTCACGCCATAACGTGAGTCATAATTTCCACTTAAAAGTGTTTTTTAAGTTTTTATTATATTAGTGGAAACAAGATGGATCTTCAACATCATAACAACTGAGTATCCAAGGACACGATAAATTAATGCTGTGCGCAGGGTTTTCGGTCATAATCTTTTCTTGAAGTTTCTTACATTGGATATTATTAGGTCTTTGAAATGCTATCTATTGCTGTGAGGAAAAATTGTTTTCTCCAATTATTTTGTGAAATATGGGGGTTCAAAGTTGAAATTTTTCGGTTTTGGGGGGCAACTGATCTATTCTAAAAGTGATTTTAAACTTTTGATAAATTTTATATAAGTAAAAGAAATATTGAGGAATAATATGACATACCGGTAATTTTTATTTCAATCTAATAGATTTTTCAAAATAAATTTTTGAAAATTAATTTTTTTTTATAGATTTTAAAAAACCTATTTAAAAAAACGAATTGTTTCATTGTAGTAAAAAATATGTATTTCATTTCTCAAGGTATCTTAGTTATAGAAAATTTATCAAAAGTTTAAAATCACTCGTAGGTGAGATCAATTGCCCACAAAAACCGAAAAATTTCAACTTTGATCCCCCAAATTTTACAAAATAATTTATGAGAAAAACTTTTTCTCACGGTAATAAATAACATTTCAAAGCCCTAAAAATACACAATATCCGCTGTCAATATCCGCCGTTGCGGAAGACTTCATTATAAATTAATAGCACTTAAAGGAATTCAAAATTAATAAATTCTGTTTCTATATATTTGTCAGTTTGTTTAATTTTCAGTTACTTCAAACTAACTTGTGATGATACGAGCCGATATGGCCAAGTTTAAAAATGAATGTGCAGAATGGTCGCTATAGTCTAATGGTTAGGGCGCCCGACAGGCAATTAGGAGGTCTGCGGTTCGATTCCCGATGGTGACTGACATACAGTAGCATTCATCGATTTCTATCAGCTATCCAATGCTGTTGTCAATATCCACCATTGCGGGAGTTTTCAGTATGAATATTAATAACACTGAGAAATTCGAAATTGATAAATTCTGTTTCTGTATATTTGTCAGTTTTGTCAAGGTCAAGACTCATTAAATTCACTGGCGGCGATATTTGACGAAGAGGGTATTAAATAAAAGCTTGTCTACAGATATTATAAATACCTTAATCTTCAAGTTGATTATGTTGAGATGTGTACATAAGTGTACATACATTTTGGTAATAATTTTTTTTCTATTCTTTGATCTCTCAAGGAGGTTAAAAAAATGGCCCTCGTATTTATTCAGTTTATATATTGGCTGATTTATTTAAAAAATTGAATATAAATGGAGCTAAAACCTTGCATCTGAAGTAGGGCTAGAGTGCTTTCAGCAGCGTAGGCCTAATACCTGGGTACATTTTAAACAAGAGGTATCTGTATCATCTGAAAATAGCTTAGGCTAATTGAATTTCTTAAACCGCTGCATTGACTCAAACTTTCACATTTTCATTTTTTTCTATTCTTTGATCTCTCAAGATTGACCATCGTAAGTTGAAAAAATGGCCCTCGTATTTATTCAGTTTATATATTGGCTGATTTATTTAAGAAATCGAAAATTATTGTTTCAGTGCATACATCGAGATTTAGCAGCCCGTAACGTGTTAGTGAGTGATAACTACATTCTGAAAATCGCCGATTTCGGGCTGGCTCGAGACATCCACACACAGGACTACTACAGGAAAACCACCGATGGAAGACTGCCCGTCAAATGGATGGCGCCCGAAGCTCTGTTCCACAGAGTTTATACGACGCAGTCTGATGTGTGAGTACCGTATTACCACAATAAACAGTACTAGGAATCCAAATTTAGTCTATTATGTTAACGTTTCTATAAAATAAACGTATGCCTTATGTCACCATTGGTTTTAAAGTTAAAGTTTGTAAGGTATAAAGTTTTATTTCTTGAATCTGATTCAAGGATTATTTTCAGTAGAATGTTTTATTTTAAAACTCGTTGTGACATTGAGGAAGCAATAGATGTTGATTAGGTCAGAAGTATTTCAATGCCATAGATGAATTCATTTGTGTTTGACATTGAGATGCTTATAACAGTTTTGTTTCTAATATAATTAATGCATTGTCAAGTTACTTGGAGGAGTCAGTAGTTGAGTAGTCAGCAGTCAGTTGATGATTTGTGTTGATGGATACAGGATGGAACAGGAGCATGGCATCCCATCACAAAATGTAAGACCTTACTTAATTTCAGCGTTTCATTCATGAACTAAAGAATAGGCCAACCCCATAACTAATCAACATCTATTTTGCTATAACATTTTAAATATTCAGATATGCCAAGCGAGTTGCCAATCCCCTTATTTATAATAAATTAATAGCTTGTATTAAGTCAATTTAATAAATATTTATGTTATTGGGTTTGAGATAACAGTTAGAGGTGAGATTTAAAATTATTATGTTTAAATATAGATACAATTATATTTTGAGTGAGTAAACAGTCATTTCATTCTACCTGAGTTACGCAGCCCATAACATACAACGGTTACACTTATATTGGTTGGGGGACCCTTATAGATGATCATAGTTCACAGCACATGACTCCTAGAATAGTCGTTTGTTCCATTTATAGTTCAATTTTCTTTCCACAAACAAATGGGAAAAAAATTAAATAGGAAATTTATTCTGTAATTACATAATACAGCATTATTATATATATAAAACAGTCGTTTACCTGGCATAATAAAAAATAGACGAGATTACATTTCACTAGTTGTTTTGTATAAGCTCTTAAATAATCATTTGGATATTTATTTAAAAAAAAATATTTATTTATTTTAGAATTACATTGTTGAGTGCAACAGGCATAGCCCAAATAGCACTCATGACACATTGATAAAACAAAATGATAAGCATAAAGAAAATTCAAAAGTAAGTTCAGACAAAAAAAAAATAATGTGAAAAGTAACTAAATAGTATTATAAAAACTATAGATTAAACAATAAATTATCTATAACTTACATAGAAAAAATCATAAATTCAATACAGTACATAAAAAAATTAAAATAGAAAAATCATCAAATCCGTAAGACGGATTCCAAACATAATTCAATATTTCAGTTTTTTGTTCCATCTAATAGGCCAAGATTGAATAT
This sequence comes from Conomelus anceps, assembly GCA_948455865.1. Classification (NCBI taxonomy): domain Eukaryota; kingdom Metazoa; phylum Arthropoda; class Insecta; order Hemiptera; family Delphacidae; genus Conomelus; species Conomelus anceps. Next base: position 1,797,663 of record OX418219.1, read on the forward strand.
GCTTTTCGCCTTGGATTAAGTAAACACCGTTCACCATGCGAATGGCTTCTTTCAAAGAACTGTGCGATTGTACTATAGATTTAATCCAGTTCTTGACCCCTTCTCAGATAATTTGTGCAGTTTTAGTAGAAAATGTTTTCAAGCTCTGGAATTTTAGATGCAGACCATAAATTAAATGTTTTCTTCTTTCCGCTACTTTCCTCTTCTTTCCTTCTATTTTGTTTCTAGCTGGTCTATTATTTCTTTGTTTAGAGTTAACAAATGTTTAGGGTTATTTTTCTTTCTATGTTTTCATGTGATTTTCTAACTATTTTGGTATTTCATTGTTTAAAGTTAATTAATATTTCTTTATGCTTTTATTCCATGCCGTTGTCTTATTGTATGTATTTTGACTTATTTCTTTGTTAGCTTAGCGTTTAAATTTTTGTTTTGTGATTTCCTTGTTTGTTTTTAGTCAATCTAATGTATTCAATGAGGTTTGTTTTGGCGTTTGCTGTAATCCTCTATTGTTTGTAATTTTTAAGTATGTATTGTAAATAATTACGTTGCATCATATGATTTCGAAAATCAGGTAGGTGTGGAGCGCTCCATATGATACAATGATCGGCCTGGTAAACGACACCGGTTATGTGTGAAATTATCCTATTCGAAAGAAATGATATGAAGACATCGATGAATTGAATTTGAATTGATTTGTTTTGACAGATTGGTTTCTACTTTCTTGCAGATTTGACGCCTAGTGATTCCTTAATGCTCCTTTGTTCAATATTGCGAAACTTAGATAAGACCACCGCTCTTTCATTTAAAAAAATATTGAAATTTGTTTAATAGTGTTCGAATAATTTATGTACAAACATAAAAAACATGAATTAAGAATCTCCTCCTGTTTGGAAGTCGGTTAAAAAGACACACAACTGCTTGACAGCTGATTGGCCAACTTAACAGTCAACTGAGGAATTCGAAATAGATAAATTATGAGAAAAATACTTTTATGTTGAAATGAACACATTTTGTTTTTTGTTACAATTATTGTAACAAAAATTTTAACAGACTTCCAATAAGAAGGAGGTTCTCAATTCGAGCAGTTCTTCATGTTTGTACCGTTCATCAATGATTTGAACACTATTGAACCGATTTCGATTAAAAAAATTTAATGAGCATCATGAGCAAATAAATTTAAAATTTATTTAAAGAGCATCATTCAGCGGTGGTCCCATCCAAGTGACGCAAGAATCGGCCAAATACTAAGCCCAATATCAAACAAAAAGAAGCATTCATCGATGTCTATTTCAAATAAGCTCGAATAGGATAGGACAGTTTCACACATAACCGGAAGTCAGTTAACCAGTGTCGTTTATCGATCATTGTATCACATGGAGCGCTTTACACCTACCCGATTTTCGAAACCATATGATGCAATGTAATTTTACCAGGTGTCTGACTCTATTACCCAAAGCCGGCTATGTGTGAGTTCAGCATCAGTTTAGCAGTATTAATTCTAAACCAGTAAAGTAAAAGTCTTCCAATAAAAAGCAGTGACAATAAAGTGAATTAAGTACGGTACGATATCTTTTGAAGGCTTTTCATGAAAATCAGGCCGAGCTAGAAAATAATATTTCTCTGAATTATAATTAACTGTAACCACATTCTTAATGTCTTTTCAGATGGTCCTATGGAGTGTTATTGTGGGAGATAATGACTCTTGGCGGTACACCATACCCATCAGTCCCCAGCATGGAGAAGCTATTCCAATTGTTGAGGAGTGGTCATCGAATGGAGAAGCCCCCATGCTGCTCCCTTGAAATGTAACTATTTTATTTATTTATTTTTCCATTCACTTATTTATTGACCGAACGAAGAGAGTTCTTAGTTTCGGGTCGATCGTTTTGCATTTTTTTCTTTTTTTTTGAGGATGAAGCCCACATAGATTTGAGACCTGTGCGTGGGTAATGAATTGGATGATGGTGATTGATGAGTTGGACCTATATTACGTGGGTTCCGAACCACCGGTCTGTCTATCTGTCTGTAACGCATTTGCGACTGAACGCCTGGACCAAATTCTATAGAATGATATGGATCTTCCTTTAAGGAATGCCCAGCGATGTATGTGTAAGGTTTTTCAAAATTTTCTTGCATGTAGGGAATATTTAAAGCAGTAAAAGGGAAGACACTCAGGACTTCTTCTAAAGGAAACATATATATGATTAAATGAGCTTCTCCATCAGATGCAATTGGAATGAGATTTCAAGATAGCCCTTTATTCATCTGGTTGAGCTTTCATATGGATTAAGTTATCATTCATACCTAATGTTATTCTTACATTCTTAAATTTCTTGATCCATACCGATCTGCGTTGTTAAATATCAACGTTTTATGATAAATTTAACGTTTTGCAGTCAATTTTAATAGAGTAAATAAATTATGATTTTGAAGATCCAGCTTGTTTCCACTAATATAATAAAAACTTAAAAAACACTTTTAAGTGGAAGTTATGACTCACGTTATGGCGTGACAGCCGTTTCACTCTGTTGTCAAGAGCAGTGTACTGTTGGTCGTCTGACGATGCTCTCGACAACAGAGTGAAACGGCCGTCACGCCATAACGTGAGTCATAATTTTCACTTAGAAGTGTTTTTAAGTTTTTAGTAAATAAATATTTACTCACATAGGCAGTAGGCTAAAACGTTTTCGAATCGTCACGATTCATTTTCAACAGCTATTGTTTTCAAGGCTGTTGAAAATGAATCGTCATGATTCGTAAACGTAAAAGCCTACGTCAGTGAATATTTATTTATTCTCTATTAAAATTGACTGTAAATTTGACTTGTAAATAGAAAGGTCGTTAAATTTATCATACAAGTTGAGAACAATATATCCATTTGAGAGATAAATCGTTTCTAATACCCCAATTAAGTATAATAACAAGAGATTGCTAGGTAGATGATATTATACAAATTTTATCAATATTGTTCAATAAATTCATCCATCATACATGTGAAATCTGATTTTAGCAATCAGCTGTTTGGAACAGCATATTAAGTAGGCCTACAGGTGATTTTGTGGGTGAAAAAAGAATCGCAGCCATGGTGACATGATACAGAGTGACTTTTGTGGAATGCAGACATGTAATAGACTACGCAAATAAAGGGTTAGGTCTAATTCATCTCTGTGTTTCACGAAAACGCATCCTGCATCAAATCACTTATCCTGACTAGAATAAACTGTACGTGAAAATCGATATCAATTCAATGTTATATTTATTTTTTAAGAGATTATAATCAATGAGGACCCGGGAAGATCCAATTATTGTCCTCAAAACACAAAACAAAGTACAAATTTCAAAGATCACAACAAATATAATTATGAATACCTGAAAATATAAAGAATAATAAAAAATTTATAAGATAATATAAAAATAATAGATGAGCATAATCCTAATAGATAGATTAATTATAGATATTCATGACAAAGGTGTGAAATAGAGATATTTGGATGAAGCTATTACAGAATTTGAAAAAATATTTATAATATTTAAGATGTATTGTAGGAAAAATTTTAACAAAACATTTAAAAATATTTTAATAAATTTATAAATAGTAAAAAAAATTAAATAATACTGTAAGTATATAGCAGTTTAAACTAACTAATGTAAAAAATTTTTCAACAAAGATTATTCACTAGATACATTCTTTAACTTAATTAATTAGAAATTACCCCATTTTTTTATTTTTTTTGTGCATCGATTTTTGAAAAAATGTATCGATTTTTGAAAAAATGCATCGATTTTTGAAAAAAAGCATTATACTGAGTTGTGCTATTCTGTATCCCAAAAAGGAATATTATTTTATTCATAGTTTCTATAGCCACAATATAAATATATATAGATAAATGAATAATGATAATTTTTGCCAATTGTGTATCATATATCTGTGCCCTCCCAACCTGCTGCAGGAAGCAGAAAGCTAAATAATATTTTTCAAGTATTAAGTACTAGAAATAATCGCTGAAGACAGTAATTTCTATTGTGACACTTTCAATACAAATAAAATGCTTTTTTTATATATTTTTTCAAGTTGTGCTTCTCTAAAACTCCTGAGGGGTACGCCTTAGACAAGGGTGTCTAATAAATTGTGTTACATATGGAAGATTTATTTGAATGTGATGATTGTGTTTAACTTTGAGATGATAATTACCATCCAGTACATCAAGTATATTCCTCTTTGCGAGCACCCTTATTCTTGGGCGTGAGGTCTTCTGTTCACAGAAATTAAAATTAAGGATTTTTTAATAATTAACTGTTTTTATAATAATAATGAGTTTTTAGCTTTAATATGGTGAATTTGTAAGATCTGATTGATGCAACTGTTACCTGTGATTGATTTGATGTATGTTTTGACGTGGCCTATACATGTATTTTACTTGTCTTTGGCAATAAATGGATTTTGATTTGAACTACTTGTTACTGAAAGATTTCAATTCTTTTTACAGTTACCTGCTGATGAGAGACTGTTGGAGCTATCAGCCAAACGAACGACCCAAATTCGAGGAACTGGTTGAGGATCTCGATAGGATACTCACAGTTACTGCCAACAAGGTAATCTTATCATTTTTTTACTGATGATGCCTACATGAGTCTGAGACTTGTGCGAAGGTAATAATGATGTTTAAAAAATGTTGCACTAACTATTATTTTCTTTAATTTATCATTTTTTCCTTTAATAGATCTTACTCTGTTTTTTTTATTTCAGGAGTACCTAGATCTAGAACTTCCCCATCTTGACACACCTCCGTCAAGTCAAGAATCAAGCCTGGGAGAAGAACAGTTCCAGTACCTGTTATAGTCACAGTTATTTAAACTGTTACTTTCTCGGACTGAAACATGAAGGAATTATTAATAAGTATAATTCTTCCATGGACTGAACTTTGAGTGTCTGTCAAGTAACAGTAAAAGATTTGAATTGAAAAGATTGGTAACAGTGAATGGGAGAAGATCAGTTCCAGTACCTGTTATAGTCACAGTTATTTAAATTGTTACTTTCACGGAATGAAACATGAAGGAATTATTAATAAGTGTATTTTTTCCTCCATGAACTGAACTTCGAGTGTTTGTTAAGTAACAGTTACCTAAAGTAACAGTAAAAGATTTGAATTGAAAAGATTGGTAACAGTGAATGGGAGAAGAACAGTTCCAGTACCTGTTATAGTCACAGTTATTTAAATTGTAACTTTCACGGAATGAAACATGAAGGAATTATTAATGAGTGTAATTTTTCCTCCATGAACTGAACTTCGAGTGTTTGCTAAGTAACAGTTACTAAAAGTAACAGTAAAAGATTGGTAACAGTGAATGTAATATTATTGAAATGTTAATGAAAGATTGTGGTAAATGTGAATGAAATTAGAGTACCGTATGAAAGATTAGATTGATGTACAAAACTGGGTTCCAGTAAAATAACATGTCCACTTGTAACCGATTTCAGTAATAATATTTATTACATTCGGTAAAAATAGTATTATTTTTAACAATTAAGATTGTTTTGTAATTATTTTACTGTTATAATATTGTGTTGTAATGATAACTTTGTACGGTATCTGTTTATAGATGAGAATTTATTCTATGTTTGAATATTATATTATGTTGATAGATTAAAAATGATAGGGTAAGAATTATTATTGTAAAGCTTTTCTTGTTAATCTAGTAAAAATATTAAAAATAATGAATTATTGATATTGACTTCGATCGTTATTTTGTAACTTTGATGAACACTGTATTTATTTGATGCTGTTTTGGAAACTTGATTTTTCACACAATTTTTATTGCTTAGCAATGAATTTATTTTCTTGGATTTCTTGTTCCATAATGACCTGCGCTGTTAATATAAACTTTTTATTATAAATTTAACGACTTACAGTCAGTTTTTAATTGTGAATATATAATACAATTGTACTCACTTCGCCGAACGTTTTCGTGGTTTGGAAACTCATCTTCAAGGAATTTATTTTATTTTATTATTTGTAACAAATTACATGTTTTTTCAAAATTTTATATGTAGTTTAGAAATTTGGAATGCTCAATTATATAATTGAGTTGTATCCAGTTAGATTGTTTAATTTACCAGAACGCAAAATTTCTATATTCACACTTGTGTTGAAACTTTCAAGGAGAGAAAATAATAGGAGACAAGTTCGAGAAGTGTAAATTTAAATATTAGGGCCGTATTTATGAAATAGTCTCTTGACTCGAGGGACTCTTGAAATGCATTCTGAATAGAGTCCAAGAGTCCCTCGAATAAAGAGACACTAAAAAATAGAATAAAAGATATAGAATAAGAATAAAATAGAATAAAAAACACGAATAAAGGAGCGTTCCTAAATACGGCCCCTAGTCTCCAAAACTTCAATTAAGAAAATGTGATCAAAAATGTCCGTATATTACAATTATACCGCATAAAGTTTAGCATGAACATTAAAATAAATAACGCAAGTATTTCAAGTCTACGGCTTATTTACCAATTATTGTAACATATATAGTTAATATTTTTCTGTTAATAAAATCTTTGGGAGTAAAATTGTCTACTGATGTGTTATATTGTTCAAGTATTTTAAAATAGACCCACAGCTTCTGCTGTAAGTATTATGGGTTTCAGATTGATGATTCATAAATTTATTATGTATAATTTACATTCAGAAGTATCGACTTGTATGGTAGTATATAACTTGTACTATGTATTTGTGGTGTATAATTACATCTAATTGCATCTAACGGATGTTTCAAAGTGATGCAACCCTGTGATCAAATGGCGGAAGTCATCATGGGGTGAATTTTCTGTGCTCCAATCGATATATAGCAACATTTAATTCAATGTTAAATATCTTAATCAATTGGAATGTACTAGTCGAGCATTAGTCTAGTCACAGCAGTCTTTTTATCAAAAAGACTCCGATCTATTTTTTTAAGATGTTGCTATTCTTGAGATCCTTTGAATTTATCCCGTCTGATGTTTTCCTATTTGCATTACAAAGTTGGTAACAAAATTCTTCAATGTAATTGATTTACTTGAAACTCAAACTACATTCAAAATATTATTTCAAGTACAGAAACAAGAAAATTTGAAGATGTTGCTATAAATGTGCTAAAATTAGTAAAACTCAATTTTAAGGTACAGGGAATCAAATGGAACATCTAACTCCCTAACATTAGTACAAGATTGAATTTTTATCATAAATATGCATGTTGAATAGGACATACATCATGGGTTGCGCCTTTTTTTAAACACTGTATTTCATTCAGGAATTTGCTGCATTCTTTAAATCGTTTGAAGGTGATCATTGTCCACTGAATTCTTCGAGAATAAAATTTTATTTTTCATTAATCCGTAATCAAGGAGAGGCGTTTTGATTTTCACGGTCATATTCATTATAAAAACCAGATATTCATCCAACATTTCTAATTTTTCCCGTTCTTTTGTGTTACTTAGGAGTGCTATCCAAGCAATATTTAATTTTGAGTTGTCATAGTAGTGTTTTCGATGTAACTTACAATTGATTATTAAATTATCCATGTAGGCTTACCAACAGATTGTTTGAGTTCATGGGAGCGTTCTCCTTTACTGGTTCATCTTACCGGTGGCATCTGATTAAACTATTCATCTTTCTTAACGTCTATTAGTTAACGCTAAATCAGTCTATGAATTTGAATAACTAATCAGACATTCAACCGGTAACATTTACCGGTTACCGGTAAAGCTCCCAAGAACTCAAACAATGACGCTATGGATAATGGTAGCGCAGAGAATGTATATATCTAAAGAATTATGAATAAATTTATGAAATTATATTAAATAAAACCTACATTATCTAGTCTGTGCTACTAGCTAACTCGCTCTATTAAGCAAAGAGATCATTAAGTCACACACATGTAAATAAACGTTTCTGTAAATAGTAGTTTCGTTAAATTAAGTATGATTGCTTCTGCAAGATAGCATCCCGTGTAGTAGCGAGAAAAACACGACATCATTCAAATAGATACTGGCTACATCAAGTCTGCAGTATTGTTGAGTTTACTGTTTTGTTAACAAGTCGTTTTCTCAAGAGCAGAAAATCAAGCATGAAATGCGTGCATTCCGTACTGAGCGAGGCAGCCATTTTGAGTATTTGTTGTAAAAATTCAAGTAATTTGTGTACATTGTACTAATAATTGAGAATGTATTTGGTTTTTTACTATTCTATTACCTCTTCCTGATAATAAATTATGCGCGACTTAATGATCACTCTATATCTGTGCTATCAACATCTGCTAATTGTTTTGTCGGTTGATTTCTTGAATGTGATTCTTTCTGTGATGTTTTCCATGACGAAATACTTAAACAATATAACATCAAAACTGACACTGTATTTCTATTTAAATTATACCTCCAGTATAAGTGAGTAACATCATAATTTAAATAGAAATACAGCGTCAGTTTTGATATTAGATTGTAATTCTGTTATTCCAGTTTACATCACTGTCATGGAATTTTCAATATTTAACCAACAATACTATTCCAACCTTGTTCGTGAGTAAATCTATGGGATTAGTAAATAAGATCACCATTTTTCTGAGAAAAATACTCAATTTTATTTTATCAAAGTTTGGAGTAATCACAGATGAAAATAAAATGGTACAAGAGCATTACTGACTTCAACAATATTGCAAGTATAATTACATTACAGAATAATAATCACAGCTTACACATTGGGAAGAGAACATCAGTAACTAACTCTCCAAAATAATAAAAAAAGAAGTTCATTACATTGCAATAGTTTATATGATGACTCGACAAAATTTTGAGCTCTTAGAGAACGAATATGATAAGGTAGTTTAAAGCTCAATAAAAATTCGTATTATAAAAAAACCGTTCAATTAATTATATTTATTTATAAATATAATACATTTTATACAATTCGTAGCAGCGTTTCAACCGGGGTGGTGCACAATGGTAAATTTCGAATCTTATTTAAATTTATCACTGAGCTGAATGCTCAACTCGTTTCAAAAGTAATCAGTTCCACCGGAAGTAGAATAAATTTAATTATCAAGAGCAAATGACAAACCATTACTGTCACATATGATAATTTCACATTCGTTTTTCACTGGTAAGTAGTTTTTCAAAATTTCATCAATTTGTACAACTTTAAAAAGGATAGTATAGCTTGTCAACACATTCTTGGCAGTAGTATGAATTTGCCTCTCTACTAAACACTAATGTAATGCCCGGTTTCTGAGTTGTTCATTAAGTTGAATGGATCATTAACCAATTGCTCCAGCATTGAGTTAATGGTCCATCAAGTTTATGAACAACTCAGAAACCGGGCATAAGACCCGTACGGGTCTCCCCACCAATAAAAGCCATTCGTCGATTATTTTACTATTACAAGGCTTGAGATGCTTTTAGTCAAAATGGGGAATGACTAGTTCCCAGTATAGCCGTTTGAAACTCTCTGTTACCTGGAATGCGTAGTGGGACAAATGTGTGTTTCTACGCACTGCCAACAATGAGTTGACAGACTACACGTCGCTTACAACACTATAAATTGTACATGGAGGATCAACTAGATAAATAATTATAAATGGAGTACAAATAATGTGGATACAACAATAATTAAAAAGAAAGCGAGATAGACAATTGAACATTACAAGATAATAACTAAGTAGCGGAATTAATGAAAATCTAAAAAATATTGGTGTTACGACATTTAACAGTAATACTGTATGCAATTCAAAAACCTGGATACAAATCTTGATATTTTCATAAGTGAAATAAAGTTTATAAATCCATTGTAACCGACAGAGGTCAAAAAGCTATTGAATAAAATGAACTAAAAGGCTTATCAGAGTTAGATGGTAAACCCAATCTACAGCATATCAACTTTCACTCTAGATGTTTAAGAGGCAAACTTGCTTTTATGGCCGCTGTAAACGGAACGACAACTGAAACTAGTAGTCATTGACAACGATTCCTTAAAGACATCCAGTTTCAGTTCAGTTTTCAGCGAGCGTAAACAGAACGAGAACTGAGACTATAGTTTGTTCACTAAGCCTACAGAGCGCAAACATACAAAGAGTATATTTTTATGAGTGAAATTTACATCTGACAATACTGGAGGTTGATTCACAACTGTTCAAGGTTTAATTTTGAGATGTTATTCAAACATAAATATTTATTCATAGTACCATAGTCGATTTCGACTGTAGGTGACTCTTCAGACCTCTACGTTCAGTTCTAGTCCAGAGCGTACTATGAAATCGAGGAGTAAGGTAGTTTGTTTTCCTCACAGAGTTATCAGTATGCCAAGACTACATAAACAAACTCTGAACCTATATGCTCAACCACCACTAAAGAGAGAGAAGCTTATATCAATATAGCTTGCATCATTCATTGAAATGAGTTAGCTGAGCAATATTTCAACGGCCAATACCAAAACAATTCCTAAAAAAGGGAGGGATTAGAAGCTGTAATATTGATACGGAAGAAATATGTTGCTTTGTCCTGTGACTTATTTGCATCATAGTGAGAATCTAACGCTTTGACTAGAGCTCATTTGCATCATAGTGAGCATCTTAACACATTTTAAAACAGAAATATGTCCATAAGTGAGATTTGAACATTAATTCTTGAAAATGTAAAATGAAAATAAGAAATCGGGCTTTGAGGTGCACTGAATTGAGTTGAGAGGAGGCGTTACACCAATTTAGTGCTCCAAATCATTGCTGTTTTTTGTGGAATCTGCAAGACTACACACACATGCACCCCAACTATCTCTTATTATTCAGCCTATATCATCATATGTTGTTGTCTTAGCTGCTGATAAACACAAAAGAGCTATGAAGTTGTATGCTCCGGTCTTTCAGCTATATTTCAGCCATGGTTCAGTTTACAACGGCCAAAAAAATGTAAGGAATTAAAGAATTTGAAAGTTTCTAGAGTTGTATCATGTGTATAAACTAATACATGAGTATGATAACAAATCGTAGCATCCATCAATATGCAGCAACGATAGTTGATTTAGGTAAGTAAACAACTGTAAACCATCGTTAATCGCAAATTTCCCGAATAATTTTCAAATCTTAAAATCGGACATTAAAAAAAATTGAAATTTTCTAGAGTTGTATCATGTGTATAAACTAATACATGAATATTATTACAATCCTAGCAGCCATCAATACGTATGCTAGTTGATTTAGGTAAGTAAACAACGGCAAACGAACACAAATTCGTCGATCGCAAATAATTTTCAAATAACCTGATAATCGGTTGATCACTTCACCGCTTAACGCATACGATAACAGTTTGATTCGTGCATTTCACACAGTTCACCTTTAAAGTCCAGTTCAACGGTAAAATCGAGGTCACGATTGTTGCGCGCGTTCTGTTTCATCGAGAATACGCCGTAGATTTCTTCGTTCTTCTTGACGGTCATGTAGTCGTCAAAGTAGAACACCGTCTGCTTCCAGTGCGTGTAGGGCGCTTCGGGCGCTGTGCTGAAGCCGATGCGCTTATGGCATTTCGTGAATTCGATGGTGAAAAAGGTGACCAGCGCCTGAATGTAGTCGTTGCGACGCACCTGCAGGTGGAACGGCGACGAAAAGTTCAGGTCGTCCTTTGTCACTGTGTACAGGTCAACCTCTTTCAGCAGGCATGAGTTGGTCACCACCTGTGTTAAAAAACAAACACAAATTAATGATTATCAGGTTCACCTACAATGAAGCATTGAAATATAAAACGTAAGCTGGCAGGCCAGGCCGCTTAGCGCAGTTGGTTGGGGCGTCGCAACTTCAGCTTGCTGTCGTTTAAGCGGTCGTGGGTTCGAATCCCGCTCCACCGTCAGGCATTTATGTGTAATCATTCACCTCATTACCCACGAACAAGTCTTAGGACTCATGTGGGCATCATCAGCAATTAAAAAAAAGCAAGTAGCAAAAACATTTTTTTCAAAAAATGAGTTTTTTCTAGGAAACAGGCGAAGCAATGAAAACATGTCAAAAAAGTCATTATGTATCATAAAATTCATTATTTGGGATCCATGGCTTTGTTTCGCATGTCTCAGGTCAGGACGAGATACGTGCTATGAGTTATGGAATTAGGCTTGTAGTAATTCAACAGTTTTGCCTGTTGTAACCTTACTGCTGGAGAAGTTAGTATGTACTGTGTAGGATAATTATTTGTATTTATAATGAAAAATAAGACGAAATTGTCAAAACCACATTTATTAAAACTTCGAGAAACTAGTTTCGGTTGTTACACCATTATCAATCTCAATCAAACTGAAAAACTGAAGTACAGAGAAGCCTTATATATACTATACATGAAATGATACTATTGGCTAAGAGGGAAAGAGGCTGACCTTAAGGCTTCTCTGTACTTCAGTTTTTCAGTTTGATTGAGATTGATAATTGTGTAACAACCGAAACTAGTTTCTCGAAGTTTTAATAAATGTGGTTTTGACAATTTCGTCTTATTTTTCATTATGGATACCTTCCACAATATCACCTTCGCCATTACTAAGAAAATTTGTATTTATTCCTACAATACATTGACGTGTCATACACCGTAAGAGCTATGCTCAACATAAGACAAAATAATAATAATAATAATAACAACAACAGTCTCTCACTATAATATAGAAGGGTAAGAGGGACCCTCATAGAATTGTCTCTTCTTTGTGATGCAGCTTTGTAACCTTGGCATCAGTTATATACCCGGCTGCAGAGTGAGAAATTTAAAAAAACAAAGTGAAATAATAACAACCAACAAAGAAATTTACAATAGAAAAACTTCAGAATAATACTTAATAGATGGGAAATTATACCAGAACCAGAGACAGAACCTCCAAGAGATGGAGCAAAATGGAGCAAAGAGAGAAAAGCTGAATTCGCAAAAAAATGAAAAGCTGGTGAGCAAACAAGAAGAACAAGTCCAAAAAATGAACCATCTTTGCTCAGCGTCTTCACCACTTTGGGAGCTTTACATCTAACAATATAAATATTCAATTGACTGACCTGTTTGGGATCGACCACATCGACGAGAGGCTCGCTGATGGCCACCTTCCTGATGGCGCTCATATCAAAGCCGTAGACGTCGTCCCACCAGTTGATCTTCTCGTCCTTGTACTGTCGGTCCTCGATGCCCGTCACATAGAGCGCCGCCCTATCGGGAAACAGCAGGCCGTCCGGACGCAGCCACTTGTCTCTGGCGTACAGCACTGTGTCCAACATCGACTCGTAGAACAGGCAGTAGCTGCAACAACAACACATTATTGTTACACAAAACATTAGAAAAGTTTGATACAATAGTAATGTATAAAACGGCTGTATATTTATTTATTCATTTATTACACTAACACAATCAATTCAATTTTATTTATTGTCAACAATACACAATAGAACATCCATATATTAAAAAAGAAATTATACCACTTATCATTAAAAAACATCATAAACATTATACCTACGTAAAACATCATAAATGAAATAACTGTTGCATTCCTCTTTAAGCAAAGCTTGTGCTGAGGGATGGTGCATCTCTAAGATGTCAATATTACATAAGACATTGAATTAAAAAATAACATGTATACTACAAGAAACCTGAAAACACATATCTGTTCTGCTCATTATACAAAATGTTTGTTTACCAATATAATTGGTTTAAAATATACAATTGAATATTTAAAACAAAATAATAAGTTTGATAAAAAAAAAAAACACGTCTAGTTTTCTATTATTATTTTAAATGAATGAATCTTCATTATAATACAAAATTGTAAAATTATAAAATTTAACACATAATCAGGGTTGCCACTCTAAATCCATGAACAAATTCAAGGTTTTTTCAAGGTTTTCAAGGTTCAAATACATTTACTTTCACGATCAGAGAACAGTTGCCGACCATGCCACATAAATAAAAAAGGCATGAATGAAGACCCCCTAGAAGATTCCCGGGTGCATTACTTCGTCAAATTTATATTTTTAATATTTAAACTTCACCTACTTCTACTAAAAACATTTTAAAAGAGGAGAGTACTTTCAAATTTATTCTTTATTCTGTATGGAAATGAATAAATACAACTAAGTATGCCACATAAATAAAAAAGGCATGAATGAAGACCCCCTAGAAGATTCCCGGGCGCATTACTTCGTCAAATTGATATTTTTAATATTTAAACTTCACCTACTTCTACTAAAAACATTTCAAAAGAGGAGAGTACTTTCAAATTTATTCTTTATTCTGTATGGAAATGAATAAATACAACTAAGTATTGACAGGGGTTATTGCTGACACTAAATTACACCAACTTCAGATGGAAATAAAAAACATGCTTATAATAATTAAAGTTTGTGAACATATAAAAAATACTCAATATTTGGCTGCTTCATGTCAATGGAATTCATCAGACATCACAATTTGTTCCTTTTCGTATAAGTTTAATAAAACACTGATAATGGACTAAAGTTTCTATGTGAATTATAAAAGGTAGGCTATCAATTTTTCAAAGATAAAGTAGATTAGAAGCAGTATAATGTACACGACGAATAAACAGTTATTTTTGATTAAAAAAAGAAAGAAATGCAGTAAACTATAAAACATTCGGAATTATTTACAAAAACATCAAGAAAATCTATATTATTACTTTTTAATTTCTTGCCAATTTCAACTATTTTCTCGTCTAATTCCGCTGCTCTCTTTCTGGCATCAGATAATAATTTAAGTTTTTCTGCTTCCAGTTTCTGTTTCTCTTTAGCAGCTTCCTTCCTTTCTTTTTCTGCATCGACCTTCTCTTTCATTTCTTCTCTTTTCTTGGTCAAATTCTCGGAGTATCGTGCATGGGAGTTTTTGGCCGAATGCATTATTAATTCAGTGGTGATTTCTAATTCATAAACTCCTCCCGCTGCTGAGACGCCGTCACACACCTTTCTCAAAGCAACCAAACTTTCCTCTTTCAAATTTTCTATAATGCACTGTTTATTCACAGAGAATCCCCTTTCTACAGATGCGTTGCCATGCGACAGTATGAGGATGAGCCCAATAAATTGTCTCAACTCTTCAAACTCCTGTGTACTTTCTGCATTCAATATTTCTGTGAATAAATCATCAAGGCGTTTTCCGTTTTTTCTATTTATTTTGCACTGCTGTAGAACATGTTCCTTGGAAAAAAGTGTCAGGTACTGTCGCTTTATAATATCAGCCTTGATGCCCGATAACCATTTTTTTGCAACAAGTTCTTCCAGACAAGCTGTTAATGGTTTCTCTCCAGCTCTCATAGTAATCACACTTGGATCCAGACATGTGATGGCTTTGGTTAACGGATACTTATTAGGTGCTTTTTCTAATAATTTAGTAATCATTGCAAGCACACAATCCCTGATATCCCTCTTCAAGGAAATTTTCTCCAAATCGGAAGTGGTTCCGCATGACCTTAGGGCATCTTTAGTGGCAAACCCGATATCAATATGTTTCACTGGAATGAGATTGTCTGGGGATATGTTTATCTTTTGAAGTCGTCCACTCACTTGATCAAGATGTTCTTTCTTAACTACCTTTTCTGCAAGACTCAAAACAATTGAATTTATCTCGTGGTAAACTAGAGGCGCCATAGGGGCATCTGTTTGAAATTCTCGGAGGAATTTTTCAAATAGATTACACATTGACATGAAGAACGCCAATTTTGGTAGCAACAGTTTATCTTTCAAACTATCTTTCACTACAAAGAAACTTTTGCAGCCCGGCTCCTTTTTATCTTTAATTACACCGTCTATATACTTTTTGACTGAAGGCAATATATCTACAGCTCTTTGTGCAACACGACCACTCTCAACCCACCTGACAGCACAGAATTTTAGTGGGAACACTTCATTTGTTGTGTAACGGATGAAGTCCGCCCTACGTGCTGGAGAATCTTTGAATAAATTGTAGAGAGCCCATAGAAAGCCGACAACTTCCCATTTTGTAGCATTCATTCCGGTTTTAAAAGCCCCATGGAGAGTGTGGAGCCCACAACTACCAATGTTGAGCAGCACATGCGAGTGTAAGTCTGATATTACAGCTTGAAGTTCGTTAAAAAGTTTCAGGTTAACATTGGGACCGTCCATGGATAATTGTAATACTTTACCCATGATATTAGGGGATATGGCTTTTTCAATTTCCTGAAGAAGGTCTTCTGATCTTGAATGCCCCAAAAATATTGACGCGTAATACCTTGTTTCGACATGGTTAGTAACTGTATTCCACGAACGAATATGTATGTCCATTTGTTGTCGCTGACTAACTTTATTTAATGATTCATCGAAGCACAGCACAATGTGGGAAGATTCTTTAAATTTTTTGAATAGTTGTTTTTCAAAATATGGAGCTAAACCATAAACTACTAAATACCCGACTTTAGTACGATCCAGTTTCAGTTTGGAAGCAATTTCACTATCTGGGAATTGGTTTTTGAAACTATTTGCACACCGTGCTGCAACAGTGAAGGGAATGTGGTTAGCTACTGTTTGTAGACACCAATAAACCTCAGACTTTGTAACCGACTCAGCAATAAGGTATCTTTTCACTGAAGAAGGGGGCCGTGATACTGAAGCAGGCATTTGACTTGGCTGAATGTGATCATTATTCGAACTACTACAGGCGCTAAATGGATAGAAACACCATTTAATTTATTTTTTCATGTTGACATATTCAAATTCAATTATTGTGATGAATTCGTAGTTTTTAAGGTTTGTACCTGAAAATCAAGGTTTTTTCAAGATTTTTTCAAGGTTCACCAAATTCAAGGCTAATTCAAGGTTTTCAAGGTTGGGTGGCAACCCTGTCAGGGTTGCCACTCTAAATCCATGAACAAATTCAAGGTTTTTTCAAGGTTTTCAAGGTTCAAATACATTTACTTTCACGATCAGAGAACAGTTGCCGACCATGCCACATAAATAAAAAAGGCATGAATGAAGACCCCCTAGAAGATTCCCGGGTGCATTACTTCGTCAAATTTATATTTTTAATATTTAAACTTCACCTACTTCTACTAAAAACATTTTAAAAGAGGAGAGTACTTTCAAATTTATTCTTTATTCTGTATGGAAATGAATAAATACAACTAAGTATGCCACATAAATAAAAAAGGCATGAATGAAGACCCCCTAGAAGATTCCCGGGCGCATTACTTCGTCAAATTGATATTTTTAATATTTAAACTTCACCTACTTCTACTAAAAACATTTCAAAAGAGGAGAGTACTTTCAAATTTATTCTTTATTCTGTATGGAAATGAATAAATACAACTAAGTATTGACAGGGGTTATTGCTGACACTAAATTACACCAACTTCAGATGGAAATAAAAAACATGCTTATAATAATTAAAGTTTGTGAACATATAAAAAATACTCAATATTTGGCTGCTTCATGTCAATGGAATTCATCAGACATCACAATTTGTTCCTTTTCGTATAAGTTTAATAAAACACTGATAATGGACTAAAGTTTCTATGTGAATTATAAAAGGTAGGCTATCAATTTTTCAAAGATAAAGTAGATTAGAAGCAGTATAATGTACACGACGAATAAACAGTTATTTTTGATTAAAAAAAGAAAGAAATGCAGTAAACTATAAAACATTCGGAATTATTTACAAAAACATCAAGAAAATCTATATTATTACTTTTTAATTTCTTGCCAATTTCAACTATTTTCTCGTCTAATTCCGCTGCTCTCTTTCTGGCATCAGATAATAATTTAAGTTTTTCTGCTTCCAGTTTCTGTTTCTCTTTAGCAGCTTCCTTCCTTTCTTTTTCTGCATCGACCTTCTCTTTCATTTCTTCTCTTTTCTTGGTCAAATTCTCGGAGTATCGTGCATGGGAGTTTTTGGCCGAATGCATTATTAATTCAGTGGTGATTTCTAATTCATAAACTCCTCCCGCTGCTGAGACGCCGTCACACACCTTTCTCAAAGCAACCAAACTTTCCTCTTTCAAATTTTCTATAATGCACTGTTTATTCACAGAGAATCCCCTTTCTACAGATGCGTTGCCATGCGACAGTATGAGGATGAGCCCAATAAATTGTCTCAACTCTTCAAACTCCTGTGTACTTTCTGCATTCAATATTTCTGTGAATAAATCATCAAGGCGTTTTCCGTTTTTTCTATTTATTTTGCACTGCTGTAGAACATGTTCCTTGGAAAAAAGTGTCAGGTACTGTCGCTTTATAATATCAGCCTTGATGCCCGATAACCATTTTTTTGCAACAAGTTCTTCCAGACAAGCTGTTAATGGTTTCTCTCC
Organism: Conomelus anceps; assembly: GCA_948455865.1. Lineage (NCBI taxonomy): Eukaryota > Metazoa > Arthropoda > Insecta > Hemiptera > Delphacidae > Conomelus > Conomelus anceps. The sequence goes on from OX418219.1 coordinate 1,815,968, forward strand.
AGCTCTCATAGTAATCACACTTGGATCCAGACATGTGATGGCTTTGGTTAACGGATACTTATTAGGTGCTTTTTCTAATAATTTAGTAATCATTGCAAGCACACAATCCCTGATATCCCTCTTCAAGGAAATTTTCTCCAAATCGGAAGTGGTTCCGCATGACCTTAGGGCATCTTTAGTGGCAAACCCGATATCAATATGTTTCACTGGAATGAGATTGTCTGGGGATATGTTTATCTTTTGAAGTCGTCCACTCACTTGATCAAGATGTTCTTTCTTAACTACCTTTTCTGCAAGACTCAAAACAATTGAATTTATCTCGTGGTAAACTAGAGGCGCCATAGGGGCATCTGTTTGAAATTCTCGGAGGAATTTTTCAAATAGATTACACATTGACATGAAGAACGCCAATTTTGGTAGCAACAGTTTATCTTTCAAACTATCTTTCACTACAAAGAAACTTTTGCAGCCCGGCTCCTTTTTATCTTTAATTACACCGTCTATATACTTTTTGACTGAAGGCAATATATCTACAGCTCTTTGTGCAACACGACCACTCTCAACCCACCTGACAGCACAGAATTTTAGTGGGAACACTTCATTTGTTGTGTAACGGATGAAGTCCGCCCTACGTGCTGGAGAATCTTTGAATAAATTGTAGAGAGCCCATAGAAAGCCGACAACTTCCCATTTTGTAGCATTCATTCCGGTTTTAAAAGCCCCATGGAGAGTGTGGAGCCCACAACTACCAATGTTGAGCAGCACATGCGAGTGTAAGTCTGATATTACAGCTTGAAGTTCGTTAAAAAGTTTCAGGTTAACATTGGGACCGTCCATGGATAATTGTAATACTTTACCCATGATATTAGGGGATATGGCTTTTTCAATTTCCTGAAGAAGGTCTTCTGATCTTGAATGCCCCAAAAATATTGACGCGTAATACCTTGTTTCGACATGGTTAGTAACTGTATTCCACGAACGAATATGTATGTCCATTTGTTGTCGCTGACTAACTTTATTTAATGATTCATCGAAGCACAGCACAATGTGGGAAGATTCTTTAAATTTTTTGAATAGTTGTTTTTCAAAATATGGAGCTAAACCATAAACTACTAAATACCCGACTTTAGTACGATCCAGTTTCAGTTTGGAAGCAATTTCACTATCTGGGAATTGGTTTTTGAAACTATTTGCACACCGTGCTGCAACAGTGAAGGGAATGTGGTTAGCTACTGTTTGTAGACACCAATAAACCTCAGACTTTGTAACCGACTCAGCAATAAGGTATCTTTTCACTGAAGAAGGGGGCCGTGATACTGAAGCAGGCATTTGACTTGGCTGAATGTGATCATTATTCGAACTACTACAGGCGCTAAATGGATAGAAACACCATTTAATTTATTTTTTCATGTTGACATATTCAAATTCAATTATTGTGATGAATTCGTAGTTTTTAAGGTTTGTACCTGAAAATCAAGGTTTTTTCAAGATTTTTTCAAGGTTCACCAAATTCAAGGCTAATTCAAGGTTTTCCAGGTTTTCAAGGTTGGGTGGCAACCCTGCATAATATTATAGGAATTTATTACAGTATGTACATTACCTGCCAGCACTATTTATAATTGAAAAGTGTGACCACTTTGAACTAGTCTCTTTGATAAAACAATATTATAGGAATTTATTACAGTATCTACATTACCTGCCAGCACAATTTATAATTAAAGTGTGACCACTTTGATTGTAACCGTCTCTTTGATAAAACAGTCGAAGACACTGTCTAAATGATTTGTGAGTGGACAAATAATAATAATAATAATCCATAATGGACTGGGGTGACCCAGAGATTTCAAGTAACAGACGGTTAAAAAGTCTAGGGCCATTATATGCTGCATGGACACTGGCAGCCGTTGTTCTACAACGTGGTTCCAACAGGAAAGATACAACAATCAAGTAAAGATACAACACATACCACTACTGCTTTCTTTACAAATTTTCAACTGTAAAATCCTAATTTCAAGTTATCCCAAAGTTCAACTAGAAATTTCACTTTGAATTACAATTACTGATTATTTCCAAAACAAAAATATAGATGTAGAAGTTCATCATTTTCAAAACCTAGCACTAAAGTAGTCAAATAGTTCAAAGAAAGTAGATATAATTGTAGGTAGTGATAGCCGCGAGCCGCATCTGTTCAATCAGAGATAAGCTACGAAACTCCTGGGTGCTCATTGTAAGGGTGACCGATTGGATTGACCAGCAAACAAGACTCTGTTCTCTACTGTAAAATCACTTGCGGGTGGATCAGAACCCACCTAAAACTGTAGGTCCAACTCATCAATAACTAACATCCAATTCATTACTCACGCACAGGTCTCAGACCTATGTGGGCTTCATCCGCAGAAAAAAAAGAAAGAGAGCTGTATTGACATCGCTTAGTCTACTTTATAAAGCTGCCGTAGATAAAAACAAAACAAATTTATTCGAGTTACGGTATTTTAGAGAAACGCTTATTAACATGTGCGCGACTTTATAATCACTCTGTTGTTCCTCAACCAACAACCACCAAAAAATCCACTCCTTTTCATCCAATCCATTCCATTTAAAGTAGTCAAATTCTATCGAGGTTCGCGCCTGTTCCCATTGGAGTCTGTTTTTGTCATCTTTTCAAATACTAATATTACTTTTATATATTCATTAAATTTCAATATTATTGGTTCCTACTCATGTTACATCCTCAACTTTTTCAAATATGCAGACAAACTGATGTGGACTCATCTTCACTCACAGACCCTTATAGGTCCATGTGAAGAACAATTCCTGAACTTAGGCCTGTCAGTTCACATTCCTATATTATATCTCACTTGCTTTATTTTTTTTTTATTGAACTATCTCAATGTTTCATATATTATTATATTTTCAGTTCCATATATTATTTAAATTGTCACATTGGTTTTAACGTTGAAGTTTGTGAGGTATAAGTTTATTTCTCAAATCTGATTCAAGAATTATTTTTAGTAGAATGTTTTATTTTAAAACACGTTGTGACATTGAGGAGGCAATAGACATTAATTAGGCCAGAGGTATTTCAATGCCATACATGAATCCATATGTATTTGACATTGAGATGCTCATAACATTTTTGTTTCTAATATATTAAAATAATCTGAGTGACATATTTTTGTATGAGTATCTCTATATCTAAGTTACTGTTAAACTGTTTATCAGCTGATTATAAATTGATTCCAACTGTTGAGTAATTAGCTGTTTCATTACAAAAGAAATAACATCTATATAAATAAAATTAGAGTTTTGCCTGTACATTTATCAGAGTTATATATTTTTTGGTTATTCTTAATTAAAGAAGCCGAAACAAGTCTTATTTCAATTTCTGTCTCTGTCTGTCTGTCACGGCCCCGAAGACATTTTACGCGGCCTTCTAAAAAACGAGAGCATCGATCGGGATTTAAGTTATTTATCAGTATTGAAAACTTTTTTGACAATGTCTTTAGCTATAAAAAAACTAAATTAACTTTTTTTCAACAAAATAATAAACGTTTAAAAACAAAGTATTGTGCGATTTTGGATACATTCACGTGATTTATCATGATATATCAATCAGCTGTTCTCAAATATTCTCTCTGATAACTGTCACTGAATTGTTTACGTTCCAAGTTGGAAATGCTCAGCTGGAAATATGCAGATATTTACTATCATATTGATATTTGAATTATTACTCCGTACGAAGGACGGGTACAATACTTGGTTTTTAAACGTTTATTATTCTGTTTAAAAAAAAGTTAATTTATTTTTTTATAGCTAGACATTGTCAAAAAAGTTTTCAATACTGATAAATAACTTAAATCCCGATCGATGCACTCGTTTTTCAACGAGAAATAATTTTATAAAGTTGATGTTGAACTAATATAATTTGATCATTATTTACTTTGTCATTGTAAACGAAATGAGGAATAAAGATTATTTTTAGTTTGAATCTTGGACCTAAATTCGAGTGTACAAAACAGATTTAAAAATATATAATAGAAAACACCACTCACTCACCCCATCCACTCAGAAATGATGATATCGACGCCATCGATGCCGTCGGGCAGACTGACCTCCTCCACTTTGCCCTTAATGATGCTGACCACGTCGGACAGCTGATTGGCCTCCACGATCTGCTTGGCGTACTCCACTATGTTGGAACACTCGATGCCAATCACACGCGCCGCGCCAGCCTTCGCCGCAAACATCGACAGAATGCCAGTGCCGCAGCCAATGTCCAATACTATTTTACCCTGAAACAGCACAAAACAACCAATCAAACTGATGATAATGTTCCATATTACATCCGAAACGCCGATCTTCTAAGAGACCTGTAGGTCGAAACAGTCCAGGAGATGATTGAGAGAACGGTCAAGTCCAATGAAGAGTCTCTACATCACCAGTTCGCTGTTTTATTGTGATCAAGTAACTTTGCGTACTGTCTATTTTGCCAACATTCACTCCTCTTTGCCTTATGGCGTATGTGTCTGTATGGTGGCACCTCAGATTCAGAATGGAAAAGATTGTTTGTCATTCAAAAAAAGACAAGACGAGTTATTTTAAATATGGCTCCGAGATTGATTGATTGATTGATTTTTATTAGAATGCCAGGTCTTGAAAAACCTATTGCATTAAAACGAGAGAATCGGTGAGATATAAATCCAGGCAACTCGAAATCCTTACGATGTACGGTTTATATATCAAGGAATGCATTTTGTGTTTAAAAAAAGTGTTTAGAAAAGTGTTTCTCTCCATTCTGAGGTACATGACTACAATAGGGAAAATTTCATAACTCAACGACATAGAACAATATTATTCACTAGGAAACCATCGTTTATGGGAGCACAGTTTTTGAATTGTTTACCTAGTTTTGTTAGGGATTCACCAATGCCTGAGTTTAAAAGAAAACTGAAAAAAATTCCTAGTAGATTTGAGCCCATACACATTAGAGGATTACATACAGTCCAGACATGTTCAAAGTAGTTTTCTTCTATGTGCCTTATAATGTCAATTTTGAATATTCCCTTCAGTATTGATCTTCATGTATAATATTGTGTTGTATTTTGAGTTGCCTATGATTTTATCCTTTTGACGATTTTTATTCTAATTTTTATTGTGCTGTAACCAAACTATTTTATTTTGCATTACGATTTAGGTTTAGTGACTGACTGTTCAAAATGTGTGAAGCATTAATGAATAAATGTGTTTTTGTTTTACTTTGACTTTGACCACCAGAACATTGTAGCTAAGCAGCTCCTGGACAATTCAACACTACAGAGGAGACTGAGAAGGAAGACGCCACCAGACCTAATGTAAAGTTCCAGTGGTGCTCAGAGAAAGTTGAAAGTTGTACAATATATTAGTTTAAATGTTTTATTTTCTAATTGTATTGACAAATAAATAAATAGAATAAAATAAAAATTCGAAAAGGACTTAGAAAAGAAAGGAGTTACTTTATCAAAATAAGGAAAATTACACCTCAATCAAATTCCAATCAGTAGACATAAAAAGCGTTAAGTTGTAGAACTTGAAAACTAAAAAAATCAGTACAAAGCGAATTGCTACATCTGTAGCTGGTAAATTCATTTTAAAACAAATGCTGTCAAAAAAGGTTCTAGCTATTCATTGATGTTTTACTGCATAGTAGTGTTGAACCTATATTCCATTACATTCTTTCAGCTTGTGTGTATAATCGTATAGAAGAGAACACAACTGGCATATATTTGCATTTCGTGCCACTGAATAAACAATAAAATAACTTTTAATTTGTATTTCATTTGCATTATTCAGATCATTAGAGTAGGAGCATCAAAGCTTACAGATAATCACCATCGCTAAATCAAACACATGCTGTGGAATGGGGGTATTCACACTGCCCCAATATGTCATACACCATTTCACAGCATGTGTTAGATTTTGCGATGGTGATAATCTGCGGGCGCTGGATGCTCCACCGTTCAAGAACTTTATTGAGTCGTAGCAGGTATCTGATCAATCAGATAGAGATAAGCTGCTTTCTCCTGGGCATTCTTTGTAAAGGTGACCGATTAGATTGGCCAGCAAAAAAGACACTGTTCTATGCTGTATAAACACTTCCCGGTGGTTCGGAACCCATCTAAAGCTGTCGGTCCAACTCATCAATCACCATCATCCAACTCATTACCCATGCACAGGTCTCAGACCTGTGTGGGCTTCATCCTCCGGAAAAAAAGTCAGATGATCCGTACAAAAATAATATTAAAGCTTGTACAGTAATAATGTGCCTAATGTCCATTTTACATGTACTTAAAACGTGAAATATCCACTTTTTTCGTGAAATATCATTCAAGTGTTTATCTAATTAATAAATATTTTTTTGAGGATGAAGCCCACATAGGTCTGATACCTGTGCGAGGGTAATGAGTTGGATGATAGTGATTGATGAGCTCGACCTACAGTTTTAGGTGGGTTCCGAACCACCGGGAAATGATTTTACAGCATAGAACAGTGTCTTTTTTGCTGGCCAATCTAATCGGTCACCGTTACAAACAGGACCTACGAGAACGCAGCTTATCTCTATCTGATTGAACAGATACCTGCTACGGCTCGCCGCTATCACTTCCTTAAAAATGAGAAGAATGATTGAATGAGAAGAGGATGGAGTATGAGTAGAAACATTAAGAAGATGGATAAAAAAAGAAAAAGGAGAAGATAAAGAAGGAGAGGAACAAGAGGGATGAGAAAAAGAGACTACAAAATTAAATTTGTAGATAGGTTATCACAAAGTCTAGACATTCAGATTCCTGTTCTTAATATAAAGCAATTGTACATAAAAAATCTACTGATATTTATACATAAAAATAATTTGATTTCCACAGAATTACAACATAATTACTTGACTAGAAACAGATTACATAGTAACATACAATCCGCCCGACTGGATAATTCTACTCAACTATCAAATTCCTTCCATTTAGGACACTGGCTCTACCGCAATATTCCTGCTGAAATTAGACCAAATGAGGGTTGCAGTGTTGACGTTTACAAGCAAAGGGTGGGAAGGTGGCTGCTTCACATAGGTGCAGATGCTGTTAAGAGTCACCTTATACCTAATTATTTTTTATTATCTGCCTCTTAAAATTTAGATATAACGTTCAAATACTTATTTATTTTTAAATCATTTCTATTCCATTCTTTATTTCTTCTCTAACTTATACATTTTTGTTACTTTCATCCTCTGTTTCATGACCGATCAGTTCTAATGAATTATTTCACCACTTTTTTTGTGGCCGGCAACCTACCTTTTAATCTAAATTTTTTTTGTAACCTAACGTATGTTGAGCTTCCTAAATGCTGTCTTGTATCAAGTCTCTAGTGAATTTTAATTTTAATTTCATATCTTAGCTTCACACGTCGTTTTTCCCCTTTCTTATCTTCGTTTTTCTTATATTTGTTTTATGCTAATATTAATTAATAAAAATATGATAAAATTGATCTTATTTTCAAATTTAAAATTAATCTAGTATGAATATTAGCATATTATATAGATTACCGTACACAACATAGTATATATGAGTATTGGTATATTAACATACCGTACTATAATAACTACTCTAATATGTTTATTATTATTTTTTTATTCAATAATGACAGTAATATGCGACTCCTCCCCGCACACGGACAAATCCTCCGAGCGGGGAGTATATTCATAAAAAATTGCTTGTGACTTTTTTATAATTTTTGAATAAAGAAGAATTTGAATCTGAATTCAATTCATGAACAACCTGCTAGTCAATAAATTAATTAATAAGATGTCTACAAAAAAAAAAACAAAACAATTTCATCCTACCTACCTTTAAAAAAACCAATTACATCCTACCTTTGTTGTTTGTTTAATACATAGAATAATTACGGCAAGTCAGGTCCTAGCTTGAAGGAGGAAAGAAAGAAGAATGAGAAGAAAAATTAAGGAAAGAAGAATGAGGAGAAAAATTAAGGAAAAGAAGAATGTGGAGAAAATGACAAAGGAGAAGTTGGATAAGGAGGATAAAAAGAAGAAAAGGAATAAGAAAAAAAGGCTATTAAATTAAATTTGTAGATAGTTTAATACAAATTCTAGAGATCTAGATTCAATTGAATCGGACAACCGCTACTATTGAAATTCATTGCAAATCGCATTCATTGCAATTCATGTATTTAATGACAATAAAAATATTATATTGTAAATAAATTACTAAGATTTAATTACTGAATAGGTTTTTACAAATAACAAAGAGAAAATCAATCAAGTCCTACCTTGAACAGATGTTTGTTGTGATACATGGAATTACGATAAGTCAATGTCCGAACTTCATCCTTCAACATTTCCTCGTGTATTCCGAAGTGAGCGTAAGAATCAAAGTAGTAATCTCTAGATGTCATTTCTTCAATATTTACATCGTCCTTGACATTCTGCTTGGGATTCGAATTAGTAACTATAAGTTTCGTAGTGGGAAGGACGCCATTTTCTGTTATACCTTCCATTGCTTCCATGTTGTCAGTCTGCAAATAAAGCAGAAAAATTAGTATCCCAGTTAGAAGCCACATTATTTCACTCTTATTCAACAACATTATAAGACGTCCAATACACTGACTACAGAGTTTGAAATTAATCTTTCAGATAATTAATTAGATAAGAGCTTATTACAACTCACGAATTACATTGAAAGTGTATTACCCAACTACTCATTATCATTGTAAAAATAATTTCCAATTCAAGTTGAGAACGATGAATCGAAAAATTACTTCACCCATTCTGTTGAGTAACTTCATTGGAAGGGGTTGAATTAAAAATGTAATGAGATATTTGAATGTAATAGTCAATGAAGCATAATATGCATACCTTGAAAGAAACAAAGAAGAAAATAATTGCAATTAGAAGCGGTGATGTGATACTCATACACAATAAATATACGATTGCATACGTCTCCAAAATCACATCAAAATGACACACTAGTTTATCCCGGTGTCTAGTTTACGCTGCACCTCAATCAACTTCAATAAAGGTTCGGAACCCACCTCAAACTGTAGGTCCAACTCATCAATCACCATCATCCAACTCATTGCCCATGCACAGGTCTCAGACCCATGTGGGCTTCATCCTCAAAAATAAATTGAATAAAAAAATATAAACTCTTCTTAATCATGCTATCATACTTCGCTAGTTTGTACAAATTATAAATACATTAAATATAAGAGTTATTATTTTTTGTTGAAGGATGAAGGTCACCAAGGTCTGAGACCTGTGCGTGGGTGAGTTGGATGATGAGTTGAGACCCATGGTTTTAGGAGTTCCGAGCCGCCGAAGTGATTTTACAGCAGAAAAGTATATTTTGCTGACTGATCCCATCGGTCGGTCTCCCTTACAAAGATGGCCCAGATGTTCATGACTTCAAAACAGATACCTGCCACATTTACTGTACATATTTTCATACTTTGCTCATTTCTTCTAGCATTCTTTCTTTTCTACTTCCTGTATAAAACTTCATAATCAATTTGAATCACACTTATTGACTTTTGTTTTTCTCACTACAATATTTGTAAATTGAATTTTGGAGAGGGAGATAAAACGTTCAATTATCTGTTGTCTCGAGCAGTGAATTATTCATTGATAAAATGGAACATGAGTTTTATTATAGAAAAGCTGGAAAATTATTTTATATATTGATTTAGTACTGTAAAAAGTATTTTAATACTTAATTTGTTCCAATAGATGTTGAATCGATTAAATTATAAAATTTGGCACAATTTTTGTTCATAATTTTCATACTATCATTTTTTTGTCACAGATATCCTGCAATACTCTCACATAGATAAGAGTGAGCATACAGAGCATTACATATACAAAGTGTATCAAAAGGGACTTTTTAATAAAATTCAGAAATATTTAATGAGAGAACCTATAGAGGTGGTTGTAGAGTCAATTTGTAGGGAAACACACTCAGTTTTGACTCGCAAAGTTGGCTAGTGCCAGATTGGTTTGTCACGAGCGCTAGCGGCCGTTGCCTAAAAGATGGCTGCCTTCACTGGACCCAAGCGTGCTAGCTGTTGTGTTTTGGTTTGAAGAATCAATCATGATTAGATTTGATTTTTTGAGGGAATTCATCAAGAATAATGCGTATGTACCTCCTTTGCCAGTTTCTCTACCTGAACTTAGAGCAAGAACCATTTTCATTTCATTACAAATTTACGCCACCACGGAACAATTAACACAGTTTTGAAATAAACTGAGATGTGCAGGATAACCAACACAAAAACATCATTATTTAGATAAAATATATCGACGTGCTTCCCTTTAAAACAACACTAAAACCAATTATGTAGCTTTTTTGAATTATTTCACAATACAGTTGTAAAGTCCTTTTTGAAATACCCTGTATAGGAAAGAGAATATTTGATAGTAGGGAAAAAATAATTCGTATTAAAAATATCAAGGACATGGTTATGAGTCCTTTAGTAATGAATGAAAGGTTACTACAGCGTGATCATGTCACCTCAAACTTCAGAAAAAGGCACTGTAAGCCAATTTTCCTTAGACAGGGCATTCTTACTGTCTCTAGCAAATATGTTCTACCCAGCTTGCTGCATGTCAAAGGTATTAGAGACAGTCCGAGGTCTGATACAGATACGCACTCATATAGTAGGTTACCAGGAGAAAAGACATCATCGTCATTCCTTACTGCAGAAATAGTAAGAAATACTCTTTTCCCGTCGTTATTTTATTATAAAAAAAATTCCCCATCATTGCGCTGAGGTTGTTAAATGCATTGCCAGAAAAAGGTTAGAGACCCGGATGAAGGTGCTTCCTGGACCTGGCTTATGACAACACCACTCTCTATCAGCGAATATCTTAATGCTAATGGAAATATAGTCTAATCCTGCTGCCATCTTTGATGTCTTATCTTTTTAATTTACTCAAGACATCTATCCAGTTTACTGGTCAAAGACGAAGAAAGAAGAATGAAAAACATCTGTTTGATTTTGCGATAGTGATTATGCTCCACTGTACAAGCACCTTAATAGAACAAACGGCCGATCTATGGACTATGGGAGTGTCCTGATTCTAGAAAAATTTGCCCTGTCAGTCAACTATTTGGCCAGCAAATCAAAACTGTAGGCTATGCCAAAAAGGATCCATTATCTACTGAATATTAATTGATAAAATGAGGTAAGCCTCCCTATCATCGGCCGGTTAGGGACAAATTTGACGTCCTCTCCCAATATTCATATTTCAGATAATTATGTTCAAACACTATCTCATGTTATTAGGGTGGATGCCGAAGGTTGACTTAATCTCACCATTTATAACAAAGAAAACCTTTAGAAATTTAAATTAAGTTACTTGTTTTTTTCAACACATGTCCATCTATGAACTTCTTAATATCGGGCCCCCAATGTCCTAGTACCGGGCAATCGCTCAAAAAATACAGAAGTACTTAGAAAACGGCAAAATGTAATACACCTCGGGAGATCAGAGCCAACTAAATCCGTAATTTCTCACAGATTTTCAAGCTTCATATACGCTATTTAAAAAAAAAGAATCATTTTTGGTGTAAAGCAGTTGATGAAGAATTGAAGTAAACACGTTTTAGGTTAGAAGTGCTGAGTGGAAGATATTTTAGTAGGAGGCCGATAATTGTTACCTTAGCGAAGGAGTGGGAAAAATGGAAAGTTTATGAGTAGCCTGTTTCCCACACAAGTGTAGAAAATGTCAACGACTAAATAAAAGGTAATTAAATAAACATACAAGTTAATTTATTCATTTGCGAGTGGAAAGCAACAGAGGAAGTTCTGTAGAGGAAATGTACTTCTACTGGATTAGAACACACTTCATGCGAAATAAGCCTCTTACGCAGTTGGGTAGGAGCCGGGTTCTGAGGAGTGTATCACAGCAGCGTCGTACAGTGTAACACACTAGTGTTCATGCAGGAATGCTCCGTATCATTGTGGTGAGGCAGTAACTAAACATAGGAAGCTCACCGCTAATGGATGATACAGTCAATACTCTAACTATAATGAAAGATTAGGGACTTAGAATATTTTTCACCGAATATAGCAGCTATTGGCTTCCGGGGAGTGGTATTGTTCAGTACCTTCCCGTTACTTTACGAACTCAATTTTCACATGACACCCTATTTCAAGCATGAGGAATTCGAGAAAAATACTATCGACCACTCAGGTGCCCCCCTTTTTATTTTGGAGGGGGGAATTTTTAGAAATTTGAGATTTTTTCATCAAACTTATTTTTGCCAGATTCTCTGAGAAAAAACAAATCGAAAAATACCGGGGTTGGTCGCATTCGCAGCAGAACTGAGCTCAGGGGGCAGGAAAACAAATCCAAGATTAGGGACTTAGATTATTTTCGCTCGAAAACTGCAGCTATTGGCTTCCGGGGAGTGGTATTGTTCAGTACCTTCCCGTTACTTTACGAACTCAATTTTCACATGACACCCTATTTCAAGCATGAGGAATTCGAGAAAAATACTATCGACCACTCAGGTGCCCCCCTTTTTATTTTGGAGGGGGGAATTTTTAGAAATTTGAGATTTTTTCATCAAACTTATTTTTGCCAGATTCTCTGAGAAAAAACAAATCGAAAAATACCGGGGTTGGTCGCATTCGCAGCAGAACTGAGCTCAGGGGGCAGGAAAACAAATCCAAGATTAGGGACTTAGATTATTTTCGCTCGAAAACTGCAGCTATTGGCTTCCGGGGAGTGGTATTGTTCAGTACCTTCCCGTTACTTTACGAACTCAATTTTCACATGACACCCTATTTCAAGCATGAGGAATTCGAGAAAAATACTATCGACCACTCAGGTGCCCCCCTTTTTATTTTGGAGGGGGGAATTTTTAGAAATTTGAGATTTTTTCATCAAACTTATTTTTGCCAGATTCTCTGAGAAAAAACAAATCGAAAAATACCGGGGTTGGTCGCATTCGCAGCAGAACTGAGCTCAGGGGGCAGGAAAACAAATCCAAGATTAGGGACTTAGATTATTTTCGCTCGAAAACTGCAGCTATTGGCTTCCGGGGAGTGGTATTGTTCAGTACCTTCCCGTTACTTTACGAACTCAATTTTCACATGACACCCTATTTCAAGCATGAGGAATTCGAGAAAAATACTATCGACCACTCAGGTGCCCCCCTTTTTATTTTGGAGGGGGGAATTTTTTGAAATTTGAGATTTTTTCATCAAACTTATTTTTGCCAGATTCTCTGAGAAAAAACAAATCGAAAAATACCGGGGTTGGTCGCATTCGCAGCAGAACTGAGCTCAGGGGGCAGGAAAACAAATCCAAGATGAGGGAAGATAATGAAAGATAAGGGCGGTGAAAACTAAACCAATGGCGTTCGCTGGCGGAGTGGCGGTAATTATGAATCTGTTAGCTGGAAGCGGAAAGTTTTTAAGCTGTACAGGGGGAACGAGCTTGAGGAAAATTTCCAAAAAATTCATGGAGATCATTTTTTATGCAATTGACCACATCACGGAATTTCAGAACAATCAGTTCATGATTAATGGAGTTATGAGTATTTTCAAATTCAACATCATCTTTTAAGCAAAAACTTCATCTTTTCTTAGCTTCCCAGCTGGATTATAAATCGGATAAGGAAAGAATAGAATAAGAGAGGTGAGGATAATGAGATGGCAGTGAAAAAGATCATTATTTGTGTCAGTTTGCAAAATTTCTCTGGAGAAATTAGAGAACGGCCAGCCGCTAACATTTTCATATTAAATAACAAAAAAAAATAAACAGATACCATTTAGAACGGATAGAGGAACTACATTAGACATATGAAATGGCACAATAGTGGTTGCAGCCCTCTTATTTACAGATACATCACTCATTTTCAGCAATTTTAATTTTGAAATAATTGCCTATATAGGTGTGCAGTCCATTGTACAATTCTTAAATCAGTTGAAATTAACCAAAAATAATAAAAAATGCCTATACCTTCAAAAACAAACATGATTCAAATGAAGATAGGGCTATAAATGTGTATGTAAACAGTAATCAACGAAACCAGAAAGAAAACATTGCATTTCTTAGACGATTGACCTGGGCTCCATATATGGAGAAAATATGCTGTAAAATTTCATCTGTGGTATGTGTCCTGTATTAGCTTGCTAGATTAAATGACAAAGAAACTACTTTTTACAGCTTACCATGCGCTTCTGCTGTCACATATTAGGTATGCTATCTTAGTATAGGGTAATTCATCAAAACAAAACCTTGATAGGGTGTGAAGATCCAAAAGAAAGCTGTTAGATGTATGGAAAGAGTAAGATAGATTAGATTCATGTAGGCCGTTGGTTATTGAAGAGACTTGTTCTCCTATCTGTACCCTACTTATATGTGTATGAAGCTACTTTATATGTAAATAAGTATTATATTACCAAAATCATGACATACACATTTATATTACAAGAAGAGACATACACATTTATATTACAGAGGAGATCATCACTTGGTGAGTCACAATAGCAGCTTATTGAAACAATTACCTATTTATATTGGTAGGAAACTCTACAACAAGCTACCGCAGTTTTTAAAGAGTCTCAAAAATATAGAAATATTGAAAAAACAACTGAAAAAATATTTAGTTGATAAAGAATTTTATAGTGTACAAGAGTTCCTTTCAAATAAAATGTAGGACTTGAATAGGAAAATGTTATGTTAACGTATTTTAAACGAATGGGATTGATACAGACTATCGCCTCTTCAATCATCTGGTGTCGTCTACTCATTTTAGTGAGTAAAAACCCTTTACATTACTTTAGCTTGTATTACGCTATCTCTGGCGAGTCAATCACCGAATTATAAATAGTACAAATGGCACCCCAAAAGTGGGGCTACACAGAGAAAAGCAAACCTCCATTGATATTTATATTAGTATAAAATGGCTGGCCTAACTTGGAGAAAGTAAAAGTAAACCGAATATTATTCATACAAAATGGCGCACCAAACTTGTGGCCATTATATAGCAAAATTATTGCAACAAATCAAAGAACTCACGTTTTATGAATAAACAATACACCAGAATAAGATTGTTCTTAGTTCCTTAAAGTCCCTAGATAGAATTTATCCGGTGAGTCGTAACATGCTGATGAGGGGAGGCGGAAAAGGTGTAGAAAAAAATTTATGAGTGCATTAATCAATTTCTAATCGCGATTCCTTCTAGAGATAGTGCATAATTCAGTGATAAGAGGTCATGTGCTTTCAATGCTCAAGCTCAACCCGTACGTAGAAAAAAAAGTGACCTACACTTCGGCGATCCTTTCCCACTTTTGTCTTGTATTTAATAAGGGACCCTTTTTCAGAGAATTCATCTTCCACTTCACCATCTGCTTCAAAATCTTCTTCATTATTGTTATTTTCTCCCAAAACAGCACTGTGTATTCAGTACAGTAACAATGAGGAAGTCAGTGGGGGTGAACGGCCCCATTCAACCGGTTAGCCGGGGAAATTCCCCGAGTAGGAAGAGGCTCTCAACTATTCTATAAATAACACTTTTATTATTGTTTACTGTTTCTGGAAAAGATTATAAGTGCACTACTACGTCCGTAGAAATACAGTGTGTGTGTGTGTGTGTGTGTGTGTGTGTGTGTGTGTGTGTGTGTGTGTGTGTGTGTGTGCGCGCGTGTGTGTGTGAGATCGGTAAATGATGAGCAGGTAAGAGAGTGTAAGAGAGAACACCAAATGTGTTCTTTCCTCGGGGTGGGGATGTATTTCGAATTGCTGGCGAGTGGCGATTGATAATTGATTGGTACTTGATAATTGGCAAAGCAAGTAACATTAGTAAACATGCAATACAAACATAATAAAATTGTACAAATATTGAATTTTTTACAACAGGTCCATGGCCTGCTGGCATGAGTGCATACCGCGTCCACACGCAAAAAATTGAGAGGGCGTGGAGAGAGGTGAAAAGATCAACAAGGGGCTGCCATGAGCCTGCCACCATGCCGGAGTACTTGGGGGAGTACATGTACAGACACAACGTACTCGCCCAACTTGATACGGTGGATAATAGGGCTGCTGGGAGAGTCGGGCGGTTGCAGTATCTGAAGTTCCTTGAGGATTGCGCCAGTGCATACCCTGGTATTGGTAAGGTTCCAATGCATGATGACATTGAGCAGTGCCAGTGCCACTTATGCGTTGGATAAAATGGTTTGTATATAGCATTTGTAAATATGTCTATTGTACTGTAATATAATTATAGTGTATGGTAATGTATAGTGCATATTTGATTCTAAAACTTTTAGTAAGCTTACTACTTTCCTGTGGTTTTGTGTTGCAGGTATAGTGCTGAAGAACTGGCCCAGTCTCCAGTCTCAAGCTGTCTATTGTAGTGTAATATAATTATAGTGGTTTGTATAAATCATTTGTAAATATGTGTATTGTGCTGAAATATAATTATAGTGTATGATAATGTACAGTGTATATTTGATTCTAAAACTTTTAGTAAGCTTACTACTTTCCTGTGGTTTTGTGTTGCAGGTATAGTGCTGAAGAACTGGCCCAGTCTCCAGTCTCAAGCTGTCTATTGTAGTGTAATATAATTATAGTGGTTTGTATAAATCATTTGTAAATATGTGTATTGTGCTGAAATATAATTATAGTGTATGATAATGTACAGTGCATATTTGATTTTAAAACTTTTCATAAGCTTACTAATTTCCTGTGGTTTTGTGTTGCAGGTATAGTGCTGAAGAACTGCCCCAGTCTCCACTTGGTGTTTGTACACTACTTGTAAATGTTTATACTGTAGTTTACTATAATATAGTAGAGTATAATATTTACATTAATGTATGGTAAGGTATATTGCATACTTCAGTTCAAAACTTTTAGTAAGCTATCTAATTTTCTATGGTTGTGTGTTGCAGGTATAGTGAGGTGGACATGCAGCAACAAGTAGGAGCGTATCACCCCAGATGGCGCATACCATTGATTATGACTAAAGCAATGTCTCTTTTTGAGGCGTTCCAGTCAAACTCATTGGGTAACACTAGGCAGTTTAGTGGGTAATACCTTCTTCTCATACGCCTGATCATGTTTACATGGTTGGACATATGACCTGAAGGAAGTAGTCCCACACACCAGACTAGCGCGCCTTCAGATTCTTGCATGGATGCCAGCTGGATCTTGATTCAATTGACATGTATGTGAGCAGGTGAAGAGGTGCGCTATTTCTGAGGTGCGTAAAAGCATTCTGCCGTCCTCTTTTAGGAAAAAAAAAAAAAAACATGCGTTACATGCCAGCCTGTCTCCTTTGTATAATTTAAATATTTTTTGTTTCATAAAAAATATGTATTATGAATTTATCAACTTATCTTTGTCAGCACCATTTTTACACATCTATAAATTAAACTTTAGTCAAATCTTGCTCTGCTCTTTCACTTCAACTTCATTACCCTGAATCCATCTCATTTATGTAGTTTTAGTATTTTTTATTATTTTCTTTCATACATTGTGACTCGGATATACATATTCTTGGATATACATATATACTTGGATATACTCACTTTGATAGTGGTTGCAATAAATCGTACAGGGACATAAATAAATATTGTCATACAGTAAATTCAGATAGTGCTATTTTAAGTAATGAATAATAAAAAGAAAATGACACGATAACATTTTTTACAAATATTGAGACACTAGTTTCGTTTGTTATACCATTCTGAATCTGATAATGATATTACATCAATCTGATGATTGATAATGGTGTAACAACCGAGACTGGTTTCAGAATATTTTTAATAAATGTGGTCAACAACATTCAATGTTGGTATTGATAGAACAATCTTGAATCCATGTTCAGATGGATTTGCTTCAAAATATGCAAAACAATTGACATTAAAAACGGAATCCTGTCAGATTTTGTTTAAGAAGTGGGCATTTGTATTTTTAAAATAAAAAATACAAATGCCTAATCAACATTATTCACATAGCATGCTATGGAAATTGATTTCATTAGTTTTCAAGTTGAAGAGAAGAAATATCTTGAATTCCAATAGAATATTATTTCAGGAGAGAAATGTAGCTGTAGAGGGAATTGTTTAATTTATCACTTCTCAAATTGCTTTAGTCAAGGAATTCAGAAACAGGATGTTGTGATTTTAGAAAATGAAATGGAGACATACAGCGCAAAAGACTGTAATATACAAGCAGTCTCCAAACAAACTTGCTTCAACTATTTTAAATCATGAATGTGGCTGTCTCCACTGTGCAAATATTGGAGCAAATTTATTATTTTAACATCGAATTATGTACACGTGCTACCAGCGGGAATATTCTCCGCTGCTTGTGACTCACTGAAATTTGATTTTTACCGAGAATGTAGATTTTTAATAGCCAAACCTATTGTTATATATGTTTAAAACATACCATTCTTCCAAAACGTGAAATTTTCACCCCTTGTCAGGAATCAAACTGGCTAAATGAATTACTTTTTTTATACAGCGAATGATCCACCATAATATTATTGATGACAGAAGGTGCGTTTCCACTTCGCAAAGTGTATGTCTACATTACTGTTAATATGTACCAATTGATTTATTCAGATTTTCTTTCAATTGGAGTAAGTTGTTTAAACAAGTTCAAGACTTAACTTAATGTAATATTAACAGGGCAGTACGTCATGGAACACGAAATCCGGGAATTTTAAGAAAAGTGTAAGTCTAATAGACTTTCTAAAGAATCAAACAAGGTATTAATGGGAGTGTTTCAATAGCGAATGATTTTCCTATAAAATACGTTCTAAATTCCTGGTGAGTGAGAAAGTACTGTGCATTAAAAAGAATGAGTACAAAGAAGAACCCGCCTAGCTTAGTTACGCCACAGCAGTGAGCTTCCTATGTTTAGTAATTGGTTCATCACCATTATACGGAGCAATCTAGCAAAGCTCAGCGTCGATGCTACACACCTGCTCTACTATGATACACTCCCCAGATGCCAGTGGCTGCAATATTGGAGCGAAAATAATCTAAGTCCCTAATCTTGGATTTGTTTTCCTGCCCCCTGAGCTCAGTTCTGCTGCGAATGCGACCAACCCCGGTATTTTTCGATTTGTTTTTTCTCAGAGAATCTGGCAAAAATACGTTTGATGAAAAAATCTCAAATTTCAAAAAATTCCCCCCTCCAAAATAAAAAGGGGGGCACCTGAGTGGTTGATAGTATTTTTATCGAATTCCTCATGCTTGAAATAGGGTGTCATGTGAATATTGAGTTCGTAAAGTAACGGGAAGGTACTGAACATTACCACTCCCCAGAAGCCAATAGCTGCAATTTTCGAGCGAAAATAATCTAAGTCCCTAATCTTGGATTTGTTTTCCTGCCCCCTGAGCTCAGTTCTGCTGCGAATGCGACCAACCCCGGTATTTTTCGATTTGTTTTTTCTCAGAGAATCTGGCAAAAATAAGTTTGATCAAAAAATCTCAAATTTCAAAAAATTCCCCCCTCCAAAATAAAAAGGGGGGCACCTGAGTAGTTGATAGTATTTTTATCGAATTCCTCATGCTTGAAATAGGGTGTCATGTGAATATTGAGTTCGTAAAGTAACGGGAAGGTACTGAACATTACCACTCCCCAGAAGCCAATAGCTGCAATTTTCGAGCGAAAATAATCTAAGTCCCTAATCTTGGATTTGTTTTCCTGCCCCCTGAGCTCAGTTCTGCTGCGAATGCGACCAACCCCGGTATTTTTCGATTTGTTTTTTCTCAGAGAATCTGGCAAAAATAAGTTTGATGGAAAAATCTCAAATTTCAAAAAATTCCCCCCTCCAAAATAAAAAGGGGGGCACCTGAGTGGTCGATAGTATTTTTATCGAATTCCTCATGCTTGAAATAGGGTGTCATGTGAAAATTGAGTTCGTAAAGTAACGGGAAGGTACTGAACAATACCACTCCCCAGAAGCCAATAGCTGCAATTTTCGAGCGAAAATAATCTAAGTCCCTAATCTTGGATTTGTTTTCCTGCCCCCTGAGCTCAGTTCTGCTGCGAATGCGACCAACCCCGGTATTTTTCGATTTGTTTTTTCTCAGAGAATCTGGCAAAAATAAGTTTGATCAAAAAATCTCAAATTTCAAAAAATTCCCCCCTCCAAAATAAAAAGGGGGGCACCTGAGTAGTTGATAGTATTTTTATCGAATTCCTCATGCTTGAAATAGGGTGTCATGTGAATATTGAGTTCGTAAAGTAACGGGAAGGTACTGAACATTACCACTCCCCAGAAGCCAATAGCTGCAATTTTCGAGCGAAAATAATCTAAGTCCCTAATCTTGGATTTGTTTTCCTGCCCCCTGAGCTCAGTTCTGCTGCGAATGCGACCAACCCCGGTATTTTTCGATTTGTTTTTTCTCAGAGAATCTGGCAAAAATAAGTTTGATCAAAAAATCTCAAATTTCAAAAAATTCCCCCCTCCAAAATAAAAAGGGGGGCACCTGAGTAGTTGATAGTATTTTTATCGAATTCCTCATGCTTGAAATAGGGTGTCATGTGAATATTGAGTTCGTAAAGTAACGGGAAGGTACTGAACATTACCACTCCCCAGAAGCCAATAGCTGCAATTTTCGAGCGAAAATAATCTAAGTCCCTAATCTTGGATTTGTTTTCCTGCCCCCTGAGCTCAGTTCTGCTGCGAATGCGACCAACCCCGGTATTTTTCGATTTGTTTTTTCTCAGAGAATCTGGCAAAAATAAGTTTGATGGAAAAATCTCAAATTTCAAAAAATTCCCCCCTCCAAAATAAAAAGGGGGGCACCTGAGTGGTCGATAGTATTTTTATCGAATTCCTCATGCTTGAAATAGGGTGTCATGTGAATATTGAGTTCGTAAAGTAACGGGAAGGTACTGAACATTACCACTCCCCAGAAGCCAATAGCTGCAATTTTCGAGCGAAAATAATCTAAGTCCCTAATCTTGGATTTGTTTTCCTGCCCCCTGAGCTCAGTTCTGCTGCGAATGCGACCAACCCCGGTATTTTTCGATTTGTTTTTTCTCAGAGAATCTGGCAAAAATACGTTTGATGAAAAAATCTCAAATTTCAAAAAATTCCCCCCTCCAAAATAAAAAGGGGGGCACCTGAGTGGTTGATAGTATTTTTATCGAATTCCTCATGCTTGAAATAGGGTGTCATGTGAATATTGAGTTCGTAAAGTAACGGGAAGGTACTGAACATTACCACTCCCCAGAAGCCAATAGCTGCAATTTTCGAGCGAAAATAATCTAAGTCCCTAATCTTGGATTTGTTTTCCTGCCCCCTGAGCTCAGTTCTGCTGCGAATGCGACCAACCCCGGTATTTTTCGATTTGTTTTTTCTCAGAGAATCTGGCAAAAATAAGTTTGATGAAAAAATCTCAAATTTCAAAAAATTCCCCCCTCCAAAATAAAAAGGGGGGCACCTGAGTGGTCGATAGTATTTTTCTCGAATTCCTCATGCTTGAAATAGGGTGTCCTGTGAAAATTGAGTTCGTAAAATAACGGGAAGGTACTGAACATTACCACTCCCCAGAAGCCAATAGCTGCAATTTTCGAGCGAAAATAATCTAAGTCCCTAATCTTGGATTTGTTTTCCTGCCCCCTGAGCTCAGTTCTGCTGCGAATGCGACCAACCCCGGTATTTTTCGATTTGTTTTTTCTCAGAGAATCTGGCAAAAATAAGTTTGATCAAAAAATCTCAAATTTCAAAAAATTCCCCCCTCCAAAATAAAAAGGGGGGCACCTGAGTAGTTGATAGTATTTTTATCGAATTCCTCATGCTTGAAATAGGGTGTCATGTGAATATTGAGTTCGTAAAGTAACGGGAAGGTACTGAACATTACCACTCCCCAGAAGCCAATAGCTGCAATTTTCGAGCGAAAATAATCTAAGTCCCTAATCTTGGATTTGTTTTCCTGCCCCCTGAGCTCAGTTCTGCTGCGAATGCGACCAACCCCGGTATTTTTCGATCTGTTTTTTCTCAGAGAATCTGGCAAAAATAAGTTTGATCAAAAAATCTCAAATTTCAAAAAATTCCCCCCTCCAAAATAAAAAGGGGGGCACCTGAGTAGTTGATAGTATTTTTATCGAATTCCTCATGCTTGAAATAGGGTGTCATGTGAATATTGAGTTCGTAAAGTAACGGGAAGGTACTGAACATTACCACTCCCCAGAAGCCAATAGCTGCAATTTTCGAGCGAAAATAATCTAAGTCCCTAATCTTGGATTTGTTTTCCTGCCCCCTGAGCTCAGTTCTGCTGCGAATGCGACCAACCCCGGTATTTTTCGATTTGTTTTTTCTCAGAGAATCTGGCAAAAATAAGTTTGATGGAAAAATCTCAAATTTCAAAAAATTCCCCCCTCCAAAATAAAAAGGGGGGCACCTGAGTGGTCGATAGTATTTTTATCGAATTCCTCATGCTTGAAATAGGGTGTCATGTGAATATTGAGTTCGTAAAGTAACGGGAAGGTACTGAACATTACCACTCCCCAGAAGCCAATAGCTGCAATTTTCGAGCGAAAATAATCTAAGTCCCTAATCTTGGATTTGTTTTCCTGCCCCCTGAGCTCAGTTCTGCTGCGAATGCGACCAACCCCGGTATTTTTCGATTTGTTTTTTCTCAGAGAATCTGGCAAAAATAAGTTTGATCAAAAAATCTCAAATTTCAAAAAATTCCCCCCTCCAAAATAAAAAGGGGGGCACCTGAGTAGTTGATAGTATTTTTATCGAATTCCTCATGCTTGAAATAGGGTGTCATGTGAATATTGAGTTCGTAAAGTAACGGGAAGGTACTGAACATTACCACTCCCCAGAAGCCAATAGCTGCAATTTTCGAGCGAAAATAATCTAAGTCCCTAATCTTGGATTTGTTTTCCTGCCCCCTGAGCTCAGTTCTGCTGCGAATGCGACCAACCCCGGTATTTTTCGATTTGTTTTTTCTCAGAGAATCTGGCAAAAATAAGTTTGATGGAAAAATCTCAAATTTCAAAAAATTCCCCCCTCCAAAATAAAAAGGGGGGCACCTGAGTGGTCGATAGTATTTTTATCGAATTCCTCATGCTTGAAATAGGGTGTCATGTGAATATTGAGTTCGTAAAGTAACGGGAAGGTACTGAACATTACCACTCCCCAGAAGCCAATAGCTGCAATTTTCGAGCGAAAATAATCTAAGTCCCTAATCTTGGATTTGTTTTCCTGCCCCCTGAGCTCAGTTCTGCTGCGAATGCGACCAACCCTGGTATTTTTCCATTTGTTTTTTCTCAGAGAATCTGGCAAAAATAAGTTTGATGAAAAAATCTCAAATTTCAAAAAATTCCCCCCTCCAAAATAAAAAGGGGGGCACCTGAGTGGTCGATAGTATTTTTCTCGAATTCCTCATGCTTGAAATAGGGTGTCATGTGAAAATTGAGTTCGTAAAGTAACGGGAAGGTACTGAACAATACCACTCCCCGGAAGCCAATAGCTGCAATTTTCGAGCGAAAATAATCTAAGTCCCTAATCTTGGATTTGTTTTCCTGCCCCCTGAGCTCAGTTCTGCTGCGAATGCGACCAACCCCGGTATTTTTCGATTTGTTTTTTCTCAGAGAATCTGGCAAAAATAAGTTTGATCAAAAAATCTCAAATTTCAAAAAATTCCCCCCTCCAAAATAAAAAGGGGGGCACCTGAGTAGTTGATAGTATTTTTATCGAATTCCTCATGCTTGAAATAGGGTGTCATGTGAATATTGAGTTCGTAAAGTAACGGGAAGGTACTGAACATTACCACTCCCCAGAAGCCAATAGCTGCAATTTTCGAGCGAAAATAATCTAAGTCCCTAATCTTGGATTTGTTTTCCTGCCCCCTGAGCTCAGTTCTGCTGCGAATGCGACCAACCCCGGTATTTTTCGATTTGTTTTTTCTCAGAGAATCTGGCAAAAATAAGTTTGATCAAAAAATCTCAAATTTCAAAAAATTCCCCCCTCCAAAATAAAAAGGGGGGCACCTGAGTAGTTGATAGTATTTTTATCGAATTCCTCATGCTTGAAATAGGGTGTCATGTGAATATTGAGTTCGTAAAGTAACGGGAAGGTACTGAACATTACCACTCCCCAGAAGCCAATAGCTGCAATTTTCGAGCGAAAATAATCTAAGTCCCTAATCTTGGATTTGTTTTCCTGCCCCCTGAGCTCAGTTCTGCTGCGAATGCGACCAACCCCGGTATTTTTCGATTTGTTTTTTCTCAGAGAATCTGGCAAAAATAAGTTTGATCAAAAAATCTCAAATTTCAAAAAATTCCCCCCTCCAAAATAAAAAGGGGGGCACCTGAGTGGTCGATAGTATTTTTATCGAATTCCTCATGCTTGAAATAGGGTGTCATGTGAATATTGAGTTCGTAAAGTAACGGGAAGGTACTGAACATTACCACTCCCCAGAAGCCAATAGCTGCAATTTTCGAGCGAAAATAATCTAAGTCCCTAATCTTGGATTTGTTTTCCTGCCCCCTGAGCTCAGTTCTGCTGCGAATGCGACCAACCCCGGTATTTTTCGATTTGTTTTTTCTCAGAGAATCTGGCAAAAATACGTTTGATGAAAAAATCTCAAATTTCAAAAAATTCCCCCCTCCAAAATAAAAAGGGGGGCACCTGAGTGGTTGATAGTATTTTTATCGAATTCCTCATGCTTGAAATAGGGTGTCATGTGAATATTGAGTTCGTAAAGTAACGGGAAGGTACTGAACATTACCACTCCCCAGAAGCCAATAGCTGCAATTTTCGAGCGAAAATAATCTAAGTCCCTAATCTTGGATTTGTTTTCCTGCCCCCTGAGCTCAGTTCTGCTGCGAATGCGACCAACCCCGGTATTTTTCGATTTGTTTTTTCTCAGAGAATCTGGCAAAAATAAGTTTGATGAAAAAATCTCAAATTTCAAAAAATTCCCCCCTCCAAAATAAAAAGGGGGGCACCTGAGTGGTCGATAGTATTTTTCTCGAATTCCTCATGCTTGAAATAGGGTGTCCTGTGAAAATTGAGTTCGTAAAATAACGGGAAGGTACTGAACATTACCACTCCCCAGAAGCCAATAGCTGCAATTTTCGAGCGAAAATAATCTAAGTCCCTAATCTTGGATTTGTTTTCCTGCCCCCTGAGCTCAGTTCTGCTGCGAATGCGACCAACCCCGGTATTTTTCGATTTGTTTTTTCTCAGAGAATCTGGCAAAAATAAGTTTGATGGAAAAATCTCAAATTTCAAAAAATTCCCCCCTCCAAAATAAAAAGGGGGGCACCTGAGTGGTCGATAGTATTTTTATCGAATTCCTCATGCTTGAAATAGGGTGTCATGTGAATATTGAGTTCGTAAAGTAACGGGAAGGTACTGAACATTACCACTCCCCAGAAGCCAATAGCTGCAATTTTCGAGCGAAAATAATCTAAGTCCCTAATCTTGGATTTGTTTTCCTGCCCCCTGAGCTCAGTTCTGCTGCGAATGCGACCAACCCCGGTATTTTTCGATTTGTTTTTTCTCAGAGAATCTGGCAAAAATAAGTTTGATCAAAAAATCTCAAATTTCAAAAAATTCCCCCCTCCAAAATAAAAAGGGGGGCACCTGAGTAGTTGATAGTATTTTTATCGAATTCCTCATGCTTGAAATAGGGTGTCATGTGAATATTGAGTTCGTAAAGTAACGGGAAGGTACTGAACATTACCACTCCCCAGAAGCCAATAGCTGCAATTTTCGAGCGAAAATAATCTAAGTCCCTAATCTTGGATTTGTTTTCCTGCCCCCTGAGCTCAGTTCTGCTGCGAATGCGACCAACCCCGGTATTTTTCGATTTGTTTTTTCTCAGAGAATCTGGCAAAAATAAGTTTGATGGAAAAATCTCAAATTTCAAAAAATTCCCCCCTCCAAAATAAAAAGGGGGGCACCTGAGTGGTCGATAGTATTTTTATCGAATTCCTCATGCTTGAAATAGGGTGTCATGTGAATATTGAGTTCGTAAAGTAACGGGAAGGTACTGAACATTACCACTCCCCAGAAGCCAATAGCTGCAATTTTCGAGCGAAAATAATCTAAGTCCCTAATCTTGGATTTGTTTTCCTGCCCCCTGAGCTCAGTTCTGCTGCGAATGCGACCAACCCTGGTATTTTTCCATTTGTTTTTTCTCAGAGAATCTGGCAAAAATAAGTTTGATGAAAAAATCTCAAATTTCAAAAAATTCCCCCCTCCAAAATAAAAAGGGGGGCACCTGAGTGGTCGATAGTATTTTTCTCGAATTCCTCATGCTTGAAATAGGGTGTCATGTGAAAATTGAGTTCGTAAAGTAACGGGAAGGTACTGAACAATACCACTCCCCGGAAGCCAATAGCTGCAATATTCGGTGAAAAATATTCTAAGTCCTTAATCTTTCATTACAGTTAGATAGAGTATTGACTGTATCATCCATTAGCGGTGAGCTTCCTATGTTTAGTTACTGCCTCTTCACACTGATACGGAGCATTCCTGCATGAATGCCACACTACGACTCTACTGTGATACACTCCTCAGAGCCCGGCTTCAACGACCTTGTAGCAGCATTATTACTCTACTGCGCAATTCCAATAATAATTCAATATTTTAGATGAAATTCAAGCTAGTGAGTTATAACTTAGCTATTTAAAAAGACATTCGAAATATTTTGGTACATTCTTCAATCTCCATTCACCTTCACACCTCAAAGTATTTCTTAACCCTCACTTCAATTTCATCAGAATCAAGTTGCAGTCAAGTACTATAAGGAATCACAAGACCAAATAGATTAGCACCAATTTTGCTTTGAAAAATGAGAGTTGAAGAGTATGTTATCGACTTTTGGATTATGCCGCCACCACCATTTAATATTCAACACATGCTTGTGAGGACAAAGGATTCTGAGGCTGTACCAAAGCCGGCATCACAAATCAATAAGATACCGCACTTTACTCGAACAAGGACCTTTTTATACTGTCACCTCAATTCAAAATAATTTATTCCTTTCCATACAATAACTTACGATTTTTGGAAACAGTCACTCTATTTTCAAGGGGAAGAAATACAATTCATTGTATCACGTGCAATGCAACACTAGTTCACAAACATGTCTTGAAACTTAAAATTCTTTTTGTCAAAAACCTTGGGTGGTTGACACACTTGGAAAAAGTTGAACTTTTCAAAACTTACAAACCAAGGGCAGAGATAAGCTGGATCAAACAGTTTAAATAATTAAAAAAAACTGACAACTAAATCTAAACAAGGTAAAACAAAGCATTCACTCCCGCTTCCTCGTGTACCAAAAATCATCAAATCTTGCCATCTTACCGTGATGAGACACTAAATTCCAAAAACGAACTGTGATATTCAGCTAGATGTCAGCTACCAAAATGATATGCGCAAATGAAAAATTAAAACAGGTAAATAGCTAAATTCAAACATACCACAGTAACATCAGTATTGTTTTCTACGGAATTACTTTCAGACGGAAGAACTACTGCGGTTGCCGCCATCTTTTTGGTTTCTTTTGCAAGGCCAAAGGACGGATCAGGAATAGAACGTGACAAAATATTATATTCAAAATTTCTGCAATCATGATAAAAAATTATCTTTTCAAAATAAATAAAACAATAAAAAATTACAAATTCACACAAATTTTCCTTCTAAAGGCAAAATGGTTTTCAATCCACTTCGAGTCGAAAATCGAGATATCGTATTGTGAAATTGAATGAAATGAATCATTCAACTTTAAGAATTTTTTCAATAATTTATTTTCGATTAAAATGCTTTTTAACGGATTTATATACCCTTATTCATGATGTAAAATGACAACC
Source organism: Conomelus anceps (assembly GCA_948455865.1). Lineage (NCBI taxonomy): Eukaryota > Metazoa > Arthropoda > Insecta > Hemiptera > Delphacidae > Conomelus > Conomelus anceps. The sequence goes on from OX418219.1 coordinate 1,843,824, forward strand.
TGTACTATCAATTGCTTGCAATGAAACTTCTGATCGAGACTGTAACGTCAAATTTGGCCAATAGGAGAGCTTGAATTTCTAGTTTATATTTCTCTCTAGTTCCTGCACTGTGACTGTAGTAGCTGTTTTGCTTTTCCAGCTGCGTTTGGTGTACGTAGTTCGAAGTGTTTGTCTATGGAAGAAATAAGTGTTTTACAGGTAATTTCTGACTATTTTAATTCTATTTTGTTCTTTAGAAAGTTATTTCATAATGTTGCTTTGTAATTTACAAGTGTGCATCTCCGTAAGAGAATATTTATCATATCTTGAACCAGTTTCCGAATCGTACTGATACATTATCTTGATTATCATCCATTATTTTGAGAAGAATTCTCAATTTACACTCTTTTTAGATATTTAGGATGTTGTTCTGTCAGATGAAAGCTCAACTACATGGTTTCTTCAATTCTTTGACGGAAATAAGAGTGATGCAAATTCTGTTGTTACTGGCGTTGGTGTTCAGTGATATTGTTATTCGTGTCTCAATTTCAGTACATTCTACTTCATCTCAGTCAGAATAGGTTGAACTCTCATATTCTTCTGATTTCAGACATAGCTTTTGTAATAATTGAGTCTTTACCAAATAGGCTTTCTTGTCCTAGGCTTACCCAAAGTAGATAGCTTCTTTCTTAGAATAGGCTAGGTACCACTAAAAATCTTGATAAATCGATCTAAAACATGCTTAAACCGTGATTTTTAAAAACTCCAATCATATATGCAGTATAGGAATTGAAAGTTTTCAACTAAAGAGTCACCTTAGTACGGTATTTGAATCGGATGTTCATTTTGAACCTTCCTTGCTCGATTGTTTTATCAAAAGATGGCCAAGTTTGGACGATTCTATTCCAATTCCCTCTAACAATAATATTTTGTGCCAATGAATCTTATTACATTGGAAATCATAAATTGGATGCAAGTAGGAACAAAAATAATACAATTTGGCTAGCCCTTGTAGTATTTCTTACCAAACAAATGGTATGAAATAAGGTTTCTGCTAGAAATCTATGTGAAGCAGTAGAACATAATGTTATGTAACCAAAAACATTACTTTCTTCATAGCTTAATTGGTCATTAATTACCATTGAAAATCAATTTTATTCCTTTATTTTCTTAATTTGGCAATAACTTCCCCTCCCATTAAATCTTGCCCCTTTCAAAGTATGAAACACCAGTCAGAGAATCATATTATTCTGTCTCACCTAAATAGATTTAGTATTACTAAAACTGATTGTAATACTTCTAAAAGTTCATACAAATGATAAATAAGTTTGTATTTAGCCGCACCCATGTTGTATCACCTAGGATCAATCTTTCCTTCCCAAAACCCATGAACCAATAGGTAAGTTGATCAGTCTATCATTACTTCATGTAACTGTACTCACTATTTTCCGCCTAAATGTATCTCAATAATAAAGTGAATGATAGGTTAGTTTGTTATTGGGAAAAATCGATTTATCATTTATTTATAGACAGAATAATAATGAAGTGAAGATACAACTAAGTCCAAAACTACTCTCTTCACAAAAACATTCAAATAAATCAATAAGCAGTCATCAGGCCCATCTGAAAGCTCCTCCAATCTGGCCTTCTTTAAAGAAAGAAAGAGGGAATCCTGTTTCCAATCACGCTAAAATATATAATGTCTCAGTAATTTAATAAAATTAATTGTAAATATGGTATAAACTGGGAAGTTATAGCATGTATCTGTTCAATCAGGGAAGTGATAGCCGCGAGCCGTAGCAGGTATCTGTTCAATCAGATAGATAAGCTGCGTTCTCGTAGGTCCCGTTTGTAACGGTGACCGATTAGATTGGCCAGCAAAAAAGACACTGTTCTCTGCTGAAAATCACTTCCCGGTGGTTCGGAACCCACCTAAAACTGTAGGTCCAACTCATAAATCACCATCATCCAACTCATTACCCACGCACAGGTCTTAAGACCTATGTGGGCTTCATCCTAAAAAAAAAAAAAAAAAAAAAAAAAAAAAAAAAAAAAAAAAATCAGATAGATAAGCTACGTTCTCCTGGGCACTCTTTGTAAGGGTGACCGATTAGATTGGCCAGCAAAACAGACACTGTTCTCTGCTGTAAAATCACTTCCCGGTGGTTCGGAACCCACCGAAAACTGTAGGTCCAGCTCATCAAACACCATCATCCAACTCATTACCCACGCACAGGTCTCAGACCTATGTGGGCTTCATCCTCAAAAAAATGTTCTCAATTACCTCCAATAAATCAATTATCAATCTGACTGAATCCGCATTGACTGGCTTTACCCTCAACAGTACAGTCTGGCTTTAGTACATCAGATTGGCGGGCCGCTTAGCGCAGTTGGTTGAGGCGTCGCAACTGAAGCTTACTGTCGCTTCAGCGGTCGTGGGTTCGAATCCCGCTCCTCCGTTTGGCATCTATGTGTTATCAATCACCTAATTACCCACGCACAAGTCAATTTAAAAATAGTATCCAATTGCTGAGTTCATGAGAGCCTTACCGGTGGCGTCTTAAAGGTCTTTTCAAATTTTTAATGTCCATGAATTTGAATAGACCAATCAGATGCCACCGGTAACATTTACCGGTTACCGGAAAGTCTCCCATGAACTCAACTATTTCTACTACCTCAGCCCTTCTCAAATGTTATGTACTGGTGGTGAAAATATTCATATAATTGTTAAAATTTAAATAACAGACCAATTATACGGTTAGCGTATAGCTTTCAAGTATGAGCGGAGCTTTAAGAGCTTCATAAAACTATCAATTTTGCCTTTAGATAATGAACCAGTGAACAATCATGAGATCCTATTATGCATCTGTGCCACAACTGCCTCTATGATGTACCAATGAAAAAATAAATACTAATATTGTTAAAATTCAAATACAGCACATCAATAATTGGTATTACAGCTTCATTCAACCGCCTTGTCAGCCAACAGACTTGTCTTTTCCCATTCAATAAACCGGTAAATAATCAATAGATCACTATTTACTTTTATGCTTATTCCGCCACATGACTGCCATGTACCAGAGATTCAATAAATCATGATTTAGGATGAGTTCCTGGGATTTTTACCGGTAAATGTTACCTGTGGCGTCTGATTGGTCTATTCAAATTCATAGATGTTAAAAAATTTGAAAAGAACAATCAGAGCCGGTAACATTTATCGGTTACCGGTTTAGCTCCCACAAACCCAATCATTGTTTAGAATTGAAAAAAATAAAAAAAATAGACTGTTGAAATAGCATATTGCCTTTTCCAATATAAAAAACTTGTGAACAATCAGAGGATCCTGTTATTTATCTGTATCAACTCTACTCCACCTTAATGTGATGTGTAGCTGTGTAAAAGTCTGTTATATTGTTGAAGCATGCATCAACTAGGTTCCTCCAAACTTGCCTTCTCCAAAATTATGAGCCAGTAAATAGATCAGAGCATCTATTGTGTATCTCTAAGCAATTATGATGTACCACTGTTGAAATTATTGACAGTTTTGCTTTAAATTCAAATGGATCAATTGTAATACTGTTGAATCTGTTCATGAACCAGCTTCACAATCCATCATGATCGCCTTTTTCAAAATTATGAACCAGTAAATAGTCATCTTTTCATCTGTCAACTCTACCTCTATAATTAATGCATCAGATATAAAAAGGATGATAAAATTGTTAAATTATAAATATTAATTTATGTTGTATAATTATATTGTTAAAACGATTATTAAAATCTTCAAGGTCACACTACTCATCCATTAATCTTGATTTTCTCCCAAATCATGAATCACAGTAAACAACTGCAGGATCCTAAGCATTTTCCTAACGTTATTTATTCAATTATTCATCTATAAATAGACAGAATGCTGTTTTTTTATCCAAGTATGCTGTGCCACTGATAAAATGAATGATCATAAAAATTTAAACTTATGAAATCAACTTTTTGTCAATATATCATTTTTTAGTAATCATGACTTCCTGGAAATCATAACTCAGATTTTGTTTAGATGATTATTTCATATATTTGTGTTGACTATGTGTCTAAATCATCTCACCTTTGTATCTCATATACTGGTGATATATACATCACCCACCCTTAAGGGTCTCCCCACCAATAAAAGCCATACGAATTTACATATTATATAGGTGATGTATAAATATGTATATCTATGTGACCTATATCTATATGTGATGTGCCAGTGGTGAAATGAATGATAATAATTGTTGTGAAGTCAAATAATTAATAATTGTACTGTTTGAGTCTGCATCAACTAGGTTCACACCTTTAGGATTTTTTCAAAATCATGAACCTTGCTACTGTAACAGAGTTAGACCCATTATGGTCCTTTGCTAGCTCTTTCTCACCTGATTATGAAGTCTGAAAGATGAATATGATTATAGTTTTCACAATTAAAATTAATCAATAATTAGTATGATTGAGGCAACATCCAGCAAGCTCTTCACACGTCATTATAGCGTTTTACAAGATCTTCAACCAATAAATAATTAGAAGACCCTGTATTATTAACACTTTCCTAAGTACCTGCAAGTATAATAACTGTGGCATAATGACTACCTTACACCAGTTTATCATGACAAGAACCTGTTCCAACACTTTGTCATCTAAATACTAAAAAATTGTATAATAACTTTATGGTAGATTGACTATCTATGGTAGATTAATATAATATATAGCTATTTATAACTAATTATTATTTGTCTTTTACAGATGTTCGTGTTGTTTTCTCCTCAGAGGAAAAGAAAAACCGCATCCTAATGCAGCGCTGGAACAGTAAACGTGAAATGATGGTGAGGCTTTTTTTATTGTTTGTTGGATTAAATTTGTCCAACCTGTCATTTTTTATACTTTCTCTTTAACTAAATCGTATTCTCTATTATTTATTCAGCGATGAGTGGGAGAGAGGACCTCGAGTCCTAACTTCGCCCTAAATAAAGGCAATTAATCAATTTTTGGGTCTTATCTGCTTTGGTTTGGTTAGTTCAATACTCAGCACCTTCTTTTTTGCGCAAACTACTAAGATTTTTCATAAAATTTATTGCTGGTGGATTCTAGCAGATATATATGGAGAACACTTTTCAAGTTTTCATATATTGTGGTTAAAACTTCTTCTTTCTCGAAACCCTTCTGGCTCACAGCGTAGTGTGGTTTGAGGATTCCTCAGTCGAGCGCCTCCATGCTTCCCTATCCAGTGCCATCCTCTTCATCTGTTGCCAGTTTTTAGCTCTTGCAGCTCCCAATCCTTGCACATACTTCTCGTAGGTCATCCTTGGACGTCCTTTTTGTCTCACTCTAATAGGGTTTAACCACTGAAACCCATTGGAGTGGTAAAAACTCAAATTTTAAATTTATTTTTTCTTCAAATTATATAAATATTACAAATTAAAATATTTCAAATTACATTTGAAGACACTGCAAGGCAAGAAGGCATACCTGAGGGCCAGCAGTGGGTTACATATTTAGAACAAAGTCTAAATAAGATATAGTACGTGTGTAATATAGCACTACAACTAAACTACAAAATCTAACAAAACATTTCAAACTAGATAGAAAAGAATATACGTTTAAAAGTAAATGCGTCTGGCTTTTATTGGTGGGGAGACCCATACAAGTATAAGAATATAAGTTAAGAAATGCAAAGTCAAAATATGGGTAAGCTATTGTATGATCGGATAAACCTCTTAATTTTATTGTTATTGGTGCATCTTTAAAATATATAGGTATTAAATTTACTAATTCATATGAAATGAACGTGAATTATCTTCTGTAATCTACTTTGATATTATTGAAAAGAGCGCTGCTAGGATAAAGTCTATTTTTGAGTAAATGAGCTTTGATTATCTATTAAACTATTTACTTTGAAATACAGCACAGTACCTCCAATTAGTAGTAAATCTCATTGTTTCTATAGGAACCAAAGATCCATCTTATGAAGCTTAAAATATTGTTTAAATTACCCAGTTTAAAATATATTCACTCAAAGTTCGTTGAGATTCATAATTTTTTGCCGAATTTTTAATGGACTAGTTCAGCCATTTTGATCTTTTATCAATTCTTATATCTTATTTGAATCATTCAAATCCTGTATTTCTTAGCACCCATCATATGCTCGTATTAGTGCTTTATAGAGGCTGATACTTTTTTATTACTTATTTATTAACAGAAGGGATTAAAACGTGTTTATTTACTTGTAACGAGAGCATCTCAAGATTTTTATTCAAAACAAGAATTATTTCCTGTTTTCTTCTCAAAGTTGACCAAACCCTTACAAATCTAAGCTGGCCTCATTGTGGCTTTACACTGTAAATTATATATTATAAAATTGGCAAATTGTAAAGTGCAGTATAAAAAATTGTTGGATAGTTCCCTGTGAATATCTTTTTGTATCAAAAAATTCTTGGATAGTTTCACTTGAATAACTTTCATTTTATAAATGTGGATTTCAATCCATAATTTTTTTTTCTCATCCCTTTTACGAAACTATTAAGTAAAACCTTTTTTATTCTGCATTCTGCTAGTGCATCGTGTTCCGCATCTCCTTGTGAATGGCCTAATCTCTTTTTTCAATTACATTTCTTATTTTCTCATACTTCTGCTAGATACGTAAGAATCTTCTAGAAGTACGTACCAAGCAGATTGTCATTTGCCAATTTTCCATAAATACAAATACATTTTAATTCAAATAAATTGGATGTTCTCTTGTTGTAAAATTTTCTGTTGAAAAATCCACCAACACTAAAAATTGAGCTTGTAGCTGCACTTGAAATCTTCACCTAGCATGTTCCATTTACAACAGCTTATTCTCAAAACGTGGTTTTTCCTATAAAATTTGAAGTAAAATATTCTGCGATGAAAAATCCAACTCTACATTTAGTTTGTTACTATGCTTAAAATTTAATTAAAAAATGTTTAGTAATCTTCTTCACCTAGCATGTTTTATTTACTGGTAAGAGCGTATCTTTCTCAAAAAGTGGCAGTTCTTAAAAAAGTGATTTATTTACCTACTTTATTTAATTCTGTAAATAAATAAATTTTTTCCTGGCACTTGTTTTCTACTTGATGATTTTTTCTCACATAAATGCTTGTTTTCTTGTTGCATACTGATTGCAAATATGCTTGCCATCTATTCTCCAAATCATTCTATGATATTAATATTAAATATTAACTTAATTGTTGATCATTAAAAATTCTTTATCAAAATTTCTATTAATTATTATTTTTCTCTATTCATGTACGCCTCTTTTTGTATGTATAATGCGGGTTCCGTTGAAATTAAATTAATGTAAACACTTCCCCTATTGTCCAATCTTTCTTTAACAATAAAATTACTGTTCAGTACTCATGAAATTTATGATCTTTCAAACGGTTTGTTCTATTTTTATTTCTCACGTTAATTTATTCTCATTTGTCTTAATTTGGATGTGGATTGGCAGCATAATTTATAGTCTTTTGGACAATGTTTAACGAAAATTCTATTTTAGACATACAAAGTGAAGGTAACTTTATTTGAGATAAATACTTTGATGACACCTGGGAATGGTTTTATGACTATGATGCCCGGTTTCTCAGTCATTAAGTAATAAAAATCATTCAGTAGCTATTGATTCGATAGCGGCCCTAAGGCTTGTTTCACACACACCTGGCAGTCTGGTAACCGGTGTTGTTTACCGGCATAGTTACCTTGTATGATTTCAAAAATCGGGTAAGTGTACTCCATATGATACAATCTCCCTACGGCCGTGTAAACGACTGTCGGGTTTGTGTGAAACAAGCCTTAGGGCCGGCTGCTATTGAGTCAATAGCTATTAAATCATTTACTGAATGACTGAGAAACCAGACATTATCCTTTTAGAAGTCCAGTAAGAATTGAAATATTTCAATTTAGTAAGAAATATTTCCCCTTTAGTAAGAATTGAAATATTCGTTTTTCACATAACTTACAATGCTTTACTTAGGTACTAAACGATTTAAAGTATTAATGAAAGGAAGGTGAGTTTCAAAGTTGGTGACATGAACCAACGTGAGTTTTGAGATTTTGTATTTATTTTTCATGATTTTTAGAATCGATTCATAGGTGCTTTCAACAAGTCCTCTGTAAGCTATTATCCCTTTATTGTGAGTTATTATACCTTGCCTTGATTTTAGTCGATATTTTAATATACTTATGTATCTGTTTCTGCAGGGAGATGATCCCCCCTATCTAGCAGTGGGGACAGAGGTCAGTGCAAAATATAAAGGCGCTTTTTGTGAAGCAGAAGTTAGGAAAGTCGTTCGCAGCGTAAAATGCAAGGTTAGTAATCAAATTGATCTCATTGAATCATTTCAATCATATTTATTAATATTTTTATCTTTGAAAACTAAGAAATATGTCTATTCTTCAAGTACCAAATGCTTACATGTAATCATGTGAAGAATTGAATTCGATTAAATGTTAAATTGGATCGTTGTGTGTATTGACTACATCTAATATTTAATAGTTCATGTTCCTAGGAACTTCAAGTTCTATATTTGAAATATTCTGAAGTATTTGAAGTCCTATTTTCAAATAACTTTAAATGCATTAATTCATTAACTAAAGTCTGTCACTTTGCATTAATTGCACTATTTTACTATTTTCAAATAACTGTAGGCTAAATGCATTTTTTACATATTTCTGTAATTCTACTTCTCAATGTTGCCAGCTCAACTCTATTTGTATTGCTTCCCTCAACAAAGAAATTCATTTATATATTTATTTATTCCTAGGACTTGAAATGAGAATCCTCAATTAATACTGCTTAAATATAGTATGCGTCATAGTTGATAGAATAAAGAAATTTGAAAGAAATTACGATGGGTTTTTACTTGATAGTAGTTGATGTATCAAATCTAAATCAAACCAGAACTATTAATTTGGCATTCACGTTTTGTGTGTGAGAAGATATGCTGTGTTTTTTGTGATTGTGTACATCCTCGAAACGATTTTAAAATTAATGAACGTAAAAGTGATAGCCGTGAGCCGTAGCAGGTATCTGTTCAATCAGATGGAGATAAGCTACGAACTACTGTGCCTTCTTTGTAAGGGTGACCGATTGGATTGGCCAACAACAAAAAAGACTGTTCTCGGTTGTAAAATCACTTCCTGGTTGTTCTGAGCCCACCTAAAACTGTAGGTCCAACTCATCAATCACCATCATCCAATTCATTACCCACACACTAGTCTCAGACCTATGTGGGCTTCATCCTCAAGAAAAAGAACTGTTATAATTTCAAGAAGTTGATAAAGAATGTCATCACAAACTGTATTGCCAGGATCAATTTTTTGAGTGTCATAAAATTTTTGTATATACAATATTATTATTTATCTTATTTTTATTTTTTATTTGCAGGTTGCTTTCAAACTTGGTCTTGGGAATGCAACTGTTACAGATGACCAAATACGAGGCACTCTAAGAGTAAGTGATATGTGATTTTGTTACATCTAAATTATTTTTTCTATTTCTGCTTATTGAAAGTTTGTCTTGATTTTTGAAAAGATGCTCTGTATTACAAAGCTTGAAAACAATATAGCATTCTAATAAAAATGTTGGATGAACTAATTCATTAGTAACCTAATAAATAGCATACTAATTTAAAATTTTAGTATTCAAATGATCATGGGTGCTATATGTTCTGTAATTTCATACCGTAACATTCTCTCCAGACTGTGAATTTATTCTTCAACGTATTCTTTACGCTATGGTATTATTGAATTACCATAGTATATGGTATATGAATTATTAGACAATAATTAAACTTGATGTGTTAATAAATGAATATTTACTTCATTCCTGTAGTAAATAATCCGACAACTCAGAACACTTCCTATGTCATTTTTCATGTTAATATCACATACTATGATCAATTTGAATTCCTTTGGGTTTTTGTTATCCTTTCCCAGTTTAATTTTTTATGTATTGGACGTTTATGCAAGCTTAGTTTATAGATTGGATTGATAGATTTTTAGCTGTATAAATATTCTTTTTCCAGTTAAAATTTTAAATTTCTTTGTCTTTATGCAAGCTTTATTAATAGATAGCTTATGACGCCATATATTTTTAGCTCTATGTATAAACTCTTAGTAAGAGTACTCTTATGCACAATAGTAAGAATAGTTAACTTAAATGTTGTCAAACCACTTTATTTTGAATAAATTGTTTAAAAAATTACAGTATAATGGTTTCGTGGCTTGACCTACCACATCCTCAGCTGTACTGTTTTCTTGAGAGAAGTGAGAAATGAGGTTATAAAGCTGTGGACAGAATCGATTGTAGATTTTTTCAAGACGGAGGATCAATTTAACACTGGATTTTTAACTATTGTGGTGGCATGTGGAGTATTCTACAAAGATTCCCCCCAAAGATTAAACCTGGACTTATCAAATAATTACAAAATCCAATGGCAAATTGATCCTCCATCTTGAAAAAATCTACAATCGATTCTGTCCACAGCTTTATAACCTCATTTCTCACTTCTCTCAAGAAAACAGTACAGCTGAGGATGTGGCAGGTTAAGCCACGAAACCATGGTACTGTAATTTTTTGAATAATTTATTCAAAATAAAGTGGTTTGACTACATCTAAGTCTTATTATTCATCATGAAAAAGTACCACAACATCCATTCACAAACAAATGAATTCTAGTAAGAATAGTACCGTATTCATGATTATACAATTATATAAAAAAGTACAACTTAGACTTGCCATTTCGTTAGTCTCATACAATAAGTTATGTTGTACAGAATTTTACAATATAGTTTGATTTTTCCACCAGGCTGGCTCGAATGTTGAAGTAAAGCATCCCGAGAAAAAAGAATTCGTAGAAGCTACGATTACCAAAATTCAAGATTGCAGTCAATACACCGTTGGTAAGTATCAAATATTTTCTCACTAAAAAAATATATAAAATGAGTTGAATGAAAATCAGTTGAGAGTGAAATATTATTTCTGTATTGTTTTATTACTTAACATAATTTAAATTCGAAATGTAAAATATATTTTTGTAGAACAAATTGGTTGTAATGATTGCACAAGCTCTGAGAAAAATAATACAGTACTTGGAATGTAACGAATATTGCCAGCTGAAGAGTATAGAATAGAATAGTTTTTATTTTTTTATTTTTCCTTGTGGCAAAGTTTAGACTGAAAAGTTATTTTCTCACTTAACCACCTCCATGAAATACAATGAATATAATTATACAGTAATACAAACCAAAACAAAAGATAATAATAAAAATAATAACCATTAAGTTCAACAATACTAGTAGAAAGACAAAAAAAAAATTGATGCACATTCACGCTTATTGCGCAGCTGCGGTATTGTAAAAATAATAATGAGTATAGATTTGATCATTCCTGGCAAAAAAAGAAAACAACTGTATGAATGTGAAATGAATAAATTATTTAGATAAAAATGAATGTTTGAATAAATAATGTTATTCTGTGGTATGAAGTATGATGGGCACCCCTATCGCCAACCAGTCCCGCCACCGGAGTGACCGCCACCGCCAGCCAACCACACAGTGACGGCTCGGTTGAAACAGGGATACGGCCACACAACACCTTGGTTTGAGGAGGCAGCAAATTCCATAACCTTGATGCCAAGACAAGGAAAGGCTGGTTGTAGCAAACAGTTCTGTGTCTGGGAATTACCAGCAAGTGAGATCGACCTCGCGTCTCTCTAACACTTACCTGCGACAATTGTTGTAATTTATTGTACAGATAGTGAGGTTCATTGTACATCAAAGAGTAAAGATAAGTAAATAATGCAGCGCTTCTGCTAATCACCTTGTATAGAAACCACATACGAATAATTGCCTAATTCCGCTTTTACTTCACAAATGCATTCAATTAATAATTATAATATTCAAACAATTAGGTTTTTCAAATTAATTTTTTGAAAATCTCAACAAAAAAATGTTCATTCCATTTTAAAGCGACTTAGCTCAGCAGCAAATGCCATATCAAGGCTTACAAAATTATTATTTCATAATGCTGTTCTCTCAGCATATTATGAATATTATGAGCCACTGCTCTCATATGGGATATTGTTGTGGGGACGCACAAGATACTCATTGTCAGCCTTTCGGGCCCAGAAGAGAGTCCTTAGGATAATGTTTAAAAAGTCACCCAGATTTTCGTTTCGGTCTCTATTGAGGGAATATAGAATTTTGACAGTTCCTAGTCTCTATAACTTATACCATTTAGGAATTTTGGCATTTAAATTAAGGGATAACTGGACAACGGGTGCAGACATTCATCAGCATAATACAAGGCATAGAAATTTAATTAGAGTGTGAATAACAGCACAGGACAAATTTTCATGAACTGAAGAATCCCAATTACATCATTAAACGGGTATTTAATTTATTGCTGTGTCATGTTAGAAATGCTCAATCACTCAATTTGTTCAAGAGTAGAATAAAGGAATGGATGATAAATATCTGCTTTTATAGTTGGCAAAGCCTTTTTGAACATTGAAATTTGTTGCTACTGATACTGGTATTCTGTAATATTGTATTGTTTATCTTAGTAAAAGTAAATTCGTATGGCTTTTAGTGGTGGGGAGACCCTTACGGGTAGTTCCACCTCGCCGCTTTTTTAACGACTGCTTTTTTTTTGTATGCAACCGGGACCGACGGCTTAACGTGTCCTCCGAAACACGGGAGTGGCTCGAGAAAAATATCTTGTACTCAACTGGGATCGAACCCAGGACCTTTGGCTTATCAGACCAGCGATAAGCCAACTCGGCTACGCCGACTCCTGTTTATCTTAGTGACTTGTAGTTACTGTATATAGGTATTGACTGTGATCATTTAATGTATTGATTATTTTAATGTTGTATGACAATATTGTCGATTTATATTTATTATAACTCATGATAAAATTTAAAAAATAATAATTATGTGTTAGTTCAACTTTTAAACTTTACCTGAACTGTGGTAACTCATGTTTTGTTTTTGCTGATTCGCCTATTTCGTTTTTTCTAGTGTTTGATGATGGCGACATCACAACGTTGAGGCGAACGGCGCTGTGCCTGAAGAGTGGAAGACACTTTGCCGAGAGTGAGACATTGGATCAGTTGCCACTCACGCATCCCGAGCATTTTGGAAATCCGGTTATTGGCGGCAGGCGAGGCAGACGTAACAGGCAAGTAACATTTTTTTGGAATGTACATTTTGAATTTGATTTATTAGGTAGGTTGCATAACTCTAAGCTGAAATCCGTTAACGCTAAAAAATATGATGATCAGTTTCAAGCCGCTTGTACATTTCTAAGGGTGGGGGCTGGTCACGCGGTGGGCGTGGTATTCAAGCGATCGTGATGTTCAGTCACGATCACTCAAGACTGCGTTGGGATGGGTGACCATGCGTCTACCACTTGATGTTATATTCTGATCAAAACGTAAACAAACCTATGCTTACAAATATTTGGACAATTGTAAAAATTTAGTAATAGAGACAGTTTTGGGTTAAAAGCCTATTGTTTCTTTACAATAGTTTGTACTTTGACTGTATCAATAAATAAATTATCATTTACCCGGTGGTTAGGAACCCACCTAAAATTGTAGGGCCACCATGTTCTCCATAACATTCAAATTCAAATTCTTTATTGATTTTATTTGAACAATACATAAAACATTTAACATTATCTAAATATTATGAAATCATACTCACAAGACATCCTGTCCGTTCGTGAGTATGAGTTTTTGAGATGAAAAAATAAATACATTCTGAGATGAAAAAATAAAATAAAAAATTGACTCAATAATATACACATGCAACAAATAAAATACACATGACTCAAACGGCGAGGTGGTTCTTCCCGTAATGGTCTCCCCACCAATAAAATCCATGCGCTTATTATTATGTAAATTCTTCGGGTCCTTGGATACTCCGTTGTATCTGTTTATTGAACTGACTATTGTACAAACATACATTGGTAGCGCAGTTGGTTGGAGCGCTTGTCTGTGATAAGGCTCTTGCTGGCTTCGTTTCCTGCAGCCTTGAGTTCGAATCTCATTCAGCTATGTATGTTTCTCATCATTACCCACGCACAAGTCTCCGGAATCATGTGGGCATCATCCGCAATTGAACAAAAATATGTAATATATAGTGGCAGGATATTTAGCTGTACTGTAGGAGTACAGTACTATGCTATGGGAAGTGGTAGCCGTGAGCCGTAGCAGGTATCTGTTCAATCAGATCTTGAATAAAGCTATAATGACGTGTGAAGAGCTTGGTGGATGTTGCCTCAATCATTCTAATTATTGATTAATCTTAATTGTAAAAAAACTATAATCAAATTCATCTTTCAAACGTCATAATCAGGTGAAGTGATAGCCGTGAGCCGTAGCAGGTTTCTGTCCAATCCGAGATAATCTGCGTTCTGGGCACTCTTTGTAAGGGTGACCTATTAGATTGGCCAGCAAAAGGACACTGTTCTCTGCTGTAAAATTACTTCCCGGTGGTTCGGAACCCACCTAAAACTGTAGGTCCAGCTCATCAATCACCATCATCCAACACATTACCCACGCACAGGTCTCAGACCTATGTGGGCTTCATCCTCCTAAAAAAAAAGTAGGGCAAATGATTCTTTTCTTTATAGTATGTTTGATTTGATTCATATTTGCTTCCACCCTTTCCCTTTCACTTTATTCATCTTCGTTTTCTTTTCATTTCCTTCAGAGATGACAGCAGCGATGACGATGAGTCAACGCGGGGCGGCAAAGGCGGCAGCAACAAGCAGGCGCAGAGGAGGGAGGAGAAGGAGGCGGACATTGGGAAGGTGGTGTGCGTGGAAATTAGCGAAAAGAAGAAGCAGAAGGACAACTGGTTTCCCGGTTTGGTGGTGGCGCCCACTGCGCAGGACACTGTGCGCATACACGTCAAGGAGGAGTATCTGGTGCGATCGTTCAAGGACGGCCGATAGTGAGTGCTATTTACTATTGTTATCTCAGCTTGGCAGCCATTTTGGATTTCTGGGCATGCAGCAAATTTATTTGCTGTAAAACCATACAAGGCCAGGACGGTATAGTAAAGGGCGAGGACATTAGACCTTTTTCGGCCGTCGTGAGCTCTGCATGCTGTGACGTCACCAACGAGACAAACCGCTCAACCCTAATGCTAAGCAATGCTTTTTCGTTCTCTTTTAGACTCTCTCACAAATTGTGTAATGAACTTTTTTGCATGCAAAAAAATTGAAAACTATCTATTGTTATATACACTAACAGAATGTAGCTTCAAAAGTAATTTATTATAAGTTCTACTCACCAATTTGGTCCAAGTTTAATAAGACTGTATTTTGAGAAAGTCAGCAGAAGATTTTCTTCTAGTCCCGGCACACACATTATGAAACGTTTGATCTTTGATACAAATGAAATTGAATTTGAGATAATGAATTTAAACAATAATATTAACATTAAATTTATTAATATTGAAAATTAATATTATTTATTATTAATTATCTCATTATCTTATCTTATATAATGATCTTATCTGATTATCTTATATATTATTTATTATTATTATTAATTAATAAAATGTATTAAATATTAAAAATCAATATTAAATTTGAACACTAATGTTGCTTTTTCAAAAAGGAATTCTTGTATCTATCTCTTCAATGTTTGGACCACACTTAAAGTGGACGAAATAAGGTTGGGTCCAAGAAATAAATCAATATTATAACTTGAAAAGTGCTCAAATATAAATATTAGTGTTCAGTGTTCAAGTTATTTAGTGTTCAAATTTAATATTGATTTTTAATATTTAATACATTTTATTAATTAATAATAATAATAATAAATAATATATAAGATAATTAGAAAATATCATTATATAAGATAAGATAATGAGATAATTTATAATAAATAATATTAATTTTCAATATTAATAAATTTAATGTTAATATTATTGTTTAAATTCATTATCTCAAATTCAATTTCATTTGTATCAAAGATCAAACGTTTCATAATGTGTGTGCCGGGACTAGAAGAAAATCTTCTGCTGACTTTTTCAAAATACAGTCTTATTGAACTTGGACCAAATTGGTGAGTAGAACTTATAATAAATTACTTTTGAAGCTACATTCTGATAGTGTATATAACAATAGATAGTTTTCAATTTTTTTGCATGCAAAAAAGTTCATTACACAATTTGTGAGAGAGTCTAAAAGAGAACGGAAAAGCATTGCTTAGCATTAGGGTTGAGCGGTTTGTCTCGTTGGTGACGTCACAGCTCTCACTCGCCCCCACTTTTTGGAGACGGTCGGCTCGAGTCTCTTTACAAAGGAATGTCCTCGCCCTTTACTATACCGTCCTGATACAAGGCAATGAGCATCGTCAAATATTACAATTATTCAACAAGATATCTTATTATTATAGATACATTTCAGTAAGGTACAAACTTGAAAAAAAATAACTGTCTTAATGTAAAAAAAAATTATAGGCCTACATAATTCGCAGATTTACACAATATCCATAGCACTTTGGAGGTATTCCTCAGTTGAGTAAAAAGCCTTTGCCTTCAGCCAGACCCCTACAACCTTGTAAAAATTTCTCTTGTTAATCTTTTTATATCTTTAGGCAGTTTATTGTATAAAATAATCTGCTGATAATTATGGCTTTTAACAGATTTTTCTTGCCTTACACTAGGTCTTATAATATCCTCTATCTGCCTTGTGTTATGGCAGTGTATTGCAGAAATTTTATCAAAGAGATGGATATTATTTTTAACAAAAATTAAATTCCTGGATTTCTTGTTCCATGACGAACTGCGTTGTTAATATTAGCAAGTGAGTTATACTTATTCTTAATGAATATTTGACTGCAAGTCGTTAAATTTCACATGAAAAGTTGAAAATTAAATTATAAAAAATGAACAAACATGGCAGAGTCATTATTTTGTGTGGAATTGATGGGTATTTTTTAGATGATGAGGACACTTTTAGCTAGCATTTTTAAAAAATCGGCCGTTTTGCAATTATTTAAATACAGTGGTTCCCAAAGTGGTCCATGTGGACCCCCTGGGGTCCACGGGGACCTGCCAGGGGGTCCATGTCAGTGAAAAATAAAATTGGGGGTCCATGATATGTTAATGGGGGTCCACAATAGCGAATATCTTTTGATCAGGGCGTGGTATATGCTAAGTACAATCTAATATCAAAACTTACACTGTATTTCTAAGTAAATTAGGAGTTTTACTCACTTATACTGAAGATACTGGAGGTATGCAAACAGAATCTTCATCAGCATAGAAGTGAAATGGATCCCTCTAATATCTCAAGTATATGTGAGTAAAAATCATAATTTAAATAGGAATACAGTGTCATTTTTTATATTAGATTGTTCATCAAGCTTTTGTAATGGAAAACATCACAAAGTACCAGTAGGCTACTTATGTACTTGTATAATACTGTTATATACAAGTGATGAGGCGAACAAGGCAAGTTTCCTTGGGCCTCAACGTCAATGGGCCATCATTTTTTTACAATTAATGTAAGCAAGTGATAAAACAATAAAACATATTTTAAAACAAAAAAAAACCGACTTCAGTGAAATGATAAAATACTCACGTACTAAAAAGTTTAAAATAAAGTATTTACTTTAAACTGAGAAAATTTTAAATTTCATACAAGTAATCTTTTGAAGTCGGCGCCAAATATTTTATGAAGTTGATAAGAAATTCTATCTAATATCAAAACTAACACTGTATTTTTTTGGAGGATGAAGCCCACATAGGTCTGAGACCTTTGCGTGGGTAATGAATTGGATGATGGAGATTGATGAGTTGGACCTACAGTTTTAGGTGGGTTCCGAACCACCGGGAAGTGATTCATAAGAAATTCTATCTAATATCAAAACTAACACTGTATTTCAATTAAATATGTGATTTACACTCACTTTTATTGAAATACAGTGTCAGTTTTGATATTAGATTGTTCAATTAATTCGTCATGGAAAACATCACAGAGTAATTCTGTTATATTTTAGAAGTTTATGGGAAATTTGGCACCGACTTCAAAAGATTACTTGTATGAAATTAAAAATTTTCCCAGTTTAAAGTAAATACTTTATTTTAAACTTTTTAGTACGTGAGTATTTTATCATTTCACTGAAGTCGGTTTCTTTTTTTGTTTTAAAATATGTTTTATTTTAAGCTTTTTAGTTGAATTTTCAAACTTTGAAAACATGAGAAATTTCTTAAAGACTACATTATGAAATATTTATCAAATTAGCAAGCCAATAATTAATTTGTAACATCCAAACTTAACTAAAAATCCACTTATAAGAAAAGATAAACTAAGGAAAATTCTACAACGTTTTATTTAATGTGGAATGTTGTATTTAGGAAAATTATAATAGTGAAAGGCTTCTTAAAAGTGAAATGGCTTTTGATTCATTTTGATGTGGTCCCTTTCAGAATATACCTACACTGAAATAGTAGGCCTATATTACGTTACAAGTGTGGAAAATTTTGTTTAATAAAAATATGATAAGTTAACGCAGGAGATGAAGTTGAGTGCGGTATTATCATACGAGTATTGTAAACATCTTCCCGGACGAGTTATGTACGATATTTTTCGTGATATTAGTCATATATATTTTTTTTATATAAAAAACATAAACTTTGAGCTAGTAAAAAAGGATCATTAAACATAACCTCAAAATAGCCTATTGTACGCATATGTATTTAATGGCGAATAAATATTCTTAATCCATCACAGCAGCGAAACTAAAAATACTTCTGAGATCAGCTGTTTTTCCAAATTCTCCAACTTATATGATTGAAACTAAATAAACTTATTCCTATGACTCAATAACATCAAATAAATTATTTACAATTTTCATATGAACATATGGAGAGAAATATTATATTCTTCTTATTCTTGATTCAAATTAAGTTCACGTGATTGGTCAAAACGGGACATTACAGGCTTGTTTCACACTGAACCAGCTTTGGGTAACCAATGTCGTTTACCCGGCATAATTGCATTGCATCATATGATTTCGAAAACCATCTAGATGTGATACAATGATCAGCCTGGTAAACGACACCGGTTATCCGATTGGCGGTTATGTGTGGAACTATCCTATTCAAACTCGATTGAAATGAAGACATCGAAGAATGCTCCTTTTTGTTTAATATTGGGCTAAGTATTGGGCCGATCCTTGCGAAACTTGGATGGGACCACCGCTGAGCGATGCTCTTTCATTTAAAAAAAAGTTCATCGAAATCGGTTCAATATTGTTCGAATGATTGATGTACAAACATAAAAAAAAAACAGGTCGAATATGGTAACCTTGTTCTTTTTGGAAGTCGGATAAAAAATAAAATAAGGGGCCCCAAATTGTACAGCTAGGGGCCTCCAAGGCCTCTTTTTTTCAGTTTGGACCTCTAGAGGCCTCTTAGAAGCTCAACACCCTAGAAGCCGCGGGCCCTACGGGGGCCATTTTTATTGCCAGTATAGTCATTTGAAGTAGAGATTCAAGTAGGCTGCATCTAGAATATTTTCAAATTTCAACGTTTATACATAAGAGTCCCCTAATATGACGTCGGCTTTGGGCCTTCAAAGACCCCGCGATGCTGGTGGGTCCCAGTATTTTTGGAGCCCCCAAACATGGGTTTGAATTTCCCCAGACCACTTGAATGAAGTTGACACAGTAGGCTTGAAAGGAGAAAAGGACTCTTAATATTTTTGCAGACAAGCTTCAAATGCTGATTTCTGTTACTGTTCAGATCTGATACCCCAAAGAGTTTTATTGTGATCGTGAAATTTGTAACGCCTTGAATCAATCAACAAATTCAATAATATGAGGGTTGATAGCCATAAAAAAGTTAAAAGTTGCACTTTCAAGAACTTGAGAACAATTTTTTCAGAATCCCCAATGTTTTGAGGTTTTGTCATCATCTATTTATGTAATTACAAAATTACTATAAGTTAAAGTTTGGAATTGGATGATTTATTAATTCATTCGCTCTTTGCAAGTTGAACCAAGTTCCATTCAGAGTCATAATAATTTTTATAATTTCACACATTTTACATACCGGTATTACAATCTTAGTGAATAGTTCAAAAGATTACACTAAAATATAAGAGAAGTTTATCGCTCTCTCTGGTGCCACTCAGTACCCTAAGTTCAGTTCCCTAGCTTCCACAGCTTTTTTGACGAATGGTTCACAGTTGGCTTACATTAGAATGTTATCTTTAAATTGAAGAAAAAATTCAAATTAGATACACAGATTTTTTGAGTAAAGAAGGCAACTAGGCATAAAGACTAACTAGCATAGCAATGCTAGTTGGAAAATCGAGTCATTAATTGAAAATTGGTGTTTATGGTGAAGGTGTAAAGGAGCCTCCAGCCTCAACTCTGTCCCGGGCCACTAAAATGCCTCTGGGTGGCCATGATTGTAATAATAATTTGAAACCACTATAACTTGTTAAATTGGCTTTATAAAAGTAGTATTTTTTAGATTTTATACATTAAAATTTGATCACAACTAATCAATTAACAAACAATAAACGAAAAGTGGGTTCAAGTTCTTAGGCAAACGATTCATAAAAGCAGTGATTTATCGAATTTAAGCTTTCACTTTACCCAATTTATAAACTCCATTTTAATGGCTAATCGTATAAAATTACAGTACTGATTTTGAGTCTCAAATCAAGCTCTCAGCATGAAAAATTCAAAAAATTTTCCCATAATGTGGACTAAAATAAATGGATTAATGCTTTTCTAGACATGAGTAGAATCTCTTGGGATACGACGTTAGAGGGACTTGAGTGTCGTGTTTGCCCACATTGAGCAGCCTTGCTAATTTTAATAGATGCGAATGTTGCAATTACTACAAAGGACACACACAATGTTGATAATAAAATACCGGCCGTTATACTTCTTGGGTTCTATTAATACTATTTCACTATAGCCAAAAACAATATGTCATACTATTTGATTATTTCAATTCAAATTAGACTATATTACAAAAATTTACTAAGTTTATGTGATTTTTAATGTTTTCTTCACCAAAATTTGAATTGGTTACTGCGAGCAGTAGTAGACCTACTTCATCAGCTTTAAAAACACATTTCGACTTATAGTTTAAAAAAATTAATGACATTTATGCAGGGGGTCCACCTAAAACCAAAAATCATGGCAAGGGGTCCATGAGGCAAAAAAGTTTGGGAACCACTGATTTAAAACATGAAATATTATGTATTATATAAATAATAGTCATATAATATTGTTCTGAATAACGTCTGTTATCATGTTATCAGAATTTTGGTTATCAAGTAGTATTGTACACTAGAATATCCGTAATACAACACATCAACATATCAAATGTTATGTATGTTTTTCTCTTTTAAACAGATAGGATAAAATCATGTTGTTTTTAATTTTTTTATTTCTATTAATATTGTATGATAATGAACTCGCAGCTAGCGCTATAGTTTTTATTTGCTAGCTGTGCCATATTATCAACGTATGTAAATTGATTTTTTCTAATGTTTGGTGAATAAAATATTACTATTTATTTATTTATTGAGACAAAATTGCAATGCTTTCAAAGATGCTACAGACTCAGTGCAAAACAGCTTTCTTTGGAAAATGTAACTTAGCTTCATTAACCCAAACTTTGAGGTTATTTTAGTAGACAAATTTAGATTCACTGAAAGCTTCACTCCAAAAAAAATAATTGTTTCGTTTCGCTTAAAGGCGGTCATTTCAAAAGTTCACCAGAAATAAGGTTGCAGTTGAATTTATATTGAGGTTGAGGTTCTTTTGAAATGATTGTAATATTATTAAATTTCGTATTATTCAATCTTATGATATTATTTTTGGTTTCTCGTGAATGTTGAACAATAATGATTGATGCGTGATTTGATTTTGATTTTCAGTTACACGGTTCCAAAGAAAGAAGCGACATCATTCACCAGAGAGATCGGCTCAAAGGTTGATAACAACACATTGAGGACAGGTGCGTTGCAATTTTTTTTAAATTATTTTTATTATAGTCGGTTGAAATATAATATAAATATAAGTTGAAATGAATATAATGGGATTTTAATAATAATAATTTCTCTGAGCAAATTGCAATTGCCCAGAGGAGTTTAATGAAATAAAATAAAGCCAAAGCTGAAATAAATTGAGAATACAATTTTGTAGTTTCTATATTAAGCAATATTGTTAACTATGATCACCCCACTATATAAAATATGTATCGGGATGAACAGTCTAGAAATCCAAAACAAACTTTGAATATTGTGCTGAATTCAGTATTACAATTATTACCACCACCACCACTACTACTACGCTACTAACACCACCACGACTACATTAGTTTCTACTACTAATATGTAATACTAACCACTACAAATATTAATACTAATACCACTACAACTACTGCACTAAACATAATTTTAAATAATCAAATCATTAACAAAATCTTCACTATTAATTGTTAGGTGTTGTACAATACTTCACATTCTATGTAATTAATTTCTATCAACCATTTTTTAATAAGCTCTTAAATGTTGTTAAATTTACATCATTGTTTCCAATCAAGAATGTGCAGAACCATCTACTGGTAGCGCAGTTGGGTGGAGCGCTTGTCTGTTATAAGAAAAGGCTCTGGCTGGCTTCGTTCCCTGCAGCCTTGGGTTCAAATCTCATTCAGCCATGGATGTTTCACATCATTCACCTCATTACCCACGCACAAGTCTCCTGACTCATGTGGGCAGGGCATCATCTGCAATAAATAAATAAATAAATAAAAAATCCACTCTTACACTAATATTTATTTATTTGTAGGCTCAACAAGGCTCAATATTCAATATTCATCAAATTGGCCTTTAGTTTCTAATTGTACCAGTTGTTATAAATTATAATCGTATACAGTAGTTACCCATGTAATAAACATAAATCTTTTTTTTTTATAGATTATAATAGTTTAGCTTGGTAACAGTTGTTGGAAATTAAAATCTTAATTTTTTTTTTTTTTTATTTATTTGAACATTACACAATGCAATAGTATCCCTCTAGCTGTAAGCTATTTGAGGGATATTTTATTAAGACATTATATTACAATCAAATTCAACAATGAATAACAATAGATTCCTTTTCGTAATCTATATAACTGTATATAGCCCATTATATTCTCTTTGTAATCCATTGATCTGTCTATTGTCTATTGCACCGTAAAAAATCAAGTCACTTAAACAACCAATCAATATGGTATCGCTCTTATACACTTTAATACTCACTTGACATTCCTATTTTCTACATCATAATGTGTTTCTTATTTTTTATTGAACAACTCTAACCTTCATTAATAAATATTTTTTTTTTTTTAGCTTAAACTAAATCATTTATTCTCATAAAATAGACTTTTAATTTTGTTCGAATCTCACTGTTCCTCTGTAACATTCTCAACTCCAATGGTAATGAGTTTAAAAGAAATGGAATTCTACATTCTGGGGCTCTTTTACCATAGGCATTGTTATATCTCTGAGTTCTATAGATTTTATGTCTTAATCTGTAATCTATTTCATTCATTTCTCTATATTCATTCTTGAAATAGTTACGTGACAAGTCTGTATATTTGGCTAGAGCTTCTACTGTCATAATGCCTAATAACTGATGTTCAATACCATTAAAAAGAGTTCTAATAATTCTTTCTATGGTCCTATGCAGTGGCTGTTTTATATATTTTGGTGCCAAGTAATATATAGTAATTCCATAGAAAAGAGTGCTTTGAATCATTGAGTAGTATATCATTCTTTTAGTATTAACAGGAAAATAACCGCTTATTCTAGAACATTTGTAAAGTGCAGCTCTCATTATCTTCAAAAGTGAATTGTTATGTGATCTGAATCGCATATCAGCATCAAACGTTATTCCCAAATGTTTAATACTCTCACAAAAATCAAGTTTTTGACAGTCACATCCATTCATGATTTGATTCTTTAAACATTCTGTTTTATGACAGGTTAACTTAACTAATTCATTTTCATTCAATCAGAAGTTGCCCATGTAATGAACATAAAGAACGTTTCTTAATTGAAGTCGTTCAACTTGTTGGTTTTCTCAAAACCAGTTTAATCATCGATTGATATTGTAGTGACAAAATGTGATTAATTCTGTCAGTTGAATATTTTCAAGCAATAATTAAGTTAATTTTAAATAACTTGATTTTAGACCCTAATCTGATAACGAATTAACCAATATTTTATAGGTTTGGAATAGAGTTGATGTTTCTTTTGTCATTTTCTGTTTCTAGCTGTTGAAAAGGCACTCCTCTTTCTGGATAAGGATGAGTTGCCTCCTCACTGGGACAGAGAGCTTCTTTTCGGTTTGGACGAATCTAGTGAATCGGATTCGGATGCAGCTTTCGATTCTGATGTGAGTAGTTTCTTGCTTTCTCAAGTTATAGCCTACTCCTAGCTATTATTGCATTCTTCAGATGCCTTAATGTTGTCAAAATATGGGGAACTATCTTCACGCTTTACGCTTTTTTAGATTAGCGCAATGCTGACGAGTTGCTTAAGAGGCAACGAGTGTGAAAATTAACTGAACGCTATAATAAATAAATCTCTTAATGTGTAGTAATAAATCTATTGTGTTACCGAATAAATGAAATGAAAAACTAAGGCGGCTCTGGTAGCGCAGTTGGTTGGAGTGCTTGTGCGTGATTAAATAAGACTCTGGCTGGCTTCTTTTCCTGCAGCCTTGAGTTTGGATCTCATTCAGCCATTGATGTTTCTCATCACTCACCCATTCACCTCATTACTCAAGCACAAGTTCCCACACTCATGTGGGCATTATCCTCAATAAAAAAGAAGATATATGTAAATCCTTCTATCATTCAAATCATTAGAACTAACTTGAAGGCTATAGCGAAATCTATTTTGAAAAAACTAATTGATCAAATGTAAAAATCTATCATTTTACTCCCAAAAGTGTTTCTAAGCTATAAAAAAATGTTCAAACGTCTGAAATAACTCATATGTGAGATCAATTGCCCCCCGTAACCGAGAAAATTCAACTTTGAACCCCCATATTTGCAAAGAATAAAAGTTTTTTCCCTTAGGGGCAAAAGATTACAATTTATTACCTTTATAATATCCATACAAAAACTTCGAAAACAATATTATTTATTTATTGAATAACAAGGAAGTGAAGATGCACCAAAGGCCAAAACTAGTCTCTTTCCAAATTTTGACTATTATCCGAAACATTGCGGTTAATTTGGCGGCTCTGGTTGGCGCAGTTGGTTGGAGCGCTTGTCTGAGATAAGATAGGGCTCTAGCCGGCTCCGTTTCCAGCAGCCTTGGGTTCGAATCTGATTCAACCATGGATGTTTCTCATCATTCATCCATTCCCTCATTACACACGCACAAGTCTCCTGACTCATGTGAGCATCATCTGCAATAACAAAAATAAAAATTACACCAAAGATTTTTGTTCACTAACAAACTTCACTCCAAAAGATAAATGTTTATCACTAAAAGCCCTGCGCAAAACTGTCATTTGACTTTAACTTTTTCAATGAATTTTGTATTTAATTTCAGTCGTCAGACAACGAGCCGCGGGAAGAGAAGGACCATTTTGTGGCACAACTGTATAAATTCATGGACGATAGGGGAACGCCCATTAATAAAGGGCCGACAATTTCGGGGAAAGATGTCGACCTCTATAAACTGTTTATGGTGGTGCAGAAGCTGGGCGGCTATAACAGGGTAACCAATCACAACCAGTGGAAAACCATATCGCACAAGCTGGGCTTTGGACAGAACGCATCCACTGTCAATCTTGTCAAGCATGCTTACAAAAAGTGAGTATTGTGGTTATTTTTAAATGTTTTTTTATTAGCAAAATAAGCATCCACGGACCTGTTCCATAAATAACTAAGTTGCAGCACGATATTGTTATTATTTGTAACTGTACAGTAGAACTTAGATAATCAAATCAAAATCAAATAACATTTATTAAAAATCCGTTACATGATCAAGCCAGCCTGGGCAACATTTGAAACGTGAAAATAATAAATTACAGCTATTTAATAAAATTTAAATTTGAATTTTGTATTAAAATTTTTATTTACGTTTAATTGATTTTTCATTGCATTGAAGATAGTAATTCCATAATAAAAATACAGCAATAATTAGAAGACATAACCTAAAAGCACCGCATTACATTACAATCACCATACGACTTGCAGTACTGCTAGTAGTACTGCTAGATGGATAGTCGACTCCACTCACGCTCCTACTTGCAATCCAACTTTATTCCTAATCAGCTGTGAATGTCGCTCTCAAGCCGAAAAATGTAACCGAAGTTGCCCGAAGGTCATGCACTGACTGAGATAAGTTGGACGACTTTGATCCGATTCCCCCACACACGCTCCAACATTGTCGACATTCTGAAGTCGTCCCTCTAGTCTTCCATCTACAATTCCAACCATCCAACAAGCCCATTCACGTTCCGTTTTCGGATCCAACCTTGGATGTTGGACTGCAAGTGGTACTGCAAATCGGAACGTGAATGCCCAGCTTTAGGCGGCGACATCACCATCTTTCATTGCAACAAAAACACTTTTTAAATAGAACCAGGTGATGCACTGGAGAAAATCAGACGATTCTCGAATAGTATGTAGACGTTACACCAGAGTACACTCACGCCGAATTTGAAGTAAATTCGCTTTTAAAAACTCACAAACAACGCGATTATACGGGAGCTCGGCTTTAAGCACGTCAGCCTCTGAACATTTCCTACCTGCATCTGGAAGATTCAGATAATCTTCTTCTGGATCTATTATATCTGAAGATCTTAATCTTCTAGATCTACATTCTTATCTGGAAGTCGAGATAAGATTATATTGAAATTTTTCTACCATAATTATCTTTATCCTCCTATCAGCAGCCTTTAATTCATATATTTTAGTGATAAGGTTATTGTGCTATGAGTCACCTTATGAATTGCAATGCCACCTAAATCGCCACATAGCTTCCTATTATAAATATTTTAAGGCAGTGACGGAGTTTGACAATTTTGTCCAGTTGAATACAGTAGATGATCGTATAAACAGCTCGTAATAATTCTCAGCCATGGATCACCAAAGTTTTGCCTTATCGAAAATCAGTTTTGATTATTGGTCGTATGTAATATTTATTTTTTATTAAGTTAGAATAATGATACAACATTCGAGATTTTGACAAAAATTAGTTTGCATGTTATTTGTTTTGAAAAAAGTGTTTATAATTTAAAATTTACTTGTTTATAATTATATATCTAAGGAACAGAATCCAAATCTTTGCAGGTTAGATCTTCCTTACTGTACATTTTCCCTTGCACAAAATTATAACCTGATTGCTTTTTAGTTGAAAAATATTAATATTCTTTAATCAAAAGATAATTATCGCTTTTGTAAACCAAAGCACTGAAAATCGTTCAAGGAGATTTGATGTCATTAAATTTTGTTTGAAACTTTTCAGCCGAGAATATACAAGTTTAGTGTTTTATACATAGAATCCAATATTTATTATTTAAGAAAAAATAGGTGTCATAAATGTTTTTTATTTGTTGGATAAATAATAATTTAATCTCTAATTGATATGCCTTTTCAAATCCTTGATTTCCAGTTATAATTTTCTAGATTGATTTATACAATGATTTATGATTATGAGTTGAGATTAATGATTTATAAACACATTTTTTTATTATTTTTTTAATGTTTTAATTCTAGGTTGCCGATATTTCTGCTTGTATGTACTACTGATTTTAGCAATAAATACTCAAATAGATATTCAATTTAAGCATATTAACTATTGAAGCAATTTAATTTTTTTGAAGGGAAGTTCATTAGTAAATATAAATGTTCAGTGTAAATTAACCTTAATGTTTTGGACAATATAGCATGGTAAAAATTTGTGAACAGAGTAGTTCTGGACTTTGTTGCATCTTTACTTCATTGATATTCAGATCTGTCTACAAATAAATAAATTTACTATTGACTATTTAATCATTGGTGGTGTATATTTTTTACGTATTATCATACCTTATCAAGTCAGGTTAATATAATGCTTGAAGATAAACAGTACATTTTGTACAGCCTAAATCTTGGTGCAATCTGTTGAATTGTGACTTATTAAGCGTGATGATTTCATGATCTATGGGCCTAGGGTGCATTTAGATTTTGTAGCAATTATATACGACAAAGTCCGATTAACAAGGTTTTATAACAAAGCTGATTAATGGCATTATTCTGAAAAACTATTGATATAAGCACATGTAAAAACTTTGAAGTATGAAGCCCACATAGGTGTGAGACCTGTGTGTGGTTGATGAGTTGGATGATGGTAATTGATTAGTTGGACATACAGTTTTAGGTGGGTTCCAAACCACGGGAAAGTGATTTTAAGGCAGAGAACAGAGTATTATTTGCTGGCCAATCCCATCGGTCATCCTTACAGAGAGGGCCCCAGACAGCGTTGCTTATGTAATCTAATTAAACAGATACCTGCTACGGCTTACGGCTATTACTTCCCCAATGCTATATAACATTTGATTTTAGAATCAAATTACATTATTTTGTGGAAAGCTGTACAACATGGTTATATAACAATGTTTTGTTGCATAATCTAAACTCACTTATTAAAATCGTAACCAATTTTAATACTAACTGTAACCTAGTATTATTATTTGATCAATTTTGTAAAGGGACTATGTTTTCCTACATTCTATAATATTCATTTCATTTTCAGATTTCTGCACAGTTTTGAAGACTTCTATCGGAAACTAGGTTGCACCATGATTAGTCATCCTAGAAACAACAGAGCCAGACATAGGTCAAGCAGGAGTCTCATCAGAGATCGAGATCGTGCTACTCCAAAAAGCAAGGTTAGCAAAAAAATCCCTCTATAGTTTCAATAATTTTAACATAAGTTCAAATATTATATAATTATAAAGATACATTTTCCTTGCTAGTTGTCCTGATTTTGATTTGTCGCTTTTCAATTGCAGTTTATTAATTGAATATAATTCGTTTTATCCTAAGCTGTGAAAGACGATCCTGTTTTCACAGCTTAGGATAAATCGAATTTTGCTCAATTAATATAGGCCTAATGTATTTAATAATGTAATATAATGTAATTAAATATGAATAATGTAATTGAATATTTAGAGTAGTAGTAATTATCTTGGTGATCTTATGATTCTTGTTTATCTAATTATGTCTCGGTCTACAGACAATGCATACTGTTTAGCTATTACAGTATGTAAGAAAAGGTTGAGGCTCTATCTTACGTACCAGTTAATTTATTAAACTCATGTTGAATTATCATGTGGTGATCTTATGATACTTTATATTTTAAAAAATCCTCTATAGTTTCAATAATTTTTGCGTAAGCTCTAATATTATATAATTGTAAACAGCACGGGTCTTTTCTACAGATAATGCATAGTGTTCAGATATTGCATAGGTAAGACAAGATTGAGGACTTACCTTGTACACCAGTTAATCTATTTCAATATTAAGGATTATTTTTTTAGAAGGGAATATCATCTCCAAACTAAAACTATACTTCACATCAATGTTGAACGTGTGTATTAAAAAAATCAAGCAAAAATAAGAGAAATGTACCATTTAAGCGCAGTTGGTTGGAGCGCTTGTCTGTGATAAGATAAGGGCTCTGGCTGGCTTCGTTCCCTACAGCCTTGGGTTCGAATATCATCCAGCCATGATGTTTTTAATCATTCACCTCATTACCCACGCACAGTCTTCAGGATGATGTTGGCATCATCAGAAATAAAAAAGGAATAATTTAACCTAACACACATCTTTTGTGTTAATAATATTTCATTGTTGAGACAAGATAAGTATTATTCAGTATGGATCTACCACAATATCACCATAACTGCCCGTTATTTAATAACAAGTTTTCTGTGTTAACCCACGCCATAAACTTGTGGTTATCCATCATCAATACTAATGAGTTTAAGTTTAAGGGACACAATAAATAATTCTTTATGTACTGGATTTTGCCATTTGGAAACTCGTTACAGAGAGGTTTCACTGTATTTATGTTTCTTTATTGGTTTTATTACAATCGGGGAATTTCTTTTTTAGGATAAGGGAGGCGACAAAGATTCCGATGAACCGAAAGAAGCGGCAACTCCTCAGGATGTGAGTAAGAAAGAGGAAGCGGTGATAAAACCGGTTAAAGAGGAGGAAAAGCCGAAGGAGGTGGCTGTTGAAACAATAACAACAACAACTCCAAAACGGGAGAGCAGAAGCAAAGAAGTGATGAAAAGCGGAGCTAAAGCGACGTCGACAAGCAAGGAGGACAAAGTGGAAAAGAAGGAGGTGGCGAGTGTACCAGAGACGACGACGACGACGGTGAAGAAGAGTGTGGAGGAGAATGAGAAGAAGGAGGAGGCGCCGTTGGCGACAAAGAGAGGAGAAGAAGGAGGAAGATCCGAAAGAAGCAAGGAGAGGAATAAGACGACGGTAGCGGCAGTGAGCAGCAGCGAAGATCAGCACAAAACAAACAAGGTGATGACCAACAGACGCGACACTAACAAAGAGACAAAAGCAAAACAGGAAGAAAAGGACAACAAAGAGGAGAAAAGTGAGGTTAGGCAGGGAAAACGATCCACGGAAGTGAAAGAGCAGAGGAAGAGAAGTTTGTTCGAAAAGGTGACGGGTGCTAGGAAGAATCGTAGTGTGGCGGATGAAAAACCACCCAAAGCTAAGCGGGCTTCTCTGGGTGGCCTAGCTGCTGTGCGACAGAAGCGATCGTTCAAAGATCGTATGAAATCGATTGTTAGAAAGTTTAAAATGAAAGGTGGTTCCAGTTCTACCAGCAAACCACCTCCTCCCACTGTTCAACCACCCCCCACTGAACCCCCCGTTGCACCACTCCCACCCCCACCCTCCGCCCCTAACCCACCTCCCCCGCACCCCCCTCCACCCAAACAACAACGACAACTACAGCCTGATGATGTTAGGTTGATGAAACAGCCTGATGATGTCAAAATCGATGAAACCACCCCTGAAATGAATGGTCTCAACGCCGCTGATGATGAGGATGATGATGATGATAATGGTGATGATGCAGATAAGGTAAGGTGTTAATGATGATGATAGTGGAGTAGCACCGATCGGCACTTGTCTCTTTCTTCTCACTTTCTCTACGAATGCAACAATAACAACGGCAGCAATCCTTTGTCTTCCTGTTTTACTTTTCGTAATATGTAGCTTGGCATGATGTGTGTGTGTGTGTGTGTGTGTGGTGTGTAATTTTCACACTGATGCCCGGTTTCTCAGTCGTTCGGTATCATATAGATTCAAAAACAATTTGATAAATATTTTAGACTGCATTTTTTGTATAGCTTAGCAAAAGAGTTACAGATTCGATCGATTTGTAGTGTTTATAGATTTTTATCGAACCAGTCGTACAAAATTGGTACATAATGCAGTCAAATTTAAAAAAATTAATATATAATCAATTAGGCTATATAAATAATCAAACAACACAGAACAATACAATAAGGTGAAGCATTTGTCTTGAAACTAAGTTAAACTAAGCCCAAGAGTTGAAAAAGATAAAAAGGAACTGAATTTTATAGGTAATTTACTGAATCCTAAAAACGCAATTGTACCTACTTTCCGTGTTCAGAACAAATATGAAGTATAAACTATCAGCTCATAATATCCTATACCATGTAATAAACAGCTACTTGCTGTTATCTGTCGACGTAACTAACGTTAGTGAGTAAGGGATTGAAGGAGAAAAACAAGATTGAGATTCAGATGACTTTATTTGTGTAAATTTACAGGAATGATAAAAGTATTATTAATATTAGCAACTCTCAGATCCCCTAGTTGAAGTGATGTACAATTGTTTTTAAAAAGTAAACATAATGGTTGAATAGTTTGAGTAGAAAGATTATAAATACAACAAATATATATTTTAAGGTATAGTACAGCAGAAATTATGGATACGATTGTTTAAAAAATAAAACAATAAAAATAGAGCTTGAATTAAAATTAGAGCTTGAATAGAGATGAATTAAACAAAGAGGCGAAGTCTTCGCCATTGAGGCCATTCTTACACTTAACCTTTCCCCAAGAGGGAGTAGAAAAAAGATTATTAAATTAAATTTGTAAATATACATTCTAAACATTCAGATTCAATAATATCGGACAACCTGCTACTGCAGTATATTTCCGGAAACGCAATTATGTTTATGAATTATGTTATAGAACCGATGTTTATGGCATCCATAAATTTATAGAACCGATAAACGTGGTATTAAACGACTGATAAACCAGGCATTACTATTACTAACCGTGTTCAGTGAGGAGGTTTGTTTTATTGGCGGTGTTTTAGGGGGCAGAAGATGTGTGTGTTTTATGTTGTCTAAAACCGTTGCTAGATAAGCTGACCTTAGGCCTGGCGCAAATAGAGCGCTGTAGTGAGTTTTTGTGATACTTGGAAATCAATTGGGGCGCGCAATTAGAAACGTGACATTAGAGCCTTGGTTTCTAATAACATAGACGCAGGACAAGGTTTGAGTGTGAAATTTTATTTTGTGCAGTTTTATGGTTTTAAAATTTAATTATTCTATGTTTTGTGCTGTTGAGAAATTTTTACAATGTTTAAACATTGAACTTAACCCTAGCCTATATCGAAAGCAAGTAGGGGCATAAAAGGTAGTACAACTAACCCTTACTGCATTTTATGTCCCGGTTTGCTTTCAATAAAGGTAGAGTTGGTTCAAGTGTTTAAACACTCTAAAATGGTTTATCAACTGCACAAAACATGGAATAATACAGTTTTAAAATAATAAAACTACATAAAATTATACTTTAAACACTTGAACCTAACCTCTATTGAAAGTAACCTGTATACCTGACACCAATGTATAAAGTGTAGTGTATCCGGCCTTACTCAACGCTTGTTCGTTTCGTGTTACGAAAAAAACCCTGGTTTAACGCATTTGAATTTATATTAATTAAACTTTGTAATTACATTTTAAAATTGAACAAGGATAACATTTTGTCTACGCCTCTATTCATTATAAAAGTCGCAGACTTGTTCATTTTTTATGTGTCTGTAAAAGGTTTGCAGCGCAGTTGCAGGTTTAGTGATGTGATACAGGGTGATTTTTTGTGAAATGCATTAGAAAAGCTAAAAGTATTGAGGGTGAGGTGTAATTCATATATTTGTTTTCACAAAAGTCACCCTGACTCATGTCTACAAACCTCAGAAGAATGGAGGGTGAGGTCCTATTGACTTCTGTGTTTTACAAAAGTCACCCTGCCTCTTTTCACCAAGCCTCAAAATACTTGAGGGTGAGGTCCTATTGATTTCTGTGTTTTACAAAAGTCACCCTGCCTC
The DNA here is from genome assembly GCA_948455865.1 of Conomelus anceps. Taxonomy (NCBI): domain Eukaryota; kingdom Metazoa; phylum Arthropoda; class Insecta; order Hemiptera; family Delphacidae; genus Conomelus; species Conomelus anceps. The sequence goes on from OX418219.1 coordinate 1,877,285, forward strand.
TTTTCACCAAGCCTCAAAATACTTGAGGGTGAGCTCCTATTCATTACTGTGTTTCACAAAAGTCACGTCAGCAAGCCAGCGTGTTTATTTGCGTCAGCCCTTATTGTATAATATTTTATATGTGTTTGCTAATAATTTGTGCAATTGTGGTATTGGAGAGCTTCGCTGGGGGCAGATTGAAATAAGGCAGTGGTTTTCTTCCTAGGAACTTTTACTGTAAGAATAAGAATTCAAATTCATTTCTGCAACAAAGCATACAACTATACATTATGTAATGTTATAATTTCTATAGTATATTTTAACATAAATAATTTTCAGACAAAATTAATTGAACAAATTACTGTGATGAACAGAAATATCAGGCACCCCTGTAGAATAAACTGTTTTGGGGTTACCTAGACAAAGAAAAAGTTAATGAGTATGTTTAGCCCGGTACTCTAGACTAGCTTTAATAATAAATTTTCGCACTTAAAACAAAACAAAACAGAAAAATCTCCATCTACTTTGTGGCTTTAACCTAATGATATTTCATCCAGTTTTCAATGTCATCTATAAAATACATTATTTACCTCGGAAAATATGGAAAAAAGTAAATCCAAATATTTTTAAAAGGTTCAATAATAAATCGTCGTACAAACTTTATAAAAATACTTCTTGATTTCAAGTTTGTCTCATATGATTTTATTTTGTACTATATTTTTGGAACTAAATAATTTATTGTAAAATTTACTCATAATAGAAATATTGATTTAATTAGGCCGCGGTCCACTTTGGAAATAGGATATTTGCAGGAATTAAGTAAAGTGGGGCCTTTATTTGAGGGGCCTATCTTCCCATACCGAATAAATAATTATATTAATTAATAAATTAATAATTAAATGAAATTAATAAATTAATAATTAAATGAAATTAATAATTAAATGAAATTAATGAAAAAAAAACAAGAGTAAAAAATAATTGAAACATAAATAATTAAGTTTCAGCAATTTTGAATAATAAAATTTATAATAAATGATTATTTTTCAATAACAGAACGTCCGGTAGCAAAAACTGCTCACATCAGCACAATTTCACCCAAGCACTGTGCTTTTCTCAGCTCCCACCTTGATCAGTTCAATGTTTTAGGGAAAGTAATACTTTGTTAGCCAAATATCTTCTTCAATGGTATTTCAAACTGTTTCACGCCAAATACACTGTGAATAGGGTCGCAAACATGCACTTATTTTATGTTTACAGGTTCACTTCATTTTATATTTTACGGAGCTATTTATTTATTGAGATATAAATGCAATGACTGAAAAGATAAAACATACTAATTCCCGAGTTCTCAGTCGTTCAGTAAACCATTCAGTAGCTATTAATTCAGGCCCTAAAGCGTGTTTCACTCATACCCGTCAGTCGGGTAACCGGTGTTGTTGTTTACCCAGCTGTAGGTGCATTGCATCATATGGAGCGCTTCACACTCTTAACTGATTTTTGAAATCACATGATACAAAGAAATTATGCCTATTACCTGACTGCGAGGCATGTGTGAAACAAGCCTTAGTGCCTCTATTCAATCAATAGCTACTCATTAATTCACTAAATGATTGAGAAACGGGGCATAATAGTCCAAAACTGCTCTCTTCGCAAATTTTGACTATGTTATATATATCCAAAACCTTGAGGTTATTTCACAAAAAATTGGATTCACAGAAAATTTCACTCGATAAAAAATAATTTGTTCCATTTCTTTTAAAATTTGTTAAAAAATTCACTTTAGTTGGGACTCCAAAGAACAGTAGTTGAAAAAAATTCATAATATTCAGTTTTGATAAAAAATCTGTACCAAAAATTCTCATCTGGTAGCTATGGGAATAAACAACGTTATTTACATAAAAATTTTTTTTCTGCCAAAAAATTGTAGACTTCCCCATTGACAGTTCATAGTAGTCTATAATGTCAGATATTTGAACTTGAAATTTTGATATCCGTTCACGGCTTTTTTTCATCTTATAAAAGAGAATTATAGTATTTCTTATTAACTTTATTTCAGTAATAAGTTCGCCAGAGAAGACTAAGTTTTGATACCAGTTTTCCCCCCAACGAGAATAGTATGACGTTTTTTCAACTAATTGTTTCAAGTGGAATAGGTTGTCAAACCCTCATCCTATTTCAAGTTACAGATCGTTTCACGGTGCTTGGCGTCTCGCTGTTGGCAGGGGAGGCAGTGTGAGAGAGACAGAAAGTCTTTCCCACCACGCTTCCCCTCCAGCCGTTCCGTCAAGTACAGTCACGTCCAATACAGTCAACTGCTGGAATTTGTAGCGGTAGCGGACGAATGGTGCTGGCGGCCGGCGCTGAATAAAACTGTCATCTAACTATATTTAATATATAAACCTATATTTTTGGGGTTGTAGTATGTGGCAGAACAAAAACACGACTCATATTCTTTCACACAAGTTCTATAATTACAGATCGTGATATTTATTTTGCCAAAGTACAAAAATACAAATATAAGAAATTCACAATACAAAGTGTATAACACATTTTCTGCGATTATTAATGTATTAAAATGTTATCTTTTTTCAACTGTTCCATTCTGTCTCATTCAAGAGTTGGGATTTTCAAAATAAATTTTAAAAAGTACAAAAAAGTTTAGATTATTATTTTTAAAACTAATTTTTCAATCATATTATAAAATAGGCGATGTATTTTTAGTCTCTGATGTGTCTTAGTTAAAATAAAATTATCAGAAGTTCGAAGTCAATCCTAGGGGATATAAACATCGTCAAAAAACCCGAAATTTCAATTTTGAGCGCCCATATTTCATTGAATATTTTTTTCCAATTTTTCATAGCCGCAATACATGACATTTTAATACCTTAATAATTGCCAATACAAAAGCTACGAAAAATAATTCCAAAGACCTATCGCACAGCCTTAAAACATAATTGTAGTCTTAGTTGTGAATGTCACACGCTTAAATAAAGCAATTCACACTAAAGGAGAACTGTTATAAATCAATAACTCGTGAAGTAATTGTCGTACAAACATGGGATCTGGACTGAATTCATCTTTGTAATGTGGCGAATATATTAACTACTGATGGATGGCGTATAATGTTTTAACTATTAAAATGCAACAAGTAGAAGAAATAATCAGAAATTTGTCGTGAGCATAGTGGTAGACGGCAGCGAGCGGTATTAGGGAATATTTGAACTTGACTGTACCTCGAGGCAGCAGGCACAGTAGTGGGTGAAGGCGCTCAGTGCGCATGCTCCATCGAGACGCCATGCACCGTGAACCGATCTGTACCTAGAGAACTTCAACACAAACTTTATTACAAATAAAATGCAGTGATACAAATAAAAATTATGATTTTTTCTTCTTTTTAATCTCTGGAATTGCAAAACGACATGGATATTATGAAAGACATTATATTCCATAAATAGAACTTCAAAGACAAGGCATCTGGGCATCAAACTGGCTCTAGATTAGCATTCAAATCCCAATTTCAAAGTTGACTATGTATTCCGGTTAAAGCTGTTCAGATGCGAAATTTACTCGACTTTAAATTCATTTTTAACTGTTTTTGAAACTGTTTAAAAGAAATTTTTACCTCAATAATCACAAGTAATGATGAATGTTATTTGTCTTGCAGCATTTTCTGTAACTGGTGAAGGTTCCAATCTTTTAAAACTGTTCTTCTGTTTACTTTCATCCACAAATTGTGTTTTTTTCATCAGTATGCATCTTGTAGTTTTGTATCGTTTTGAAATTTTCGTTATATTTATAATTTACAAATTTGATTTTTTAATGATAATTCTACACCCATCAAATTTATCATGTGCTCGTTTTGATGGACATTTTATTGGAAGTTGAATTGATTTTCAATTTTTCAACTAATTTCTACTACAATAATAATAATTAAAAATTTATTATTATAATTAATAATAATTAAAAAATAATTCAGAGAAGGCAATTTTGTTACCCAAATTATATTTCCTCTCAAATCACATATTGTGGCAGATTTCAAAAACAAAAATGATAAACGCTTCATTTTCAATAAGTATTTTTCTTGGAAACTAAATTCTTTTATGTCGAATGTTTTTTTTATAAAAACAACTTGAATCTAAATTGTATGAATCGATGAATCTTCTACAGTTGCCCACAGAACTGCCCTTTTTGAAAGAAAGGTCACATTACATTGGCCCAAAAACGTCTAATGATTTACCAGTTTAACTAAAAAATCTAAATGATCATAGGCAGTTGTCGATTATAATTATTTTAGACATATATTTTGATTAGGTGAGTCGTGAAATGTTTAATACTTAACGGTTAGGATGCTTAGTGTGTACTCTGTTTTTGTGTGCAAGGATGAGGCGGCTGGGTGCGTGCGTAGTGTAACACCGCCTCATGTCAACACTACAACAGCAAGTCCTATTGCGCATGCGCAAACGGCCAGCCAATCACAGCAGCCCGTTCAACAGGCCGCACTCAGGCCAAGGACAATAACTGCAACAACGACAGAAGCCAGCCAACTTGACAGTGGTGTATCAGCCATTCACAGCAAGGTTCCAATCAAATTTCACTCTGAATTATTCTGTCCGAGGTTCAATTGTGTTTGCTAGTTTGAGTAGTTTGTAATCACACTCCCTGTTTTGATAATAATGTGCCTATTAAGTGAGCTAGTAAACATGTCACACCAACCTATAGGGAATAATTTTATTGCAAGAAGAATTTTGAGGGAATGTTGAAATTAATTAAATTTTTTCATAAAATATGCATCGGAGAAAGTTCTTCACATGTCTGTTTTCCACAAAAAGTTACTCTATCACGTCACCAAGGCTGCTTCGTTTCTGTTTTGATCTAGCCTGTACTTGTGTTGTTCAATACAGATGATTGCCCAAATCAGATCAGATTTCACATGTCTGATGAATGCATTAACAATATTAATCAAATTTGTGTAGTTATCTTATACGTATTTAAATATTATAAATGATTTGTTTCTCTCAAACAAATATGCTATTCTTATGAATGATAACTTGATTCATATGATGAATACGAGGGCCCGAAGACTATCTTTAAATCCAATTCCATGTGATGGAGAGCTCTTTTTAAATATCATTTGTTTCATATAAAAGAAGGCATGAGTCCTTTCCTTTTTTTCTTCTAAATATCCTTTAAATTCAAGCAAATTTTGAAAATCCTTATACATAAATCGCTGGGCGTTCCTTAAAAGAAGAATTATGCAAAATATCATAGAATTTGGTCCACGCGTTTAGCCGAAAATGCGTTACGGACAAATGCAAAATGGCGGTCAACTTGAACCTCTCTTCTTTCGGTCAACCAATAAAGCTGGTATTATTGGATGCTAGATTATTTGATTGAACAGTAAATTTTTATTTGAAACTTCATTGCCAAGTGAGATTGATTTAATTTTTGGAATAATAGAAAGGAAATTTATCCCAAAAAATTAATAATATACATATTATGCATAGCAATTAAATTGTATTCTTGTCAACAAAAAAAAAAACTCATTGAGGTTACATAAATTGTCTATTAAGTTACAAAAGTGAGAGACTTGTTTCAATCAAAATCAAATAAGGATTATTATTATTAATGGTCAATGGGCATAGAGGATTTAAATGAAAAATAAGAATAATATGTTATGTATTGTAAAGGTGGGATTGATTTCCTTTATTAAGGTCGAAGTTAGGACTCTTGGTCCTCTCTACCACTCAACCCTAAATATATATTCAATATACATATATTTATTTAAATAATATATAATATTTTTACAATATATATATTTATTTTGCTTTTATTGCCTCATCACTTAAGGCAATCAAGGGTCCTCCTTAATAAGTTATCTTTCTGCAATGTTTCTGTCGTCTTTCATATAAATACCCTTTGTACAGTCTGTCGGTTGTGTATTTTTCGTTTGAATCTTGTTTTTATTTCTTCAAGTATCTTAAGATTTTCGTTTTTTTTTAAACTTAAGTTGAAATAATTTAATTTTTTCTTATAGTTTGATCTCAATTCTGTCATGTAAGAGAAACTATTATTTTCATTCTGATTAGCATGATAAATAAAAACAGCTTTTTTAAAAACATCCAGGATTAAAATTGTCCAGAATTATATTATATAATAATATATAATCTGTTTGGGATAATATATATACTTTTGTGAAATTGGTTATTTGGGATATTTTCTCATGGCTGCTTAGAAGGACATTTTAGAAACTGCCCAAAACAGTTCTGACTGTTTACTGATACAAAACAGTTCAGTATCCCAACCCATTAGGTGTTAATATTATAATATATCTGCTTAAAATTGAAACATTTGAGAATCCCAAAGAATGTTGGGAGCATGTAGTTAATTTATAGGGACACCAATAGCTTTACTCAAAGCCAATTATATAATTTAAACCTCGGACTAGCTTCTGTAGAACCAATATGCTAACATTTTTTCAACTCTCACCTGCACATTTCAGTATTTTCTGTCCTAATTATCATTGCTTTGTCTGTACACTCACACTAATTAAACTAATATACCGTACTTAAAAAACACACCTGCTATTCGTAATGTAGTGATTAAACATTGTACAGTAATTGCTTTTGTGTTGAATTGTTAATTTTATTTTATTTATTTTCAAGTAATTGCTTTTTCCATTGTCTTGTCACCAACCTGTCAAGCTGTGCTACAACTGTCTTGTCCTTGCTGTCTGACATAAAAAACTTGGATTTTTTTCAGATATTCTGTGTTGTAGATTTTAATTTTGGACTCTGATTAGTGGTCAAGTTGTAAATATAGTACAGACCTTCAGTTTTATTAGTATTCTCAACTACAGTAGCACGATTCTGTATAAATTGTAAATAATCTAGTTTTCTTCCACCAAAAATTAATAGGTCAAATTAAGATATGTCAGATTTGAATTTTTAGAGGCTTAGAACTGTTTATATTAGTTGAGTTCATGGGAGTCTACCTCCCATGAGGAGGTGTTAAATCTTAGACGGGTAAGATGGTAAATCTTACCCGTGGCTACGGATTGGCCTATTCAAATTTTTTTAACGTCTATTGAAGAGGCCAATCAGATGACACCTGTAACATTTACTGGCTACCGGTAAGACTCCCATGAACGCAAACAATGTTTGTTGCATATTTGGCTCATTCTATGCTGGACCAGTAAAGCGCGTCAAATACGCGTGGATCCATGTTATCTTATCAGAGAAACTATATGGACCGAATTTCGGTGCCGACAGATTAGTTAAAATGCGCTTCAAGCTACGTGAACCATACTCTTTCATCATAGTTTGTCTGATTGCTCTACAATAACAATCAGCAAGCATGGATTCCTTGAAAATCACTTTCCCAGAGGTTAGGAACCCACCTAAAATTGGTAGGTCCACCATGTTCTCCATAACATGGTAAGGTGTAACTACCCGGGAGGGTATCCCCCACCAATAAAAGCCATACGCTTAGTATTATTATTATTATTTCCTCGAAAATAATTCAAAAATATTTTTAAAAAGTATAAATTAATTATTATTTCAATTTTCTGTTTTGAAAATGAGATGAACTATACAATATCATCATCGTAGTTCGTTTGAATAGCAGTTGGCTATACAACATGGAATATCTTGAAAGTTATTATTTAAAATATTCTCCAACATGTGAAATGTTGATTGTTGAACGTTGTTATTTTCAGAATGTACAGCTGACACGGTCGAAATCCAAAGAAGATATGCCGATAAGAGTGAAGAAGGAGCCCTCTAGTACAGAAGCCAAAAAATCTACTTCGCCTCAAAATCTGTCATCTCCGAACAGCAGCGGTAAGGAGCAGTGCTCGGATGCCGAAAAGAGGAGAGGACGGAAACGAAAGGAAGACGATAAAGGATCGTGTGAAGAGTAAGTAGGATAGGATTGAAAAGATTAGAAAGAAAGAAAGTAAATTGTTCTTATTTCTAGCATTTATTGTGCACTGGTTATGAGTTGAATTCCCGGTTTCTCAGTCGTTCAGTAATTGATTCGATTGCGGCTCTAAGGCTTGTTTCACACATACCCGGTAACCGATGCTGTTTACCCAGCTCTAGGGACATACTGTTGTTTTCATATAACTTGGCAGCAGTTGGGTTCAGATCTAGCAAGTCTTCCCATCTTCTACGCGCTGCCAAGTTATATGAATACTAGAGTACCATCATTTAGAGCGCTTTACACCTACCCTATTTTTAATATCATACACACAACAGCGGTTACACGACTGCCGGGTATGTGTAAAGCCTTAGAATCGCTATTTATTTTCTTTTTTTCTCGGAAAATCAAACCCACATAGGTCTGAGACCTGTGCGTGGGTAATGAATTGGATGATGGTGATTAATGAGTTGGACCTACAGTTTTAGGTGGGCTCCGTACAATTGCTAATGAATTATTTTTCTGAATAAGGAACAGGGCGTCAGTGATTTTAATCTTCCTTTACATTTTTTGTCGTGATTATTATATTAATATTTTACTTAGCATTTGTTTTTATTGTTCCATTTTAATTAATGTAAATCACTTTACAAATTTGTAAAGGACCCGGCAGGGCCTTATTGAAATGGTGCCCTTGTCCGTCCGTCCGTGCTCTAGCTTTTGAAAGGAAGGTTGTAGACTCTTGAAATTTGGTATATAGCTTCCTCATAGTCCACGTGAGATAGCTAATGATTTTAGTATTTGGGGTTCGAATATAAAAATATGATGTAAAACAAATCGCTACTGTAGGCTCTAGGTTAGTTTTGGCTAATGGAACTCAAAACATTGGACAGCTGGTTCATTTCGAACATTAAAAAAATTTAAAAAAATTACGAAGGTTGCTGCTTAGCCCAATTATTGACTCATTCAATTAATTATAAGTTGAATGGTGCATAAGCCTATCAGCACAAGTGATGAAAATGAACTTTTTTTCGGAGGATGAAGCCCACATAGGTATGATACCTGTGTGTGGGTAATGAATTGGATGATGGTGATTGATGAGTTGTACCTACAGTTTTAGGTGGGTTCCGAACCACCGGGACGAGATTTACAGCAGATAACAGTCTTTTTTGCTGGCTAATCCAATCGGTCACCCTTACAAAGAGCGCTCAGGAGTTCCGTAGCTTATCTCTGATTGAACAGATACCTGCTACGGCACTCGGCTATCGCTTCCACCTTAATGAGCGATGAAATTTTGCGAATGAGTTGGACCTACAGTTTTAGGTGGGTTCCGAACCATCGGGAAGTGATTTACAGCAGAGAACAGTCTTTTTTGCTGGCTAATCCAATCGGTCACCCTTACAAAGAGCGCTCAGGAGTTCCGTAGCTTATCTCTGATTGAACAGATATCTGCTACGGCACTCGGCTATCGCTTCCTCCTTAATGAGCGATAACATTTTCGAAGTATTGATGAAGGTAAACTATCCATAATGAAAATAGAGTGGAGATTAATAGAGATTAAAAATTATGTTACAGTTGAAACTATAGTATGCAGTGTGTTTATTATTTTAGTGGTTGTGGCAGCATCTGTATTTCTCATTATCACTGAAATTGGTGTCAAAATTAGTCTGAATTGATGTCGTACATTTCTTATTGATGACAATAACCTAAATGTATTCAAAACATGATTTTCTCTGTTTCAGGGTTCTTGATCAATTGCCTAGCTACAAGTCAGTGTCAGTCGGGGATAAACTGAAAGTTTATTATGGCCCAACGCATGAATCGAAAGTAACCTATGAAGCAAAGGTGTGTAAACATTCTGTTTAATATTGTAAATCTACTAAGATAGTTTTGAATTTGCCACTGCTCAGTTTAACTACGTTCCCATTCCATTTCTGTTCCTCTCATCCAACCTGTCGTTCCTTTTCATTCCCCTCCCATACTATCATCTGTTACTGAATTCGATCAAGCTAGTCTTCGCTTGAAACGACTCAAAGAAGCATGCTTTTTTCATTGTGCCATTGTTAATTTTGTTAACGTGTTAACTGTTCGATGCTCTTGCATCTCCTACACATTTATAAATGATACATGACATATTTGGTGTTAGGTACTTTTCAGAAAGTATTATTTACCTAACTATTGCTCTGTAGTTGCGTTATAATTGTACTTTGAGTGTACTTTGCTATTTTGTTATTATTTTCTGTTTAATGTTTTGACTTGGCCTGTATATGTACACCGTTTTGGCTCAATAAAATTCATTTTTTTAAATTATTCAAAATCTAAGCTTTTTTCTTAATTATATAACTATATAATATTTATACTTTTATTAAGTAGTTCTGTGAATAGAAGACCTCACGTCCAATAATAAGGTTGCTTACACAGAGGAACATACTCGATGTACTTAATAATAATCTCTGTTGCAAAATTAAACACAATTGTCAGACTTAACCGTTGATTCAATTGCATAGTCTATTTTATATCTGTATTTATATCTATTTTATATTTTATCACAAAAAATCACTCTGTATCAAATCACCAAGGTTGCGTTTCTATTTTCTAGACAGCTGATTGCTCAAATCAGATCAGATTTCACATGTCTGATGAATGAACCTGTAGAACAATATTAATGAAATTTGTATAATTATCATTTACTTAGTAATCATTTGTTAATATACTTAATTGAAATATTAGGAAATAATTGTTTCTCTCAAACAAATATGTTATTCTTATGAATGATAACTATTTGATTTTGATTGCATATGATGGAGAAGCTCATTTTTAAAACTGTGTTTACTATAGAAGAAGGTATGAGTGTCTTTCGTGTTTTCCTTTTAAATATATTTTTAATTGAAGCGAAATTTGAAAATCCTTACACAAATATCGCTGGGCAATCCTTATAGGAAGATTTATGCAAAATTCCATTGCATTTGATAATTCGTTCAGCCGTAAATGCGTTACAGACAGACAGACAAATGCACGGTCTACTTGAAACTGAGACCTCTCTTCGTGCGGTCAATTATTATTATTATACATATCATGTGTTTTCTGTTTCTCTGTATAATATAGAGAAATAGTTATTTCACTTGAATAAAGTTAATCTAATCTTTAAATTTACGATCTAGAATTGTTTGCTACCAACTTTGTAAACTTTTTTTTTTGGAGGATGAAGCCGACATAGGTCTTAGACCTGTGCGTGGGTAATGAGTTGGATGATGGTGATTGATGAGTTGGACCTACAGTTTTAGGTGGGTTCCGAACCACCTGGAAGTGATTTTACAGCAGAGAACGTGTCGTTTTGCTGGCCAATCTAATCGGTCACCGTTACAAACAGGACCAACGAGAACGCAGCTTATCTATCTGATTGAACAGATACCTGCTACGGCTCGCGGCTATCACTTCCTATTTATTGGGGATTTCCTGTGATCGATTGCTTGCTTATTAAAGCATTATATTGTGTCAATATTATTTTCACTACTTTAATTTATTTTTTGTTCATTTAATAAAAGATTATTAAAATGGTGTCCCATACTTGTTTCTCGGGCTACTTAACATAAAATTGGCTTTTTTATCCTTCAATTTCCACTATTACTCTGTGTAAGTTGTGATTTCGATTTGTTTTCTCTGTTTTGTTGATATTTCAGCTTCAACCCGTATTTCATTTAGTTATTTAGTGACATTTGTTTTATTGATATTTTAGCACTATTTATGCTATATTTAGTTATATTTTTTATTTTAATGAGTTATATTTTTATATTTAGTTATATTTTTGTTTTGCAGTTTTTAAATTTGAATTTTTCGATTGCCAGGTGTTGAGTACGAAAGAGGACAACTCGGAGACGCTATATTTGGTGCATTATACAGGGTGGAACACAAGGTACGATGAGTGGATTAAGCGGTCGCGCATCGCTGACAATCTGAGCTGGTCGCCGGGCCGGGTCAAGCGCAACAGGCAGCCTCAGCAACAGGTATGTAGGGCTCCGTTCAATTATTATTAATTTATCTATTTGTCAAGATTAAAATACAATCGAATGTAAAGATACAACAGGCCTACTAGCCCAAAAACTGCCCTCTTCACAAATTGTAAGTGATAAATCTAATTCTTGGGTTAGGTCCATGTTCCACTGTTGTCTAGTGTAGAAGCTGGTAAAAAAGTTGATGAAACGAAAAAAATATAAAGAAATTGATTTTGTGATTTTTATTGTGATGAAATAGTTGATAAATAATCTAATATCAAAACTGTCACTGTATTTCTATTTAAACAGAAATACAGTGTTAGTTTTAATATTAAATTGAAACTAGATTGTTCTAAGTGTAGAAGCAACATGCACAAGCTTAGCTTTGCTGAAGTAGGAACGTTAATTAATTTGTGTTATTGTTTTAATTTCATTACCAGCCTATATGTTTTGTATTGTGTAAAATCTTTGTTTTTTGTAAGAAAATGAATTTGATTTTTATTAGAAAATGTATTTTCCTACAGTGACCCGAAAAAGTGCCTATTTTTGCACCAACTGTAGCACGCAAAATAGTCTATTCCTGCACCAGTGCGGGAAAGTAAATTCCAGTGCGGGAATGTACTTTTCCGCACTCCAAATTTGCAACCTAACAACACAAAATAGTGAGCATGTAATACACAGGTTCCCTATTCTGCATTCAAAAATAGGTTGGCTACTCTGCTTCAGCTGTGAAATAGTTGTAGTTGTTGTTGAAATCGATGTGATTCGAAAATAGGTTATGTGAGGAATTGTCAGGTTATGCATGCCCTGTTTTGTTCTCTTTAAATTACTTTATACATTACTGTAGGAAAAATTTAATGTGTAATACGAGTGCAAAGTATTGTTTCTGCACTCGAGAAACTTTTTTCACTCGCCTTTGGCTCGTGAAAAAAACTGTTTCTCTCGATGCAGAAAACCGCTATTTTGCACTCTAGTTACACAAATAGCTATTTCCTACGGTTACCCAACAAAGCGGCTATTTATGCACGCATTATAATGCGCAAAACAGCTGATTCCTGCACGATTTTACTTTGCCGCACTCATTTTAAATGGTCGCACTCCAGGTGTGCAAACTGTATGAAAATTTTAATTTGTAACTCGTGCTGAAAGTATCTTTGCTGCACTCGAGAAACTATTCCACACTCGCCTTCAGCTCGTGCGTATTGCATTTCTCTCGTGCAGCAAAGTGTTACTTTGCGCACTAGTTACACAAATAACTATTAAATTATTGTTTTGATTTCATTTCCAGCCTTTTGTATTCTTGTAAAATTTTGTTTTTTGTGAGAAAATGAATTTGAATGCTCTAACTTGTCGAAATTTCCGTCATTTAAATAACTGTTCTCAAACAATGTAAGGGAGCCATCAAAATGTTCATCTGTGATATCTGCAGGTATTGTATTGTGTAACAATGGTTCATTTCTTTGGAGCTTTACCAGTAATCGGTAAATGTTGCCGGTGTTGTCTGATTGGTTTGTTCAAATTTATAGACGTTGGGAAATTTGAATGGACCAATCAGACGCCACCGGTAACATTCACCGGTAAATGAGTAGGCTCCCATGAACTCAATCAATAAGTAACCCTTTTGGAGTCATAGAACCTGCTTTGATGGCTCCTTTAGGTTTTCAAAACCTCATTTGTCAATAAATTGTTGATTAGTTGTTTGTAACTGGTCTTCAAGTTTACACATTTTCATAATTGAAAAACCACTGCGTTATCCATCAGATCAACTTTTCAGCGAATTCTGTGTGATGGATGCAAGACAGATATATTCTAAAGAAATAATCTGCAGAATACACAAACACACAGCACATTTTCAACACAGGAACCACAGTCACAACACAAGAAATAGGCACCTTCTTATTGCAAATTTGGCTAAGAAGGCTTTATACCAGAGACTAAACAAATCTAGAGAAATTCAAAATCAAAATACATCACTGGATAATAAACATAGGAAGACAAACCATAGAAACCATAATTTCGAACAATATGTGAGCTCACTAACCTGATATTAAAACACTGAATCCTGAAAATCACTGCAATCACTTAGCACCAGAACTATACAATCTGCTTCCAAGAGACATACAGGAAATACCACACAGCAAGAAATTCAGAATCAAATAAAATCACTGGATAATAAACATAGGAAGACAAACCATAATTTTGAACAATATGTGAGCTCACTTACCTGATATTAAAACACTGAATCCTGAAAAATTTAAATTGCAACCTGCTCTAGAACATGGCATGCCATAGTAGAGTAGGTTAATTTCCACGCAAAAAATGTTTATAAAAATTTAATCTTTGTTAGTTTTAGTCATGTAGTCTTATATGTGTATGTATTTGTTTAGATTCAGTTTTAAATGGAAATAAAAATATTTATTTAATTATTTTCTATACTTTATCACTAATAATTTTGCATTGCAGTCACCCAAAACAAGCGCTTCCGGGTCGACTAAGAGAGGAAGAAGCAGTGACACGGGAAGCTCGAATGGACGATCGACCACGCCCTCTCTGACGTCACCTAGCGGCCGCAACAAGTTGCCCAGTGCCACGCGCACGTACACACGCTCCAAGCAGAGCTCCAGGCGAATCTCTGGACATACAGGTCAGCTATCGAATCATATTTTTTGTCTAGCAAGTTCATTGGAATCGAGATATCTGGAACGTATTTACAAATTTAATTTCATATTCTCTTTTTCCTTATCTCTCCTCTTCTCTTTCTTATTCTTCTTCTCCGTCTACTTCTAATTCTTCATCTTCCTCCTTCTCCTACTCTCCTTCTCCTCCCTCTCATCTTTCTCCTTCTCCTCTTCAATTTTTATTGTAAATCGTTATCTGAATGTTTATATTTATATATATAATCAAATATAAAATTGGCACAATATTATGACAGCTGGAAGTAATGGCTAAACTGTCTTTAAAGTCACTGTAGTCGACAGAGGGCAACAACAAGACGTTTATATAATATTAGATGCTTGTCTTGAATGCTTCTTTTGAATAACATCAATATTAGTTATAGTGCTTGCAGTTCATAGATTACTAGATCAATCACTGAATATGTTAAATGATGGTCAACTGAAATTATTGAGGAGCTCTGCACTGCGTTTTTAAAAAAATAATATCAATTTATTTCAGTTTATACTGTTTTCATACTATTTGTTCAGATTATTTTTATGTTTATTAAAAGGATCGGCCCCGCACAGGTTTCTCAGGGGTGGCATTGAATTTGTTTTCACATACAAGCTTGAAATTATTATGTGTTTTGTGATTTGAAAAATTAAATTTCTTTCTTTTTGTGAAAAGTATTGTATTGTATGTGTTTTTTCTACATAATAAGAGTGAGTAGAGGAGTGTGTGTTCGACAGTCTTACGGATTCCACAAAAACAGCAACGATTTGAAACACTAAATTTGGCATAAAGCTTCCTCTAAATTTGATTCAGTGCACCTCGAAGCCCGATTTTTGTTTCTCCTTTCAGACTTTTCAAAATTGATGTTCAAATTACTGTTTTAAAATGTGTTTACATGCAGGAAGCTCATATAACAGCTAGTGTGTTCTATGATACAAAAAAGCTTCAAGTCACAAGCCAAAGCAACATGTTTGTTACGTATCAATATTGCAGTTCCCCATTCCGTTTTGGAATTGTATTGGCATTGGCGGTTGAAATCAATGTATTAGATGTTTAATTCGAACATCCTGTTGCCAAGCATGGAGAAAACATTAGTTTATAAATAAATAGTCTAGTTTATACTTTATAAACATTATAAATAAATTAACGTAGCGTTATTTTAATAGCTTTAAATGTGTTTTTTATTTGTAGATTTCTCAGACTCTGACAGCGCAGATGAAACGGACAGCGAGTCAGACAATGACAGTCCGCTGCAGAAGAGAGCAGACAAAATGGCGGCGGCGGGCAGCGGTGATGAGAAAGACGAAATGGAAATTCGAACTAAAAGAAAAGCGGCACTCGCATTTGCTCACACGTTGAGCTTTGAAAATAAAGAGGAAAAGCGGAAGTCTGCGGCTCCATCGACCAGCGAAGATGAACGTGATTTGGAAAAGTGTAAAGAAGAAAACTCCGATAGGAAAACTCAGGAAAAACGAATTGTTTCGAGAGTTAGCATCGAGAAAGAGACAAAAGAGCAGGGCGAGGAACAGGGAGAAAGAAAAGGAAGAAAGTTGAGAAGCGATCGTGTCAGTCGGGCTTTGTCCGATAGTGAGGAAGAAAAGGAGGAAGAGAAAGATAAGAAAGAAGGAAAGAAAGGAATGGTGAGTGAGAAGAAGAAAGTTGAAGATTTGAAATCGAGGATTGAAATCAAAAAGGAAGACGAAGATGGACAAAGGGAGAGTTGTAAAATATCGAAAGCGGTTCAAAATGAAATTAGCAGTAAAGATGAGGGAGAGGAATCGATTGCTAAGCTAATACGAAATGAGAGAAAGAAAGATAGTGATATCGCTGACAAGGATAGTAAGATTGACGATAATACTAACAGGTCGGATAGGCTGAGGAATAGGAGTGATAATAAGAAGAAATCTGAAGCAAAGGATGATACAAAGACGCAAAGTGTAGATAAGGTTTTAAATAAATCGGGCAGTGAATTGGAAGTGAAGACAGATATTGCTATAAAGGAAGAACCGGATTCGTTTGATGGTAACGACAGTAAGAAGAAATTAACGCGCTACGAAAGAAGTAGGAAGGAGAAAGTAGGTGAAGATGAAACGTCTCAAGATATGGAGAGGAATAGAAGGAGTAGGAGGGGCGTGGTGAATAAGAAAGATGATGTAAAAGCGAGTAGAGATGATTCCGATGAAGAAGTACAACAGCAACCGAAAGGTAGAGATTTTGATTTAATGCAGATACGGTCCGAATTGAAGGGTATTGATAAAGCTGTTAAAATTCCCTCAGAAATTAAGAGTCTGGACGTGGAGGTTAAAGAGGTTGGTACGGAAGCTGTGATCAAGAAAGAACCGGTTGATGTGAAGGTGAAAGAAGAACCAGGATCGCCTGCTAAAGAAACAGCTGATTTGTCAGCTGATGATATCTATGAGTTCAAGGAGCCCGAACCGTTCGAATTTGAAGTGAGACAGAAGTGTAGTGAGGAAAAAGGAGGGAAAATGCAGCGGAGGACTTTTGGGAGGATGTGTGACGAGATTTGTAAGACTACGTCGCCGTTGAAGAGAAAGCTGATCAGGAGTAAGCCTTCGCCTTCGCCTTCGCCGCCTGAGAACAAGAAGAGGTTTAGGAGAAGCTTGACCAAAAAAGATGAGAGTTCATCGATGGATGTTGGTAGGGTTGAACAAGAAGATAGTGGTCAGGTTGTTGAGAAGAAGGTTTGTGAAACAGTTGTTAAAACTCAGCCAGTTTTAGTAAAGCCTTCTGAAGATGTGAAAAATGTACCAGAAGCGATTGAAAAGGAAATAGTTGCTAGTAAAGTGGCAGTGTTGGAATCTTCTACGAAAACAACAACTGCTGAACAAATTTTGCCAGCTACTAGTAGTAGTAGTAGTATTGTTAAACCGGTCGTTTCTGTGGCTGAAAAATTGGAAACTGATGTGAAAACATTGGTGGATAAAGATGGGGAGAAGGAGAGAAGTGTTGATGAAGTACTGGTGAAGGAAAAGGAAGTGGAAGAAGTAAAGAAGAAAAGTGAAGATGTAATGGATGTTGTCGATGATGATGATGACGACGATGATGATGATGATGATGGTGAGAATAGGTTGGTGATATTTGAAGTAGATGATAGAAGTGATAGTGTATCATTGAGTGATAGCAGTAAGATAGAGGTGCCTAAAGCTTCGATGGAGGTTGAGAAGAACGAAGAAGTTAAGAAAGTTGAATTGTCTGTTGAGGTGGCTCCTAAAAAGGATCTGATAACTGTTGATTCCAAAAAGGATCTGGAAAAGGAAGAATCGGTTAAAAAGGAGGAGCCGACGAAAGTGTGTGAGAAGGAGGTGGAGAAAAAGGTAGTAGAAGAGAAAAAGGAAGAGGTCGACGAAATTGAGGAGGAGGAAGATGATGAAGCAATAAGTGCAGCAATTAGACGTGTGATACAGCAAACTGACGAGGAGAGTAACGATTTTGATACATTGCCACCGCCTGTTAAATCTGTAGATCAGCCAGCTTTGTCTCCAATATTAACATTGCACAAAAAAGACAGCAAAAAACGTAAGGTGACCATCAGTAAAGAATTCATCGAGGAATCAGATTCGGATAGTGATGTTGAGGTTAAACCTATTCCTACCACTTCATCATCGATATCGAGTTCACTTGGTTTGGGGACCATTACACCAGTAGCCACAGTACAGTCTGCGCCTGTTGTTCTACAGAAACACTCTGTAACTATTCCGTCGGTTTTGAAAACGACGACACTGCCGGTTCAAACATGTGCTCCGTTGAAAGGCAATTTCACGTTGTCTTCTCTGCAGGCATCGAAAATTACAACGGCTGGTTTGATTAAGCCGCTGGGGGTAACAAACCCACCTGGAACGAAAATTCTGCTAAATTTAGCTACATCTGTTCATCGCCCTCCACTTACTGCCGTCACTACCACAACTCTACCGATTCTCACCACAATACATAAACCGCCCCCGCTTGCATTAACAAATCCCTTGGCACGACCTTGTCTCTCTGTACTAGCTCCTGCAATTCGTCCCAGCATAGACAACACTAAACAAACTCTAACTGTACCTATTTTGACGGCCAAGCCGTTGATCACAACATCAAACACCAGTCAAACTGTTTCAAACTTCGCACTTCTGTCGTCCGACATTAAATCAATCCCGCATCTTATACCGAAACCGACCTTTGGGCCACAACAATCCACATCACTCAAACCGACTCCCATTCTGATTGCTACCACTGTTGCAACAACGGAAACTAAAAAAATTATCGAGAAAAAAGACAGTGAAATAAAAGCTGAAGAGAAGTTTGTGAGAGTTGTACCAGTAGATGAGTTGAAGGCGATTAGTAAAGTGGCAAGTGATGTGTTGAAGAAAGAGAGTAGTTTAGTGAAAAAGGAGGAAAATAGTGGTGTTCCGGTTAGTGTAGCTGCTTCTGCGAAGGATGCTGTGAAAGAGGAGAAGATCGATGTTCCTGTGGCTCAAAAGAAGAGTCCCACGCCAGAGGTTGTCGAGATTTCACCTGCAGCTGTTGAACAAGTGAGTAATTTTTGTTGCTTATTATTATCATTATTATTTTCTATCGCATCTATTTTCAATTTCAATTTATTAACACACACATCCCAAAAAACAAACATAACAATACAATAATACCACATATGTATAATACTCAATAAAAAACAAGAAGGCTAAACAATAAGGAGTTGTGGTGTAGAAAAGAGAGGGGATTATAAGGTCTTCCAACTATGGTTACCCATGTACTAGGAAGGCCTTCAATCCATTAAAAAGGAATGTGGAGAGAAAAAACTCCCAAAGTGAAAGACGCTGAGTAAAGATGGTTCATTTTATGAACTTGTTCTTCTTGTTTGCCCACCAGCTTTTCATTTTCATATAAGATTTCTTATATTGGATGTTATTAAGGTCTGTGATGTTTTCCATGACAAAATACTTGATGAACAATCTAATATCAAAACTGACACTGTCTTTCTATTACTATATTATTTTTTATAATGTTGGAGATCCATCTTGTTTTCACTAATATATAATAAAAACTTGAAAAACACTTGAATGGAAATTATAACTCACGTTATGGCGCGGCGGCCGTTTCACTCTGTTGTCAAGCGCATCGTCAGACGACCCACAGTACACTCCAAGTACACATACACAGTACTGGAGAGTATTGTGGGTCGTCTGACGATGCGCTTGACAACAGAGTGAAACGGCCGCCACGCCATAACGTGAGTTATAATTTCCATTCAAGTGTTTTTCAAGTTTTTATTATATTATTTTCACTCACTTATACTGGAGTTGCTGGAGGGATGCATTCCACTTCTGAAGAGAAGCTTCGTCAGCCTCAGTTTTAATATTAGATTATTAAGGTATTGAAATTTCTATGACAAATATTGTTTTTATTAATATGTGAAATATGGGGGCTCTTACCATGGGGTGCAAAATAACATATTTTCTTTTTCAAATATTAAGTTTTTTCTGCATACATTTATAAAAACTGATTTTTTTAAATTTAAAAAAAAATTGAAAAACAAATTGATCAGAATAAAAATAAGTCATTTTATTCCAGTGTCTTTCAGTTTTCAAAAAATTATCAAAAGTTGAAAATAATTCATAGGTGAGACCAATTGCCCCCAATAACTGAAAAACTCCAGCTTTAAAATCCCATATTTCACAAAATAATTGCTGAAAAAATCTTCCACGGCAATAGATAATGTATCAAAGCCTTCGTAACATTCAATACAAGAAACTTTAAAAAAATATTATGACCAAACACACCCTGCGCACAGTTATATGAAGTTTTTTTTTAAACCTATCTACTCCTTAGCGACAATATTGCTATTCGATTCAATTTCAATCAGTTTTTTAGAGAATTCAAGTTCAATTTTGGTTAAATCGCTTTGGTAAATGCCATCCAGGTGGAAATGAATTTCAAAATAAATGAAAATACTGTAGTAGTTAGAAAAATCTCAAATTTTCCCGGTTTCAAACATTTTAACCAACTTCCGAACAGGAGAATGTTGTCAATTCAACTTGTTTTCTAGCTCTAAATGAAATATTTACGAGCAACGACTGGCAATGGAGACCAGCTGAAAGATTGCAGCTGATATTTTGTTATTATTCTAAAAAATGAATTGAGTAAATTTATTGACTCCGTTCACTAAATAGGGCTCCCAAACATGGAGTGAAATATTATATAATTGATAATTACGCATTTTGCTGATGAGCTAAACCTGTTTATCAACATTGCTCAGAAACTACTAACCAATGCAGTAATAGTTTACACATTGATGTCAAATATCTGATTGATGTGAGTTGTATCAAATCTTATACTATGTAATCGAAATATCTATATAAATAAAATTAGAGTTTTGTCTGTACATTTATCAGAATTATATATTTTTTGGTTATTTTTACGTTTTATACATTAAAGAAGCCGAAGCAAGTCTTATCTCAATTTCTGTCTGTTTGTCACGGCCCCGAAGGCATTTTACGCGGCCTTCTCCTGAAAAACGAGAGCATCGATCGGGATTAAAGTTATTTATCAGTATTGAAAATCTTTTTGACAATGTCTTTAGCTATAAAAAACTAAATTAACTTTTTTTAACAGAATAAACGATTAAAAACCAAGTATTGTGCGATTTTGGATACATTTCTTCTAAGTTTTATTACCACATAAGAACAAATCACGTAATTCATCATGATATATCAATCAGCTGTTCACAAATGTTCTCTCTGATAACTACTGTCACTATATTGTTTACGTTCTAAGTTGTTTACTAAGCTGCTAACAACTTCATGATCGTTGCTATCCAAAAAGCCAAATCATAAACATAGTCTTATTTCTAAACATAATCCGTACGAAGGACGGGCACAATAGCTAGTTTATATATAAAAGTATACAAATGGTACACAGTATCTCTAAATAATGGTCTGTTCCATAGAAAGTCAGTTTTCAAGTGCAAGATAAGACTAAGGAACAGAAGATTCGTTTTTTGAAAACTTGAACTGGAATTTATGAACTGACCTTGACTTCAAGTCTCCCTTATCTCAAGGGAAGCTTGAAAAGTCCTTCCTTCAACTGTTTTTCAAGTATTCTTCGACTCAAGGAAGACTCAAGTACCTCAACTTACCCTGAGACTTTTTGACTGGAGACAGACTTGAAAAACAATTGAAGGAAGGTCTTTTCTAGTCTGTCGAGTCAATGAGTCAAGGTAAATTCACGTACAGGCTTTAAATTTTTGAGTTGTGGCTGTATAAAGCGGACAAGCGATATCCATCTTTACTGTAACTTTAATAGTTACTTTAACTTCTCTATAACTATAATAACTTCATTTTATTAACCGTTGTTTTTTCCAGAAACGAGGTTGTTCCGTTTTTTGAGAACTAGAAAAATGGTGGATGTATAACGTACTTCAGTTCAATAGCATTGAGTAGCCCATATCATTGATCAAGATATTGAGTCAAATTTGTGATATGCAAAAAACTTCATTTTTTTATTGGAAAAGTGTAAGAATAGGACGGAAATTTCAACAGTAATTTCGAACAGAGTGACGTCATGCCTTTTCTATTTTGCAGATTTGAGCTAGTTATGGAGCAACCTTGTTTCTATTAACCGTGGAGTTTGTTAGCGTTTTTTTATTTTTATTATTTTGACGAATTCCTTTTTCTTCTACTTATTTGCAGAAAATGTGACTTATTCTAATATTAGCAGCTTGATATCGATTGTGTTATTATGACTTCAAATTCAATATTTGTCTTCGGTTTTTTAAGTATATTCCATTGTAATAATATTTACTCTTTATATTTTGTTCTTGTTTGGTTGTATGACTGTATTGTCAAATTCCTGTTTTGCTATAGCGTCCTTCAAAAGATCACAGATCACACAAGCTTCCTGCTTTTCTCGTGAGGGCCTAGGAAAAATAGTGTTTCAATAATTTGAAATAGGTATTCATACTTTTATAATGTAATTTCACTATTATATGTGAATTGTAAACTGTTTAAAGGAGAATGTTCATTTTTGTTTATTTCTATGAAAATGACCATTAATTCTATTCTATTCTTTTATTGGTTTTCTTTGATTTATTTGCAGAAAAAAAATCTTTACTGTAACTTATATTTATAGTTTGTTGGCTTGTATTATTTTGATATGAATTCCGTTTTCTTTTATTTATTAGCAGGAGTTGTGATTATAACTTCTTCTAATATTAGTAGTTGATACTACTAATATCGATATGCGATGTATCGATATTATCTCGAAGTGTGATGTGTCGATATTTATATATTAATATCGATTGTATTATTTTGACTTCAAATCGATTTTCTTTGATTTATTTGCAGAAAATCGTTCCCGAAGTAATCGAAGTGGTCGAAGAAGCAGTTGTGGAAGAGAAAGTTGCCGATAAGAAGAAAGTCGTTGAGGAAACTCAAGACGAACCCAAGGTGGAAGCAGAATTGAAGTTGGAGGAAATGCCGAAAGAGGAGGACGAAAAAGTGGTGGAGGAGGAAGAAGAGGAAATGAAATTGGAGATTGCCGTGGAAGAGGAAGTGAAGACGGATGACGAAGAAGTCGAAGAAAGGAGGATAGTGAAGGAGTTTGTGGTGGCTGAAGAGGAGACAATGGAAGCCGACGAAGATGACGGTGAAGTGGAGGAGGAGGATATGGATGCGGACGAGGAAGAGGAGGAAGATGAAAGAGAGGAGGAAGAGTGTGTACAGTCGTTGTTGTGCGAAGAGACAATTCCGGGTAGTCCCGCTCCTCCCGTACAAAAGGACAAGGAGGAAATGGACGATGTGACAATTGCGCCCACTGTGGCAAATGCGGCCGAATTACCGTTCGCTAGTGCGCCCGGTACCAGCCTGCATAGTAGCACCAGTTCAACTTACACGAAACCGATAGTACAACAAGCGCCCATTCCGCACATTCCCCCCGCTCCCCCTCCAGTGGTACCTCCCCATCACCCCCCCGCCGTACAGGCGCCCCCCGATACTCCCCCCACCACCCCGGACAGCAGCCTGTCGCCGATATCGAACTCGCCCCGTGGGTAAGTTGAACCTTTTAAATTTAATATTTTTCAGTTGTGCGATGCCCACATGAGTTTTAAGACTTGTGCGTGGGCAATTGTTTATCTTCTTTTCCCCCTCAACACATCTTCAGGATCTCACCCTCCACATTTTCTCCTTTCCTCTCATGATTTCTTTGCCATGTCAGTTCAAATGGGAACCGTGAGCTGTAGCAAGTATCTGCTCAGTCAGATAGAGAAAAGGTGCGTTCTCCTGGGCACTCTTTGAAAGGGTGACCGATTAGTTTGGCCAGCAAAAATTGCACTGTTCTCTGCTCTAAAATCACTTCTCGGTGGTTCGGAACCCACCTAAACTGTAGGTCCAGCTTATCAGTCACCACCATCTAACTCATTATCTACGCAAAGGTCTCAGACCTATATGGGCATTGCCCTTGAAATAACAAAAATTATTCAATGTTTTTTCTTGTAACATGGGAATACTGTTTTAAAACCACTTTTTTCTATTTGATAAAAATAATTTTGAAAACAAATAATATTGAATAAATCACAAGGGAAGTGATAGCTGTAAGCCGTAGCAGGTATCTGTTCAATCAGATAGAGATAAGCTGCATTCTCCTCGGCAAGGTTGACCGATTAGATTGGTCAGCAAAAAATACACAGTTCTCACTTCCCGGTGGTTCGGAACCCACCTAAAACTGTAAGTCGAGCTCATCAATCATCATCCAATTCATTACCCACGCACATGTTCAAACCTATGTGGGCGTCATCCTAAAGAAAATGTTTGAACTATGCTTAAGGCTGTGCAATAGGGTTTTGGTCATATTCTTTTTTCAAAGTCTCTTTGACTGGAGATTATTAGGCTACTGAAATGTAGTCTATTGCAATAAATAAAAAAAAATTCATCAATTATTTTCTGAGATATGAGCACTTAAAGTTAATTTTTGGGGGCAACCAGTATCATGAACGGTTGTGAATAGAAAAGTGTAATTTCCAGGATCAATGTAACAAATTATTATTTTTGTAATGAGGTATTTCATTTTTCAAAATTTTCATTTTTTAAAAAAATCATTTTTTTGAAACCTTAATTACAGAAAAACTTTATTCCCGATTGAAATACAAAATATGTCATTGAAATCCCTGATATCCCTTCTAGTAATAGAGAAATTATTGTAAATCCAAATTGAATCGTTGGGTAGCTACGTTGCCCCAAAGTTTTCTTGGATTCTCTTCAGTTTTACAGAGTCAACTTCCTCATGCGAATGCGCAAGCACGTTCACTCACACATATGCAAGGACTTGCTATGTTGCCAGTTTGAATCATATTCGTTCATTACTCACTCGCCCTTATCAATGCTCCCTCACGCGCAACACCGGCACTCGCCTGTCTACCGGATGGATTTTATTTGCAGTTCTTGAATAATTATGCGATCGACAAAAATAATTGCTTTGAATGACACGTCTCCAGTAGCACTCACATTTCCTTTCCGCTATATCTCTCTCTTTCACCCTCATTCTTTTTCTCTCAAACAAACATATGCCAAATTGTGTCCGAAGGAAGGAACCGAATTTTTCTTTATTTATAAGATTTTTGCGATTGTTCCATATATTGTACCTTACTCTAGTGATTTACATTATGGTTTATTGGGTAATTTACGTAGTGAATGGGATTATAATAATATTGTAGGACTTCTTTGATAGATAATAAATAGGCTTCCAACGAAAACTGTAGTAGAAGTGTAATTGAAAAAGTTGCTCTACAAACAGAAATTTACTACAAATGATGAGATGAAATACTAAAAAAATAAAATATAAATATTGCAATTGAGTATATTATTATACTCAATATTATAATTGTGTTATATTATTTAACACAAAAATTAGGCAATGAAGAAAAAACATTTTTCATTTCAGTCTTAGATGTAAAATTTTATTAGCATCTCAGCTGTTTTACCTGCATCTGGGTGGTGTAACCATAGCGGATTTCAACTTCACATCTTGAAATAACGTCCGCGTAAATATTAATTACCTATTGCCACAGACGAACATTCAATGTCATCGTCTTTGGTAACTTGCTGTGATTATTATACAATTCATCAATCAACTTATCACATACATACCTTCACATATTAAAATCAGTTTCAACAAAACAATATGTGAACATATTATACCGTACTATAAAATAAAATACAATTTCATAACGAAATGATCTTAGTATAAAAGTATAAAATGAAAATGAGAAAAAAAGCAAAATAATAATTATCATTTTGTTTCCATCAATTTTAGCTTTTTTTTTATCTTGGTGCACTTTGAAAGACACATAATTGCACTTATTTGGCGGGCCGCTTAGCGCAGTTGATTGGTGCGTCGCAACTTCAGCTTGCTGTCGTTCAGCGGTCGTGGGTTCGAATCCCGCTCCTCCATCTGGCATTTATGTGTTATCATTCACCTCATTTTCCACGCACAAGTCTCGGACTCATGTGTGCATCATCAGCTATAAAACGAATATGCACTTTTAACATTTCATATCGATTTGTGTTACCTACTCTACATTTGTCTGACTGACTATAATTTATCTGACAATACTGACTTCTTCAGCAAATTCGTTCTCTGACTGAATAAATACACTTTATCTTAATTATTCTATAATCACCAACTAAGTTACATTTTTGAATTCGTTGAGAAAATAACTACTAAATGTTTTTCCTGATATCACTTGCTTATGAAACTTGGTTACTGTCCTAATTGATTCAGGTTTGATATACAGTGATTCAGGTTTCTACTTATCGACAAATTGGCCAAATTTTCAAATTGAGAACTCTTCTGAAAGTAAATTCAATGATCTAAAACTTCTTACCTCTAAATTTTTATGTGTTGGAGTGAGCATTTACATGATAAATGAACGGATATATTTTTATACATCAATCGACGTTGAATTTCATATTCTTCAATTCCAACTTCTGATAACTCAAAGAACTCTCTTTTAGAATACCTAGAGTGGATTAAAAGAACTTCCAGCTTTGTACCAATTTTTGTCCATCAAAAGAGTGGACAAAATTTGAGAGGGCTCTAGTGTCAAACGAAGGAAACAAATTTTTCTTTATAGAAAATTCTTGCGATTGTTCCATATACTGCATCTTAATCATAAAATATTATTACATTATTGGAGAGCTTACATTGTGACTGGAATTATATTATAGGACTTCTTTGATAGATAACAGAGAGCCTTTCAATAAAAACTGTAGTGGAACTGTAAAAGGTTGGGGGTTTTCAGTTTTCAAGCAAGGAATAGTAACCCCCCCCCCCCCCAACAACCGAATAGTGGGTCCAGGAGCCCGGGGAAATTATTACATTAAAACTTCACTATACAGGGGATGATACCTACTCACAACACACGCACAAGAAATAACTTGATTTACAATTATTCAAACACACAAAAGACTTTTCTTTTTAGAAGTGTAAAACTGTTCAATGCCATTCCAGAGAGCTTCAAAAATCTGCCATATCCAATTTTTAAGCATAGACTGAAACTTTTTTTGATGGATAATCCATTATTATATAGGTTTGAGGATTTTTATGAAAGGGCCAAGACTTTGTAGACAATTTATAGACAGCTTTAAATGACACACTGCTATAGATAGGCAGGCTAATTTTGAATGTGATTTTGTGTTTTTATCTGTTTTAACGTTCTAGCAATGTTGTATGAGACAAAATTATTTTGATGTTAAATATGACAATTTGCAATGCTTTTGACGAACTCAGGAGTTGCTGCAATAAAGGTTTATCAGAAACTATTTCAATCAGAAACTATTTTTTATAATCATGAAATTATTAGGTGTATCTTTACTGAATTTTACTTTACTTTACTTTAAAAAATTGAGACATAAGTGAAAGACATACAAAAATTGAAAGATATACGCTATTCTTTGGAAATAAATGGAGAGTATAATTAATTGCAAAAAAATAACTAAAATTATTTCAACTTAAGAAGATAATTAAGGAAATTAGAAAGGATATGATTGAATTAGGAGTAACCCTGGGTGAATTGAAAAATAAAAAACAAAATATTGAAAGTCATGACCCAACTAATGCTTTGCTTTGCCAATTGGCTTTGAAAATTACAAAAAATATTATAGTATGTTTTGAATATGAGGTAATAAAGTGTTATTTGTAAAACAGCCTTCTCCAAATAATAATAATCAATTTTATTCTTATATTTTATTAGTTATTTTTCCAAATTTAATAAATTTCCCCAAAATCTAAGATATTTGCCTCGGGCGCCAAAAACTCACGCTATGGCCCCCGTTTTTACTCAATCAGAAACTATTTTTTATAATCATGAAATTATTAGGTGTATCTTTACTGTATGTCTTACAATTTTACTCTTAATATGAACACTTATTTTGGTTGGCTAAAAAATCATAAAAACCTAAGAAAAGCATGTATACATTGAGTGTCGAAAGCTACAGAATAATAACGTTATACTTACAACACAATTAAATTTAATAGGCAAAAAATAATAAATTTTCAAAATAAATCAGTTAACAAAAAATTGGCTATATAGTCAGCTAATTTTAACTGACTAATGAGCGAATAGTTTTTTTTTTATTAAGAGCGTGAAGCGCGACTTTATCGCTCGAGCCAAAACATTGGCGAGAAACTATTGTGAGAGCGATAAAGAAGCTTCACGCGCGAATTGCATACAATAATTCTCCTAAAACTGCAGTTCTGAATTCCAACACAATAAAAGCTTGTAGCATCACAGACCATGCGCGGATTTGGTTAGCGTTCGCCATTGTTGAAGTTATGTGAATTTCATGGATTCCGTGATCCACCAGAAGGCATCAAAATCAAAATAGAAGCGTAAAGAAAACAGCTGGCGAGCATAAAGTACTTTACCGGTTGCGGAGCAGTAAAGAGGTATTTTACAATTAGTTTTCAGTACGTTAAGAACTACTTTATGAGCAGTTTTAGGAAAAATATTTAAATGTTGGTGGTTTTCAAGTAAGGAATAGTAACACCCCCCCCCCCCCCCCCACCATAATCGAATAGTGGGTCCAGGGACCCGGGGAAATTATTATATTTCCACATGGACTGCTTCAAATTTTGACCCTACCTTCCCTCTTTGTTTTACAATGTTTGATCTATGTGAAAAATAATTTGGAAAACTTCACTATATAGGGGGTGATACATACTCACAACACAAGAAATAACTTGATTACTCACCGTTACAATTATTCAAACACACAATAGTTATTTATGTATTAAGAGCGTGAAGCGCGACTTTATTGCTCGAGCCAAAACATTTACTGCGCGACGCATAGCGGAGCGCAGTAATTTTGCGAGAGCAATAAAGAAGCTTCACGCGTGAAATACATACAATATTTTTCCTACAACTGCAGTTCTGGATTCCAACACAATAAAAGTTTGAAGTTTGTAACATCACAGACCGTGCGCGGATTTGGTTAGCGTTCGACTTTTTTGAGGTTATGTGAATCTCACGGATTCCATGATCCACCAATGAGAAGGCATCAAAATCAAAACAGAAGCGTAAAGAAAACAGCTGGCGAGCGTAAAGTACTTTACCGCTTGCTGAGCAGTAAAGAGGTATTTTACAATTAGTTTTCAGTACGTAAAGAACTACTTTACGAGCAGTTGTAGGAAAAAGACTTTTCTTTTTAGAAGTGTAAAACTGTTCAATGCCATTCCAGAGAGCTTCAAAAATCTGCCATATCCAATTTTTAAGCATAGACTGAAACTTCTTTTGATGAATAATCCATTATTATATAGGTTTGAGGATTTTTATGAAAGGGCCAAGACTTTGTAGACAATTTATAGACAGCTTTAAATGACACACTGCTATAGATAGGTAGGCTAATTTTGAATGTGATTTTGTGTTTTTATCTGTTTTAACGTTCTAGCAATGTTGTATGAGACAAAAAGGAAATTAGAAAGGATATGACTGAATTAGGAGTAACCCTGGGTGAATTGAAAAATAAAAAACAAAATATTGAAAGTCATGACCCAACTAATGCTTTGCTTTGCCATTATCAACACAAGAAAAAACTCCTTACATTAATGTCATAAAACAAAAATTAGTTTTATTATTGTAGAATTCTGTACAATATTAGGTTAAAAATAAAACACTGCACAAAACAATGTACAAACTACTCATGCCACCCGAAGTGAACAGAGGTCTCAAACTGACCAGGCTATCTAGCCGTCAGACATATCAGATTATTTTTGTGAATGAAAGCTCAGGTATTAGAATAACTGTGGCTTGGAAACTAAATTTGCTTTACTAGATTATGAGTAGTAGAACGACTCTGCCTCCCTCCCAAGAAGGCCTAGTCAGACCAGGCGAAGAGGGGAGTAGACGTGAGCCGAGAGATCTGGCAACGTTTCAGGGATATGGAAAGCTAGTTACAAACTAATCCACCAGAGTGATTCAAAACCGGACCAAACTCGATTCGACTCGATTGTAGACTCGTTTGTTTGTTGCCTTGAGTCGGGACTCGAGACTTGATCAGAGTCATGGTAGCTGGCGCACAGCCTTAACATCTGTGGAGAACGATTAGCTTCTCTAATTGAATTTCTATAAACATCGAGATTCAGCTGTCGTATTGGTCACTTTAAACACTGATTATGGCTTCAACCTAAAACGAAATTTAGAGTGGTGGCCATCTTTGAAGATAACAATGGTGGAGTTCATAGATATAATATATAACTAGCACAACAACATTGGTGTATATCTATAGTAGAGTATAGCCGCCGGATAGCCGCTCAAGATGGTGTCGGCTACACTTTTTTGACTTTATGCACCGGAAACTAAGGCGTCTGATTTTTCTATTCAAACTGATAATCGCCTATGAATTTGAATAGACCAATCAGACGCCGCAGTAACCGGTAAGGCTCCCATGAACTCTACCAATATAGAATATTATATTTGTATAAAAAAAGATGTTCTTTTCCATTTTAAATGAGTGAAATAATAATTTCAATTATTATTAACCAATATATTCTAATCCAATATATTTGTATCATTTTATAAAATGTTCTATATCATTCTATAAATGTTTTATATCTTAAATAAGTTATTTGAAAATTTTGCATTACATTTTTAATCAGTTATAAGTATAATTGTAATTGTTATTGCAGGGAAAGAAGTGGATCATCTCCGGGCTTGGACAATGATAGTACAAAATCTCAGAGAGATTCGTCCGAGATAGATCTCGATTACACCGAAACGAACAAACTTGATCATTTTAGTGAAGAAGGTACGTACATTTATATCAATTATTTTCATTTAGCCTAGTTGAAAATGGCAATTAATATGTAAATATTTATTACAGATTGATTTGAAATCACCCCATCTAGAGGGAATGACACCAGTAAAATCATTTGATAAAAAATTTAATTTTGTTTAGATTGAAAACAAATGAAATCAAAATTTATTAATCTAAATAAAGTTGAAAAATCTTTATTTAATAACCTAATTGAGACAGAGTGGAAGTGATAGCCGTGAGCCGTAGAAGGTATCTGTTCAATCAGATAAGCAACGCTCTCCTGGGTCCTCTCTGTAAGGGTGACCGATTGGATTGGCCAGCAAAAAAAATCTGTTCTCTGATGTGAAATCACTTTCCAGTGGTTCGGAACCCTCCTAAAATTGTAGGCTCACCATGCTTCCAATAACATGGCTCAAGCGGTGAGGAGGGACTACCCGCAAGGGTTTCCCCACCAATAAAATTCTTACGCATTTACTATTGAGATAAAATATTGATTTTTTTTCAAAATTATTTTTTATCAAATAGAAAAAAGTGGTTTTAAAACAGTATTTTATAATTTTTCTTATTTACTTTTATTTTAAGGACAATGCCCACTTAGGTCTGAGACCTGTGCGTAGGTAATGAGTTAGATGATGGTGATTTATGAGTTGGACCCACACTTTTAGGTGGGCTCCGAACCACCGGGAAGTGATTTTACAGCAGAGAACCAAGTAATTTTTTCTGGCCAATCCAATCGGTCACACTTACAGAGAGGGCCCGGGAGAGCGTTGCTTATCTAATCTGCTATCGCTCATGGCTAGCATTTCCTCCCTAAGTTGAATAAGTTCTGTTGATGTTTGTCAGTTTTGATAAGTTACTTATCAGCATTTTTGGTTCCCAAGCTGCAAAGATTGTGGTAATAATCAAGGTATTTAACGAGTAATCGAATGATTTTAATCAAGATTTTCAATGCTTATCAAAGTTAGCTCGATTTATTAATAGTTATTTTTGAACGCCGTATTATTCAACTGCAATGTACAAAAAATCTAGATGTTAGTTTGAATTTCTTGCATTTATTAATATTGAAATTACGATAATAACTATTAGTTCCTAGTCAGTAAATTTAGTTGATATCTTTTGTGTTATCTAGAAATAATGTATCAAACTCGTCCGTACAAGAGATATGGCGAGATATGTGCATAATGTAACGTTCTTTGGTGTTTAGGACTCTGAAAATGTTGAATAGAATAAAACAATTTTGTTTCCAATACAGATTATAATATCGTGTAACCTGGCTGGCTCAGGTCTGGTGTCACGACAGATCCTGATAGATTAATAGATCCTGTGTTACCACTTGGTTTTAGGCTCATGTCAAAAAGTGTTCTTGAATTCTTATAAATAAAATCGAACTTTATTGCCAATTAATTTATATATTTACATTTAAATTAAATGTATATTCCGAATTGACAATTAGTGTGTGTGTGAGTACTTGCACTAACTATTCAAGACCTACTTAAAATAATAATCTTTTTAAAGCATTTCAATCTTTCAATTGATTTGAACAAAATCTAATTAAAATTATAAAAAAATAAATTGGAAATCCTTTATTGCCGTAGGGTGCTTGCACAGTGGAGCATCCAATATCAAAAAATTACCATCGCAAAATAAAGCTGATAATTCAAGCAATGAAGGAAACAATCTTTAAAGTTTCTATTTTGAATGTTGGGAAAACACTAACAGAAATTCTACTTATAGTATAGTATATAGTATTTTTGATTGCAAGAAACTACGAGGTACATTCAAAAAATAATGAGTTTGTTACTGTTTTGTAGACTCGGTGTGTGCGGCCAGTGTTGCCGGTGCGCCGACGTTCCTGAAGAAGCCGCTCGGCGTCGTACAACAGCAACATCAACAGCAGCATCACGACGTCGAATCGTCGCCGTCGAAAAAACGACGCCGCAGTCGCAAACGCTCAGATGACGTCTGCTGCAAGCGAGTGAAACTCGCGCGAAGGAGTCCTCGTAATCCAGGTAAGCAAGATCAGTTTTTATGATTCCTATTATTTATTATTTTGATTTTACGGCCTCATTGGACCACTTAAATCATTCATTTCATAGTCAAAAAAATTTTCTGTCTGGTACATTCAAGAACAATAATTGTTCAGAACAATAAATTAATTAAATGTGTCCTGACGCAAACATCCTAATGTAATCCATTGTTGATTTTGTGTAATCCAATGAAGATTTATTGATTTCGACCATGCTCTTAAGAATGAGGTCTGCATCTAATATCAGCACAGCCATAACATTTTATCATGGACAATTTTTATCCTTGATACGCTATAGCATTTTGTTTTGGGGGCACTAAAAAATCATTTAAATACAGAATCCTCAAGTAAAAAAAAACTATAAAGATTTTGGATGATTTTCATGCAAGCCTATTTTTAGAAAGAATAAACTTCTTACAGCTCCGGCTGTATACTTTATTGGGGTTTTTAGCTTTGTATTTAAAAATAAAGATATTTTTAATGCCAAATGTCTTAGTCATTCTTGTGGAACAAGGTGAAACATCCAATTTATTCCAGTACCGTATGCATAGGCTGACTCTTCTTGAAAAAGGACCATACTATTCAGAACTCGGACTTTTCAATTGTCTCCCTGAAAATATAAAATCATGTGGTAGCTATAAGCAAAATTTATATCTCTATTGACTAAAGTTCTAGTGGACGTGTTTCCCTCCACTATTAATAGAGAATGTGTAAATGTTTTCAATTGAATTATTTGACCCTAATGACGTGTTGCATGCTACCTGAGCTCTGTTTAAATGTGTGCCTCTATGTAACTAATAATAATTATTATTATTTTAAATAATTTTTGGCATTTTCAGCTGGCAGTGACAGTGACGACACGTCTGAAAATTCGCTGGCTGGAAGTTCTCTTGATCTCTCATCGTCGCGTTCTCCAAAACCATCCAAACACAACTTCTACGTTCAGCTGGGTACGTTTTCAAGCAATATTCTATAACTTCTGTTGCGTCGTCGTGTGTGTGTTTCCACTCTTTTTAATAATTTTGATGATCTACTAATTGTAGATTTTTTTTTGTTTTTGTATTTTTATTGATATATCAATTATCGATTTTATTATTTTTAATCTAGATTTGTTTAATTCTTTTTTCTCTGTAATGATTTTTTATTTTTTGTCAGTTTTTGAAATAAGAACTCGTTCTTCACACACAGGATGTTGCCCGTATGGGGACTTTCTTATGTATAATTTTTGCTTATGTTTATTTTTTTATGAAGGAAAGACAGCTATCAAGTTTCGACATCTCCAATGTGCAAAGGGCTACTTAGAATCAGATTTCCTTGACTTTCAGACAATTTTTTGTCTTGAATAATTTGTTATGTTAAACTGAGATCCACTTTAGCGGCTGGGGTGGACTTCTATGGCCTATGCTGGGGTGTTGTATACAAATCTATAAAATAATTTATTGGATTTATTTAAATAATATAGCATTTATTTATGAAACAGTTGTAAATTTAAAAAAATATTCGTCTGTTTTTTTTTTGTAATGTTTTTATGTTGCATGAAGAAGTTAGTTTTTGTCTGTATAAACAAGGGAAGTGATAGCCGTGAGCCGTAGCAGGTATCTGTTCAAGCAGATAGAGATGAACTGCATTCTCCTGGGCAAAGTTGACCGATTAGATTGGTCAGCAAAAAATACACCGTTCTCTGCTGTAAAATCACTTCCCAGTGGTTCGGAACCCACCTAAAACTGTAGGTCCAGCTCATCAATCACCATCATCCAACTCATTACCCACGCACAGGTCTCAGACCAATGTGGTCTTCATCCTCAAAAAAAAATTATAAAATCAGTGTTACATTGAACCATTTCATTTGTGTGATTTGAAATTGTTTCTGTAATATTATTATGCAATATGTTGCAGACCCTGAGTTGGATGGAGCACAACGAATAGCTGTGTTGCAGCAGAAACTTCAGGAGCTTCGCAAAACCTACATGTCACTGAAAACTGAACTGGCCTGCATAGACCGAAGGAGAAAGAAGCTGAGGCGGCGGGAGAGAGAGGGTAAGTGGAAATAGAAAGAGCCAATAAATATAAAATGATTAGTTTAAAAAGTGCACTGTAATTTCATAACACCATTTTTACTTGTGTAATGATTTTATCTTGTTCGCTGGTGCTATGTTGTTTAATTTATTGGTTTTATTTGGTGTTTTATTTATTGGCAAAATGAGTCTTTTATGAACCTTATTCTGTGATCGCTTCTTAGAAAAATCTAGAACTTGGATTTGCGATTTATGCTTGAGAACAATTTCAGAATCTTTTAGAAAGTGTGGGCCAGGCTTAATTCAAACAGAAGACAATGTATATTTTATTATCATTTACAAATTTAACAATAAACGCTCATAGAATACTTTTATTTTCTCATACTTACAGTGAGATTGGAGATTTCTAGCAAACCGTTCAGATGTCCTTATAGGACGCTTTTCATCATCTGGCCAGTTCTGTACTCATGCAGACTTAGTTGAACTCATGGGAGCTGACCGTTTACCGGTAAATTGAATTTTCTTGGAACCAAGCCTTCTGATTGGGCTATTCAAATTCATAGAGGTTTTAGTTTCCGTTAAAATTCCATTTATCGGTAAACAATCAGGCTCTCATGAACTCAACCAATGTAGTGTTCTGGAAAACATTGGAACGGCTTTCTAATACTCCCCAATGCAATCAACATAAAAATTTGTTTTTCATATAATTTATTGATTATTAACAACTAGCAGGTTACCCGATTCAATTGAATCTGGCTATTTAGAACTTGACAATCTATGTACAAATTTAATAGTCTCTTTTTATCCTTATCCTCCACTTCCTGTTTCTTCTTACTTCTTCTCCTCCTTATTCGAATCCTCCTCCTCGTCTGTCTTCATTTTTCTTCTTCTAATCCTACTTCCCCATCTTTTTCTTCTTTTCCTATTTCCCCTTCTTTTTCTTCTCCTACTTCATGATTTTCTTCTTCTCTTCCACCTCCGCCTCCTCCTCCTCCTCAGTCTTCTTCATTTTTCTCTTCACTATCCTTCTTCAATTCCTTATTTTCCAGCGCGCTAGTAGTTCTTGTGACAGAAGCCTCTTTCAAGGCGTTTATTTACTTATTTTGCTTGTGCAGTCTTATAACGCATTAGTGAGATAAATTAATCTCACTGGAGTCAATCATTTCCTGGTCCTCCTTGAAGAGTTTATATTGTCCAGTACTTTTCCATTCGTTCTGTTCTTCTGTGTTGTTCATCGTATGTAAATAATCTTTCTGTTGTCAGTCTGTCAGTTGTGTACTGTATTTTTGGTTTAAAGCTTGTTAATGAATAAAATACGAAATTGTCACAACCACATTTATTAAAACTTGGAGAAACTAGTTTCGGTTGTTACACCATTATCAATCTCAATCAGACTAAAAACTAAAGTACAGAGAAGCTTAGTTTTTAGTCTGATTGAGATTGATAATGGTGTAACAACCGAAACTAGTTTCTCTAAGTTTTAATAAATGTGGTTGTGACAATTTCGTCTTTTATTCATTATGGATACCTTCCACAATATCACCTTCGCCACTACAAAGAAAATTTAAAGCTTGTTTTTATTTCTCCAAGTGTATTTAGATTTTCGGCTTTGTTTTGTTACAATCATATAAAATTACAACATTTTCAGTATCATGGAACGATAATAATATTGTTGTTTTTTCTTTGCAGAGAAATCAATGAAACAGGAGGTGCAATGTTCATGATGACGACTCATCATGAAGAGCTCAAGCTGTAAGAGTCGAGCTGAATTATACTTGAAATACTCATAATCGGTTTTATCTATTTTAATAAGTGATAGTGAGATTATTGTTAATTTCAGTTTAGGATGGAGGTGAATATTTTTTATTAGCAGATAAATCTTACCATTGATTGTGTTTCTATTCTTAAAGTCAGGCGCTAAATCATTGATATTCAAAGCTAGTTCCGCCGAAATTGAGAACTTTTATCGGATGTGAAGTTGAACTTTTTAGACCATTGATGTGGCCTATTTAGTATCAGTGTATTTTTGATATTGATAGCTATAATAATACTCATTTCATCAGTGATTGACTATTCTGTGTGTTTGTCCTTGTAAAATGTGTTGTAAAATATATAATTATTTATTAATTTATTTCACAAAGTGTGAAGACATCAGCAATACCATTTCTAACCATATTTACTTGATGTAAATTATATTGTAATTGACCTAAACTTGATTACTGGATGTTATAGGTTATTGGATAGAGTTGTATAAAATTATACGAAATATTTATATATTTTTAATATAATATTTATTATGTAGTTTATAAAAAGACTGCTTTATATCATGTGTTATTCTTGTGAAAACGATTTTATTGTTTTCTGTGTGAATCGTTGATAATTTATTATTTTGGCTGTCATTTGAACCATAAATGCGACTTAATTATTTTTTAATAATTCACACATCAAATAATATATTTATAATTATTAGTACTAATCGTTTTTATAAATTTAGACTTAGTATTAGGTGTACTTCTCTGGCAATGCTATGTAATGTAACATTTTTAAATTCATTTGCAGTAAATGATTTATTATAATTTGTATATTCATTGACAATTTCTATGTAAATAGTGTGGTTAGTTGTCATTATTTGGAGAAATCTCGCTCAAAGCCCCTTCATTTTGTAACAATACAAATGATATATTGTAGAGTAAGCTGCCCGATGAGATAAGATTTTTGAAGATAAGAAATACGTCATCACTGTTGTTTTTGTTGAATTTTGAATATGTATATAATAAGTGGAATTAAAATTTGAGTTGCTAAAAATACTTGAAGTGGTGAAATTGCATTCAAGGTCCTTAACATGCATACAGGTTATAAGTTAATAGAATCTTTCTTTCAAGAAGTAGAGCACAGACGGACGATTTCAGTAAGGCCATATCGGGTCCTTAGTAATTACGCTGAAGACCTCTGTCATTGGTTGAGTTCCTGGAAGCCTTCCGGAATATTTACCGGTTTCTGGTAAGGTTCCCAGGAACTCATCCATAGTGCACAATGGGTGGTGTGAATAAAGTTGAGTACCTCATATTGTTGACTCAGCGGTTGGGATTGTTGTTATTTGATGTGAATAAAAATTGAGTCAACCACGCCTGTTTCTCAAGCCTCCCGATCAGACTCCCGTCGACTCAACAATCTAACCCAGTCACTCAAAAGAGTCCACTCACTTACTCAACTTTATTCTCATCGCCCTACCTCTGTGAAAATGCCATCTTCATCCAGGAATCACTCAGTTCAGTGCACTTTTCTTCAGAAGACTTGAGTAATCATAATTTATTAGCAAGTTAGATGCAAAAAAATTATGCATTTCACGGTATGCATACACCTCATTACGGAGAAAAAGGTGAGGCCCGTACTTTATGAACGTTCCATCAGTGTCTCTTGACTAACTCTTGAAATGCTTATATAATTACATTACATTTCAAGAGTCACCGAAGGAACGTTCATAAATACGGCCCTTACCCTATACTCAAAAAAGTGAGATTCTTACTTCTATGTAATGAGGGAAAACTAGTGAAAGTGAGTTAATATTGTAAAGTACGGTAATGGATATAGCAACGAGCCGTAGCAGGTATCTGTTCAATCAGATAGCAAAGATCTATAAGGATAGCCAATTGATTGGATTGGCCAGCCAAAGACGCAGTTCTCTGCTGTAGAAATCACTTCCCGGTGGTTCGGAACCCACCTAAAATTGTAGATCCACCATGTTTCCAATAGCGGCGAGGTGGAACTACCCGTTAGGGTCTCCCCACCAATCAAATAATATATTTTATATAGATATAGTCTGGAGAGTCTACGGTCGCTTATTTCGTGAACACACGAAAGGAAGACTTGAAAACCTTTTGAGTAAACGCTTAACCTGAATTACAGGAATCCTTATTGTAGGTTCATATTAGGGCCTGAGCCGTAGGTATTAATCGTCACTTGAAAAGCTTACAAAGAATAAAAACCACAAAGTAAAGAAAAATTATGTAATGAACAATTTCAGTCAA
Source organism: Conomelus anceps (assembly GCA_948455865.1). Taxonomy (NCBI): domain Eukaryota; kingdom Metazoa; phylum Arthropoda; class Insecta; order Hemiptera; family Delphacidae; genus Conomelus; species Conomelus anceps. The sequence goes on from OX418219.1 coordinate 1,916,210, forward strand.
AGTCAATAGATGAGAGACAGAGTTTATGATCATAGAATGAGCATGTAGCTATTATATCCAAATATTTTTTCTCTGAGGAATCTTGCTTTACAAAGAATTTATCCAATAAGTTAGACGAATTTGAGCATCTAGGTAAATAGCACCAATCCGCTCCATAAGCAAGACTTTCATGGTCGTTGAAATGCGCCACCACATTAATATTAGAAACATCTCGACAGTCAATTACTTTAAATCCTCCATGCATGCATGCAGCAAGAAGGTAATCTTTCCTTGATTTTGTAGTTAAGGGGTACCACTTCAACCGCCATACTCCTCCGCCTGAAGATTCCAAGGAGCCAATACTTTTTTTCATAAGTCTGCTATCCCAAATATGAATTGACTCATCATAACTTCCCGATGCAACAATTCCTTCACTGCTACAATGCAAACTAGTGACACCAGAACTGTTCACTGCCTTACTAGAAATATTTACAGTCTGTTCAGGAGTTCTAACATCAAAAACACACATTCTACTATCATCTCCCCCAGAATAAATCACAGAATCATTGATGAAATCAAACGCCACAATCCATGCCTCAAAGCTATGAGCTTTCCACTGGCCAATCGTAGAAAATTCGCTAGTTGAAACATCAAATGTCATAACTGAAATGTAACCATTACTATCACTAACAGCCAGTTTACCTTCACTTGTTTGGGACCAATCTATTGACAGAGCTATGTTTTCCTTTTCACTGTGCTTTATGTTGTACTTAGTATTGAGTAAGAAATCGAGTTGCCCCTCGTTTTCAACTATGCTAAAAAGGGAAACTGTTCCTACAGCATCAGCTAACGCAAATGCCACACTGTTATTTATACGAAACGGTGACCACTTGATGTCCAAGATACCATTTGTTTCTAATGTTTTTTCTTGCACTAACCCTATTGATGTTTCTGATAATCTCAGAAGATGTAGTAGTCCAATTCTAATTTGGGAACCGTTATTGTCACTTTCACAATTCTCCTCAAGTTTATAAGTTCCACACAGTAATAGATGTGCGTATTCTTTATCAGGACAAAATTCAACAGAGTCTGCACTGAAAACAGTATCCCACCAAAAGTGAGGGGAAATTTCTTTCATACTGTATTGGTTGATCACTCTGAAAACTGAAAACGTTTAATTTTATTATTCACAGGTTCAATACGATGAAAAGAACGATAATTACAAACAAAGCTACACGAAGCTTACGAACTGTGAAGAAATACAAACCGTTTGTTTTTCATGGTTGGGTCTGGCGTTTTAACCTCAATTTAGGTAAGCTCCGTTCCTTGTTCCTCTATTAATTCCTCATGAGTGCGGTCAGCTGGTCAAAGATGAAACTGCGGAACTTCAACCAATGGATCATGTATACGGTAAATGTACGGTATCTTTGACATAAATCCCCCACAATATTTAACTACCTTCTGACAACACTGGTCTTGGATAACAGCATGGATTAAAGAGGTTATATTTTACGGAAAAATACATTTCTTAGTTCATAATATATAATAATTGCATTGATCTCAAGTATGTATAGTATTTGAATTGTACTTTACTTTTAGTAGAGAAATAAAACATTAATTTATTTATTCCATTTTACTATTATCTAGTTTCAAATAACAAAGTTTCAGAACTTACAATTTATGAGAAACCAACTTGAGCAAGAATTTTTGTGTTGGTTTAATACTTTATAGTTGCATGTTTTACTGTATTTGTTTTTTAATTGATACAATAATACCTGAGTGGTATAAAAACATAATGAGCCGTTATGGCTTTTTCGCACTGCCATTGTGCTTTTTCTGTCGAGGTTGACAGTCTACAACTGTTTTGGCTTAGGTACTATATACTTTCTTCAAGTAGTTATGTTCTTCTATAAATACTTATGTGTTTTAGCCTAGGCGCTCTTTGTAAGGGTGACCGATTGGATTGGCTAGCAAAGAAAACTTCTCTGCTGTAAAATCACTTCCCGGTGGTTCGGATCCCACCTAAAACTGTAGGTCCAACTCATCAATCACCATCATCCAATTCACTCCCCACGCACAGGTCTCAGACCTATGTGAGCTTCATCCTCCGAAAAACAATTATAGCGATAGCCATTTCGCACTGCTGTAGTTCTTCTTCAGACACAGCTGGGGATCTAATTTTATTTGTCTCTTCTTTTTCAGTCTAAAGTGATGGAAAAAGGACCTGCTTTGTCACCAAATACTAACGTGGAAACCTGTAATACGGATATTGAAGAGGTGAGTTTTTTACGATTATTGAAATGTCTATTTGAAGTCAACTGAATTTCTATTTTTTCATACATTGATTTTGGATTCGATATCAAGAAAGTATCGTTTTGGATGAGTTTATAGCTTGGTCATCTAAGTTATTATCAACTAGCGGGAAATAATATTTCCAAAGGCTATTCAAGTGAGCAGTTTGCAAAATAAAGTTGAAATAACTTAGATAACCAAGCTACAAACTCATCTAAAACGATACTTTCTTGATATCACTCTCAAATCCAAAATCAATGTATGAAAAAATAGAAATTCAGGTTATTTCTCAAGCCCTTCTGTTCTCATGGCCGACTATAAAAAGCCATTAAAATGTGGCACTCGTTGGCGACTGGAGTGGCCTAGTTTAATAAGCGTCACAGCAGTGGTCGACCTTCAAGGCGACAGTCGCCCTAGAGGATTGGCGACTCGAGTAGCCAGTTGCTCAGTATAAGGCTGTGGCTAAGAGTAGGCCTAATAAGCTCCATATAAATTGCATGTAGCCTATCTCTGAAAGTTGCTTATCTAAGCATCTGTGGAGATGGCGCGCGACCGCCACTGCAGTGGCTCTGTATAATAAGGCTCTAATATTTCAGGCATAATGGGAATCGAAATAGCAGTCAGTCAGTCAGTCTTATCAGAGATAATTATTGAGGATTTTTCATTTATGGAAGCGTTTTATTTCTAAAATGCATACCTGATTCATTTTGAATTGCTCATCTGATCATAAAAACTTGTAACACCTACATTTTACTTGAAGTTTGTTAAGAAATATGTTTTTTTTCCAGGATGTGGCGGCTGTTTTTGAAAACTACAAGAAGCAGCAATTGGAGCCTGAAAAAGGTGACATTTGTGTATGAAGTATTGAGTTTTGAGTTACATACTTTCTAATCATACCACCCAATGTAATATCTCATCATAAAGGTGGTGCACCACGAGGATGGCCCGGCTAACAAGCAGTGTTATGGAGGCCGATGCCATTCTCATAGTGTGTCACCCTGATAGACTGGACACAAGTTGACTCACATAAGTCCATTCTGAAAGGGCTCCTATGATTCAATGCTTATTAGGTGCTAATTCTGTCTCACCTAAATATGATGCACCAGTGATATTGTTGACGCAACGCGAGAATGATATCGGCTGACAAGAATTAAAAGGAGGAGAACTCCAATGCGCATGCGCACGTTTTCGAAAAACAGTGTGACCAACATTATTCCGCTGCTGTCATGGCCTGCTGGTGATGCAATGAAGTCTAAATTGAACAGTAATAGGTTGGCAGCATCATTTTGTCCCTCCCAAATGACCGCCCACTTGTCAGTGGATGCCATTCTCATGATGCACCATAAATACAATGAAATATGAACTTGTTTAAATTCAAATGTAGCAATATTTAGATTCTCCAACTTTGCCCCACCCAACTAAGGCCACTTTTATACTACGCGTCAAACGACGCGGCGTCGTTCCCAATTATAAGTTTTAGATGACACTCTGACTTCGGGCAAGCGTTCGACAAGCGTCGTCTACAACATAACGTAGCAACGTCGCTGGTATGGCTCGTGCCCAACGTCCGTCGTTCGAGCGTTTTTTTAGGGGCTGGAGTTTTGTGTTTGCCGTTATTCTGTTTCAACTGAATTGGGCGGCCTGCTAGTAAATGAATAAACCAATAAATACAACGAAGTATCGAAGGACTAGACGAATGTACATAAAATAATTATTATTATGTTATGCTGGTAGGCATATTCAACGGCGTTGATTTCTATTAACATCATATGCTACCCAATCCCCAGAAAAATGCAAATCGGCAGTCTTGAAAAATATTTTTTTTTCTTTTTCCTATTCTGGTTCAATAGGTCTTATAATTTGCCATCATGTCTTTATATTCTCTCTCTGTTTTTTGTTCGATTCAATAATTTAAAATGATTAAAGAAAAGATTTCAACACAATCAAAAATGAAACCATCAACGCCTGAATTGTAAAAATAAAGTAGATAATTATATTAAGCAGCAACCTTCGTAATATCCTTCAAATTTTTGTTTTTTTTTCGAAATAAATCAGCTGTCCAATGTTTTGATTTCAACTAGCCTAAACTAACTTAGAGCCAAAAGTGGTGATCTGTTTTACATCATGATTTTTTAATATTCAACCCCTAAACTCCAAAATCAATAGCGATCTCACCTGGACTATGAGGAAGCTACATACCAAGTTTCAAGAGTCTAAAATATTTATTTCAAGTGCTAGAGCACAGAAGGACGGACAACGGCACGATTTCAATAATGCCCTTTAGGGTCGTTAATAATCAGAGTTAAGGTGCTGAGCATCTGAACTCATTCTGTCTCATGTACAGTAGTTGCATGTATTCGAAAGTAAATGTCAACAATTTTCATATTTTGCAGGCTACTCACCATTTAGTTACACATTGAAAAAGAAAAAGCGGAGGAAAAAATTGAAGAAAAGCTTAACAACCGAAGCATCCAAAAGTACTAGTGATGTAAGTAAATAAATGAATTAATATTATGAAATTAATTTGTTTTAAATCCAACTATTGATTTTTTTAATCGGATGATGCACACACAAGTCTGGAACTTGTGCGTGGGTAATGAGGTGAATGATGACAGAAAACAACCAAGGCTGAACTAGATTCGAACTCCATACCGCAGGAGTAGTGTAGTCAGCCAGAGTATTTGAAAAAAAAACCATTAGAAAACCATTAAGAAGTACATACAAAATCCTCTAAAGCCTAGAAATTTTTATATTTTTGATTTCTATGTTATCTGTATTTAATTGTTATTTTTCTTGATTATGCAAGTGTTAATTACGTAAAATTATTTTTTAGTTGTTTCGGTTAATGAATTAACTTATTATTATTTAATTATTTGAAAAATATCTACATTTCCAAACGAAGATTGAGGTAGAATGCGATTACTTTCCTCACTGAGCTAACAGAGTTGTATCAGTATGCCAATGCCACCGAATCAAATTCTTAAGATCTATGCTTATCAGTCCACTCGCACCTTTACACAGGGTATGGTTGTACAGGTGAATGCGTTTACTATCCAGCACACCTCTGAGCTACTTCGTCATTTGACAGAGACGTTTGGAAAGCAACACAATAATTGATGTAGCATGTTTTGGAACTGAGATGAATAAAGCAGCCTAATTCACCTCAAGCCACAAAAAGACTAGGCTACAAATTGTTATATTTTTAATTTTTGTATTATTTGCATTGAATTGTTACTTCTCTTGAGTATGAAATCGTTAATTATGTAAAATTGTTTTTTAGTTGACTTGGTAAATAAGTTATATCACCTAAGGTTAAGTTAAGAATGAAAGAATTTTGTCCAGACTTCGCCATTTTATAGAAATACGTCACTAGGATTTTCTTAAGTTAAATTAATATCATTTGCTGTACATTTGCTACGTATGTGACGGTAATAATGCTATTTTAAACTCATTTCAAACTTTTTGTAAATTTACTTCTAATTTACAATCTAAATAAATTATTTGTAAAAAATTAGAATTGAACATTCCGATGACAAAATAAGTTGAAATATTCCCTCAATTGGAAACGATATCACAATTAACATGAGAGGTATGCCAAATAGATTTCAAATAAAAAATAAAAATGCCACACATCCATGGTTTTTGAAGTTTGTCGATATCAAGCTCTATAATTTTCATTTTTCTTCCACAGGAAACTACAGTGGAGCCTCTACCAATGGAATTTCTTGAGGAACTTGAAGACGCTGAAAGTAGTAGGCCACCAAAAAAATCCAAGAAGAAAAAGAAGAAGAGAATAGTTGTTACAAGTAAGTTTTCTCAGAAAAAAATTCCTTATAATCTGAATTATTCAATGATTTAGTACAATCAGAAAATACAAATCATGTGACAGCAGAGAACAGTATTTTTCGCTGGCCAATCGAATCGGCCACCCTTATAGAGAGGGCCCAGGAGAGCGTTGCTTATCTAATCTGATTGAACAGATACCTGCACCGGCTCACAGCTATCACTTCCTCTTGTTTTAGGTTATGTTGAGTTTTTCAAGATGGCGCATGTGCGTGAATGATAGTACCACTTTTATACATTTTATAGATAGAAGATTGCATTTTTTCGCCATCGGACACTAACGGTCATTGACAACGTCAATATAATAGGTATATGCTACACCATTCAAGATATATAGATCATACGAATGCTAGCATGTGTATAGGTATAATCATATGCTTTCACTTAGCAGTTTGGTATAAAATTGGAACGAATGATGAGCAATCATAATGGAGGGACGTTTTTGTAACCGGGGGGATGTGTTTTTAAGTCTTTTTTCCGGAGGATGAAGCCCACATAGGTCTGAGACCTGTGCGTGGGTAATGAATTGGTAATTGTGATTAATGAGTTGGACCTACAGTTGTAGGTGGGTTCGAACCACCGGGAAGTGATTTACAGCAGAGAACAGAGTCTATTTTGCTTTGCTGGCGAATCCAATCGGTCACCCCTACAAAGAGCGTCAAGGAGTTTCGTAGCTTATCTCTGAGTGAACAGATACCTGCTACGGCACTCGGCTATCACTTCCTAGTCTAGTTTGATATTTATGTCCTAGCTTTAAATTATTTCCAAGGTTTCTTTTACTTACAGAATAGTTTTAAATATGTTGATGCTATTATTTTTTTTTTGAGGATGAAGCCCACAGGTCTGAGACTTGTGCGTGATTAATGAGTTGGATGATGGTGATTGATGAGCTGGACCTACAGTTTTAGGTGGGTTCCGAACCACCGGGAAGTGATTTTACAGCAGAGAACGTGTCTTTTTTGCTGGCCAATCTAATCGGTCACCGTTACAAACAGGACCTACGAGAACGCAGCTTATCTCTATCTGATTGAACAGATACAGATTGTTTCACGGTGCGTGGCGTCTCGATGTAGCATGCGCGCTGAGCGCTTTCTCCCACTACTGTACCTGCTGCCTCGCAGTACAGTCAAGTTAAAATATTCCCCAAGTCCGCTAACGCTAAAAAGTCCAGCAGTGAGTGAATTTGACGCGACTGTACTTGACGGCTGGAGGGGAAGCGTGGTGGGAAAGACTTTCTGTCTCTCTCGCACTGCCTCCCGCCAGCGAGACGCCATGCACTTTGAAACGGTCTGTACCTGATACGGCTCACGGCTATCACTTTCCCTAATTATTATACTATCATTAACTTATATTCATGGAGTCAGATTGTTCTTTCACTGATACTTTGTAATTAAAATGTAAAATCTCTTATCTTTTGTGGTTTGAAAATCTGTTTCTTCTTTTTTAACTGCTATGTATGTTTCTAAGTTCTCATTTTTCCTTTTTACTTCAGGTGCAGTACTAGATGACAGCTACATTCCATTGGAAGCTGATTCTGCCACTAATTTCAGTCTTGTTAGGTTAGATAAGAGCGAAACACTGTCCAGCGCGTCTACTGCGTTACAATTCTATAATAATCAGCTATACGGCAAACGAATTGCTAGAGTGTCCGGTAAGTTTTAATAAAACAATTTCACATTGTACAGAATTTCACATGAATGAGATTTGTATAAATTATCATCCACTAAGTAATCACTTGTTATTAGACTCTATTGAAATATTAGAAACTAGCATTTTACCCGGGAATCTAGATTGGAGTCTCACTTTTCTGGTAGATAACTGATGGTAGAGGTTACAAAATTAAGTTGAGTTGAATTTCATATTAATTAGTTCATTTAATTTTATTATTTTTCAAACCAAGTAAGTTCTCATTCAAGTAACTTAGTTTTATGTTTTTTGTTGATTCATTATTAATCTTATCAATATATATAAATAATTTCCAAAATTCTCCGTTCAATCCCAAACAGCATTGGATTTATAATGAATAATAAGACGAAATTGTCACAACCACGTTTATTAAAACTTAGAGAAACTAGTTTCGGTTGTTGAATCTCAATCAAACAGAGTTTCTAACCGAAACTAGTTTCTCTAAGTTTTAATAAACGTGGTTGTGACAATTTCGTCTTATTCATTATGGGATACCTTCCACAATATCACCTTCGCCACTACAAAGAAAGCATTGGATTTAGTTAAATTACGAATATTTATTATTGCTCTTAAAAAGCTAAATATTTATTTATTATGCTGATTAGAATGGAAATAATACGGTAGTTTCTCTTGCAGAACAGAATTCAGATCAAACTATGAGTAAAAATTATACAAATTAAATGATTTCAACCAAATTAGTTTTGAAAATAGAAAACTTATTTGGTAGAGTTGACTTCTATGAGCAAAACCGTTTTGCCCATACCGAGATTTGAACCCAAGATAACTAGATTGATGAGCATTGCTCTACACACTGCTCTATCAGATCTAATGAACAAATGTGCTACTAATAGCTCCTTGAAAATACAAAAGACTTTAATAATTATGACTAACATAATATGATCTATGATTAAGGGTCAATAACAACAACAATTCTGTGGAAATTTGAACATTAATTTCGAAAATTCTGAAAGAGTTTGGAGGTAGCTATGTGCCAAATTTAGTGTTCCAAAGCATTGCCGTTTTTGGGAACACACACACATACACACACACCCCTACTCTCTCTTATTATATAGATGATTTACTTCTGTACCTAAATATGTTATTCTTATGAATGATAATTCATATGAAGGCCCGAGGGCTTCCTGGAAATAACATTCCAATTCCATATGATGGAGAAGCTCATTTATAAAAAAATCGTAATTATGTTTCCTATAGAAGAAGGCCTGAGTGCCTTTCCTTTTATCCTTCTAAATATCGTTTAAATTCAAGCAAATTTCGAAATTCCTTACACATCCATCGCTGGGCATTCCTTGAAGGAAGATCCATGCAAAATTTCATAGAATTAGGTCCATGCGTTTGGCCGTAAATGCGTTACAAACAGGCAGACAAATGCAAAACAGTCGACTCGAAACAGAGACCTCTCTTCTAGAAATTTCTGTATGTTATGTATTAATTTATGTTCAAATTTGGATATATTTCAAAACTTGTTTTTTTCTGTTTCAGCCGATAGTGTAATCAAGAATTTGAAGAAAACTCAAGCAAAGAAGGCTCTTGCAAAACGCTTAGTATAAAACATAAAACTTTGTATTTTTAAATGTAATAAATAATTAAAATTCCTTATACTTTTTTATTTGTAAATGTAAAAAATAATTTAAATTCCTCGTACCTTTATATCTGCGTTTTGGTTTCATTATTGAACTCTTGTATATAACTAGTGGTTCAAAAATCACGCAATCCTGAGATTAAAATGGAAGTCAAAGAGTGAATTTTCTGTACACTAATCGATATTTTAGCAGCATTTAATTCAATGTAAACTATCTGAGATAATTGGAATGTACTAGAGGAGCAAAATAACAGTCACAGCTGTCATTTCATTGAATTGTTTCTTAGGTATTTTTTTGGAGGATGAAGCCCACACAGATCTGATACCCGTGTGTGGGTAATGAATTGGATGATGGTGATTGATGAGTTGGACCTACAGTTTTAGGTGGGTTCCGAACCACCGGGAAGTGATTTTAAAGCAGAGAACGTGTATTTTTTGCTGCCTAATCCCATCAGTCACTTTTACAAAGAGGCACAGGAGTTCGTAGCTTATCTTTATCTGACTGAACAGATACCTACTACGGCTCACGGCTATCACTTCCCAACTGAAAGTAGCCTTCTTTGGAGCTTATATGATTATAACCTAACCTAACCTAACCTGAAAGAAGCCTTCTTTGGAGCTTATATGATTATAACCTAACCTGAAAGAAGCCTTCTTTGGAGCTTATACTGCCTCATTTTGTTCTATGAATAATGAAGTTGATAACAAATTGTTTATACAAAGTAAATGTTTAACTTGAAACTCAAAAGACATTTGAAAGAATACTTTCGAGTAGAGTAACAAAGAAAATTTGAAAGAGATGTGTTAAATTAATAGAAATCTATTTCAAGGAAATCATAACAATCATCTAGGGCCGAATTTATGAATGGTTCTTCAGTGTCTTAACTCGAGGTACTATTGAAATGCATAAAGAAAACAGACGTTTCAATGTAAAATCATTTCCCAGTGGTTCGGAACCCACCTAAAACTGTAGATCCAACTCATTACCCACGCACAGGTCTAAGACATATGTGGGCTTCATCCTCCAAAAAAATGTCTCAGAGGCATTTCTAGAGTCAAGAAACACTGTAGGACCGATCATAAATATTGACTTGCGTTGTAACTTTGTAACCGTTAGTTCGAGATTGAATTATAATTGTGCGCCTGTCAATATTATAATATCAGTTGTCATTTTTGAAACACCATTTAGTTCTGATCTACAACAACATCTAAGACCAAACCCTTTGAATTGTGTAGTGTTGGGGTGTTGTGATAAAGCAAAGCAGTGATAATAGTGTGAATGTGTTATACAGTGCACACATAATTTATTTTATCTACGACCATGTCATAATGTATACATTACAGTTTCACAATTGATGCCAAAACAGCTGTCTTTTCGAAATGCTTTTTGAAACCCGTTGCATAATGAGCTCATTATAGTACAGGTTCTACATTATAACACGGGTTCTGGACCAATCAGAAGCATTTTTGATGGAATCAATATCGTAATTCAATATTGTGAAACTATCAGCTGATTTGATCAAACTGCTACACCAGCTGCTTTAACCTAACAATCTACTATAACTTCTCGTATTTGGGATGAGAGGTTAGGTATCTCTGACAGTCACAGGTAAAATGAAATTGTTTTAATTAAATGTATACTAGTGGTCGTAGATGAAATAGTGTATGCAACGATTTTATTTGGCCATTAAAGCACTCGTGAGATATTTATAACACTCGCATTCGCTCGTGTTATAACTTACATCTAACTCGTGCCTTAATAAGGGTCAAAATAAAATCGTTGCATCAACTACTATTATTATGTTTATATATTTATTTATTAGTACTTAGAAGTAGTAGTCCTGGTGAGAACTACTAAACTTATTATTTGAATGGTATATTATCAGGAAAAAATTCTATTAGCCTTCTTAGACTAGATTGCAATGGTAGAAAAAATCTAAGTTATATAGATAAGGGCCGTATTCATGAACGTTCCTTTAGTTTCCCTTGACTCTAGTGACTCTTGAAATGTAGTGTATTTATTTAGGCATTACAAGAGTCCCTCGAAATACTGAAGTAAGTAGAGTCCCTTAACTAGTGACTCTTGAGATGTAATGTGTTTATTTAGGCATTACAAGAGTCCCTCAAAATACTAAAGTAAAAAGAGTCGCTTGACTCTGGTGACTCTTGAGAAGTAGTGTATTTATTTAGGCATTACAAGAGTCCCTCGAGTCAAGAAATACTGAAGGAGCGTTCTCAAATGCGGTCCTCAGTCACAATTCATTTTTTTTAAATTGGCAGGCTTTGTGACTTGATGTAGGGTGAATTATGTGAAACACACATGACTTAGGCCTCACTTCGCTTCTATTTGCGCAGTCCAATTCATTTCTGTGTTTCACAAAACCCTGCGCCACATCTCAGAACATAATTCTGCTGAGTTAAAAGGGTGACTTATGTCATTGATCAGAGATAGTAAGATGGTTCGTCTATGCTTATGTGAAACACATAAATGACTTAGGCCTCACTTCGCTTCTATTTGCGCAGTCCAATTCATTTCTGTGTTTCACAAAACCCTGCGCCACATCTCAGATCATAATTCTGCAGAGTTGAAACTTATTGAAAATATGCAATTTATCTCGCAAAATACAAACCGTTCACATCATTGGGTTAAGTGAGAGAGATTGCCTTGTCCTAACTTCGCCCTTATTAAAAAATAATTTATATCTTCCTCTTACATCTATAATGTTTTTGGTAAAATAATCACGAATTTATTCTGATTCTATTAATTCTTTCATAAATATTGACTTTCACAATGACTCATGTTGCAAAGACAGCGAGCTGTAGGCTATAGAATCCATAAATACAGAATGATGATGCATAACATGAAAATAAATGAATAAATAAAAATATATAGTGTTTGTCATAACCACTAAAATAGGAAAACACAGATATACTATAGTTTCGACTATCACAACATTTTCAATAAAGTTAAGTTTTAACTTAAAAGTTTGAGATTGAAAACGACGTGACAGTCTAAATTGTAGATTATTATTTCGTTTATTATTTTAGCGGTTGAGACACCTGCATTATTCATTATAAATATCATCATCACCAATTCTAAGAAGATTAGATATTAATGCAAGATGATTATTGTTGATCCATGTCTTTAATATACTGTCTGGACCATTTTTTTAAATATTATGTTATGAAGACTCCGGATATGGAGTACCGTACAAGACAAGTCAAGTCAGATCAACATATACAATATTACCATCCTCATTCACTCAGTGGCGAGGCGTGGAATCCTTCACCGGTCATCGCAGGGGGGTTCTCCCACCAACGCCAAAAGGGGTCCAAAGGCCCTCCCCAGGAAAATGTTTAAAAATTTGAGGCAAATTGGTGACTTTTGAAGCTTTTGAACATCTGAAATCTCTCCTCTGAATAGGCCTAACAAAAGCCTAAGTCCTAATTCAAAAGGCAGAGAACTAAAAAGTATTTTATCCAATTGCACCTCTTGCGTAATATATATCTTCCCCACTACCGTAGACCGACGATAGATAATATAGGAAAAAACGCAAAAACAGCCGAAATAATAGGCTCTGATATGATGCACTCACTCGATCTAATTTATAAAAATAAATTTAACCATCTAATGAATAATAAATAGTATAATAATAGATCACACTCTAAAAATATAAAAAAGATTAGCTAAATTGCAAAACAATAATAAGCCTATTGTAAAAGTTGAATAATTTAGCATACGCGAAATTCCCGTTTTTTCCACAACGCTGTAACTGAAGCTCAGAAGCTGTGTGTGGACTGGGGAGGAGGAAGCATGAGTAGGCAGCTACCGAAAACCCACGAGAGTGGCCGAGAACGCACGAAGCCTTATTCATCGCAGCCGGTTGCGATGTATCACAAGCATTACTTGAATGGTTTAAAAACTGTTGGCAGGGGGAATCGAGCCAGGCGCGGGAGGGGACTGGTGTGATTCGCAAACCTTTTGCGCTTCATTATACATTTCGAGCGTCTATACTCGTCATATTCTTATTGGTTTTTGATACAATTTTCACAGTTTTTGAACATATTTCTGGGCTTTGAAGCCTACAAATGCCCATTATTTAAGAGTTGAGATTATTTCAATGTTATTAGTCCAATTTCTCTACTCATCGCTGGATCAAACGATGACCGGACGCCTCGCCACTGCATTCACTAGTTAGCATAACTATAATTTAAATTAGTTGAGGTGGTCCTCGATTTTGATCTGAAAGGAACTTTTACACTATAAAACTCTTTATAAACTTACTTCTTTAAATATTTCGCTATTTCCAAGACTAGGAACTGTGGTAGCAGTTAAATTGTAATTGTGGTGAATAAAAATTAATTTTTTATGGTAAATTCAACGAATTGTAGTCAATTTTAATTGAGAATACTCATGCAGGCTGAAACATTTTCGATACCGGTATATACTTTCTTCTTTTAATATTTCGCTATTTCCAAGACTCTTTAGGGACTGTGGTAACAGTTAAATTGTAATTGTGGTGAATAAAAATTAATTTTTTATGGTAAATTCAACGAATTGTAGTCAATTTTAATTGAGAATACTCACGCAGGCTGAAACATTTTCGATACCGGTATATACTTTCTTCTTTTAATATTTCGCTATTTCCAAGACTCTTTAGGGACTGTGGTAACAGTTAAATTGTAATTGTGGTGAATAAAAATTAATTTTTTATGGTAAATTCAACGAATTGTAGTCAATTTTAATTGAGAATACTCATGCAGGCTGAAACGTTTTCGAATCGTGAAGAATCATTTTCAACAGCAACCTTGATCTTCGGTTTCAAGAATTATTGTGGTTTTGTAGAATGTGATCGAAAAGTTTGTGTGATACATTCTACAAAACCACAATAATTCTACAAACAAAAACTGACTCTGACGATCAAGGTTGCTGTTGAAAATGAATCATCACTATTCGAAAACGTTTCAGCCTACATGAGTGAATATTTATTTAATCTTAATTAAAATGGACTGTAAGTCGTTAAAATTTGCCATATCAAGTTAATGGGCCGCAACGCCGTTCGTTATGGATCAAGAAATTCAAGAACTGAATAAAAATGAAAATATTGTATACGGTATAATTGTTGATTCCGTACTTGAACTTGTCTTAACTTTTCAAGTGAATTCAACGACTTGCAGACAAATTTTTATTAAAATAAGTAGTATTTCACTGAGAACTTACAGAGTAAGTGAAATACTACTTATTTTAATAAAAATTTGACTGCAAGTCGTTGAATTCACTTGAAAAGTTAATAGTAACAACGCAGTTCGTCATGGAACAAGATATCCAGGAATTGAACTTGTCCTACACTCCATGACCGGAAGTAACTTCAAAAAAATATATTATTTTTGATAATATCTAATACTATTAATACTATCATCACCAATATATAATAATGTACGGTAAGTTATAGATACTTAATCCATGCTTCTAATAATACTATCTACACTCCAGTTCACACCGATTTCTATAGAAGCAGAGTTTGGAAACATACATTTTCTTCACATTTGGCATGTACACAAGTACTGGGCCAATATTTTGACGGGTCAAACTGAAGGGATATTCCCAACAAAGGTTTTGGCCCGACACCAGAACATGCGATACACCATTCTGACATGTACTGTCATTTCTGCAAACAATGAAATTGCTGGATGTATTATCCTTTATTCAAATTGGAATCAGATCCTTTTATAAGAACACATGCTAAACGTTAACGCTCAGACTAAAGCACAGTCAAAATTTGTGAAAAGAGTCGTTTATTTGGTCTTTGCATCACTTCACTTCATTGTTAATATATCTATGGATAAATAAATGAATAAAATAGAGGTGATTGTCTATTGTGAAAGGTCTAGTAAAAGGAATTGGTTTGAGAGCATTTTTTGAATAGCCTATACAAAACTTCACGAAAGAAAAATAGTGCAGTAGTATTCTATGTTTGCTATACACCAGGGGTGTCCACTGGGAGGGAGCGCTACAACGCGTCATTGAAATTCTTGGTGGGGGGTTCCAAAAAAGTTGTGGGGTGGGGGGTAAAGTTGATAGAAACCGTGTTTAACGTGTCATTCTAAAATACAGTAAAGCCCCGATTATCCTCGAGTGCCACAAAAAAATTTAATTAAATTTCAATTTTTCAAAGCATGAAGCAAAAACGAGTGATTGATTTTTTTTTAGAAAGGCGTAACTGAACACCTTTTTTTTAAAGTGCAGTATATATTTTTTTGTTTACCATTCTTTATTCTAGTGATTTAGATGTAGAGCTAAGGTTTCTGTTATACTGTACCGTACATATTTTAAACGTTTTACGTATGTTCTTTGTACAGTAAAACATAGTTTTTATACTGAAATATTTTTTTCACCTCATTTTTGCCCTTTTTCGGGTTATCCGCGTTTTTTGCTATCCGCGGTGCTCTTGCCACCCAATTCTGCAGATAATCGGCGCTTTACTGTATATTACGAAGTCATCAGATAGAATGTCAAATAAATGACAATAGATTTATAACTAATATTATACTATTGAATATGAATTAGCGAAAATAGTTATGTTAAGGATTTGTGCAGGAAGTTATTAGCCTACTCAAGCTTAGTGAGACGTGAGAGCTAAAAGGGAGGGGCACGGAATGGCGCCACTACTGTGATAGAGATACCTTTTTTTTATGATGTTGAAGATCCATCTTGTTTCCAATAATATAATAAAAACTTAAAAAACACTTAAGAGGAAATTATGACTCACGTTATGGCGTGACGGCCGTTTCACTCTGTTGTCAAGAGCATCGTCAGACGACCCACAGTACACTCTGTGGATTGAGTGTACTGTGGGTCGTCTGACGATGCTCTTGACAACAGAATGAAACGGCCGTCACGCCATAACGTGAGTCGTAATTTCCACTTAAAAGTGTTTTTTTAATAGTGCACCTTTACAAAAAAAGTAAAATGTAAAGAATCTCAAGAAATATACATACTCCTGGCCTCTGAAGATGGATCTCATAGATTTGAAAGCGCTCGGCCAGATTAAGTGAGTTATTATACTTATTCTTAACAAATATTTGACTGCAAGTCGTTAAATTTCACATGAAAAGTTAAATATACATAGTTTTATATTATCGACTGGGTTTGAATTTTTTCAATACCTATATAAATCTTCTTTAGTTTTAGAAAGAAAACGGGGGGCTTATTTTTCGCATTTTTTGGGGGTGTCAAATTTATGGGGGGGCTGGCTCTAAATTTAGGAGGGGTGCGTCATGAGGCTTGAGGGGGGTGGGCACCCCTGTATACAGTAATTAAGTAATAATTTAAAAAAACATCCAATAAGTTAAAATTTAATAATTGTTTATTATACAAAAAGTTCAAGTGTTTGAGTGTACAAGTTCAAGTGTACAAAGTTTAAGTGCATTTACGAAAAAGTTAATGCAGTATTTAAATTATGATTTTCACTCACTTATTCTGGAGATACTGGAGGGATGCATTTGAATGCTAAAGAGAAGCTTCATCAGGGGGCTGATGAAGTTTCTCTTTAGAAGTGAAATGCATCCCTCCAGTATAAGTGAATAAAGAACATAATTTAAAATAGAAATACAGTGTCAGTCTTGATATTCGATTGTTCATCAAGTACGGTATTTCGCCATGAAAAACATCACAGATATTAATGTTGATAATGTCTCTGAGCGAATATAATCATGCATGATAATATTATACTTTCAAAAATGACATACTTAGCAATTGAAGCATCAAATTGAAAGCGACTAAAAAATCCATATAAAATAAGCCTGTTTCACAAAGTTGAAAGGGATGCTGTATTACGATAATAAACAAGTGTTATAAAAACTTCCAACACCCATTTGCACTTATGGAAAGAACTCAGCTACTGTCCCGCATGATATATTCATGCTTAGTTTAAATGAAATGGATGATTGCTTTGAGTGAGATGTGAGTTGAAAGCAGAGCTGCATCAGATAATGTACCTACATTAGGTAATGCACCCTCATTAATATAACTTTACGATGATTTTAAAAAGCTGAGAATATTAAACCATCGTCCATTTTCTGTATGTTTGCTTTTCTGAGTTGAATAAACATAAATCTAAATATCTAACTACTTGGCTGGATGTACATGATGTAAATCAGTTTATTAGAATTGAAAGTGAATTCTAATTTTAATACTTTCTCTCATTTTTTTCATATTCCTCAAACTTATGTATTCAAATTGAACACGCTTCAAAGGACATAGAATATCATAAATGTAATGTACTTCATATTTAATGGATGTTCACTTGAGTGGCTCCGCTGTTCATAAAAATATTTCGCAGTAAATATAATTCTTACATAGAGAGAATAAGATATAACGTAGAAATCGTACTTTATTCACTCATCCTTATTAGGGTGATAGTCGTGAGCCGGAGTAGTTTTTTTTTTAGATTACGTCTTGGAGACTCCAGTTAAGACAAGTCAGATTAACACTAGTCATATACACTAGATACCATAATTACTTCAATTAGTTGAGGTGAGGCTTAATTTTGATGTGAAAGGAACTCTTGTACACTATAAAAAGCTTTATCAACTAAATATTTCTTCAATTGTTTTTTAAATATTTCTATATTTTCAAGACTCTTCAAAAACTGCGGTAGCTTGTTGTAGAATTTCCTACCAATATAACTAGGTTTTTATTATAAGCTCAAAAGTTAGTTAGTGTTATTTAAATTTATTTAATAATAGTATAGGTTGTATAGAGGTAATCTCGCAATAGAATTCAAACGCAAAATGATGACAAAGACTTATATTCATGAAAAAGGGAACAAACTGATCAATTGACAAAAGAACAGATTGATAGAAGTTTTGGATGAAATTTCTAGATTCAGAAGTATTGATTTGTTAAAAGTATTCTCTTCAAAAATCATAATGATTTGACAATGATTAAAAACGAAGAATAAATCTCTAGGCAAAAAAAGAATGACTCTCTTTAAATTTTAATAGAATTCTCCATTTTGACGGAAATCGGATGGCTGGACGGTTATCTTTAAAATGTCCTAAGATGTTTCAACTTGAAGTTTTCTTTTCACAGGTAGACGACCTTATCACAACAGCAAGCTGTAATCAGATGATGTTCACGGCAGGAGTTGGCATGTAAAAAGCTGCAATCTGCATATTGACACTGGTAGGGTAGGGCGGTTTCTGCAGTTAGAAAAAGGATTAATAATAAAATAATTGTCTCAAAGCATGCAACATCAAATGAGGTATTTTATGAATCAAATCAACAAGCTAAAATAGCAATAAAAAATGATATTTTTGAAGACTATCATGAGTACAAGATAAGTTATCTATTGAAGTCTTGCAGTTGCTAACTTTTAAGATAATAAATCAAGTCAGATACAATATTAAGATTATCATTCACTAGTTACCACAATTACAACATTTCAATTAGCAATTAGTTGAGGTGAGGCTTAATTTTGATCAGACAGGAACTCTTGTACACTATAAAAAGCTTTATAAACCAAATATTTTCTCTTTTTTTTCAAATATTTCTATATCTTCAAGAATCTTTGTAAATTGTTATAGAATTTCCTGTTTTTCTTTGTAGATCACAGTAGGCCTACGTCTTGGAGACTCAGGTTAAGGAGTATAAGAGAAATCAGATAAAAAATTATAAATACAAAAGACCAATTATTCATATGTATAAACTTGCTGTGCAGAACTGACCTTTTTTGAGTCAGTCTGCAACCAAGCGCCGAAGAAGAACAACATAGTTCGAAACGTGTCCGCCGCGACTCAAAAAAGGTCAGTTCTGCACAGCAAGTTTATACATATGAATAGTTCTACTGCAGTTCACGAAAAATGGATATCTACAACAATAATATTACCAATCTTATACACTCGTTAATTACTAGATCAATTAGTTTAGCTGAGGCTTCATTTTGATCTGAAATGAACTCTTGTACACTATAAAAAGCTTTATCAATAAAATATCTTCTCAACATTGTTTTTCAAATATTTCTATATCTTCAAGAATCTTTTAAAAAATAGCTTGTAGAGTTTCCTACCAATATAACTAGGTTTTTGTTTGGATAAACTACTTCTTTGACTCACCAAGTAATAATTTCCTCGGCTTCGTATATTTTGTAATCATATAATTTAAGATTTAGGTTTATATAATTTTTTTATAAACATAAAAACTAATTTCTTATACATACAAGCAAGGTAAAGTTGGGAGGCCAAGTCTCTTGAACAGTGGACTACATGTATCTAGTCTATTTGATTTCCTATATATCTAACAGCTTTATTTTGGATCTTAAACACCCTATCAAGGTTTTTTTATGAGTTACCGCATACTAAGATAGCATACCTAATATATGACAGCAAGAGCCCATAGTAAACTGTAAAAAGTAAATTTTTGTCATTTAATCTAGCAAGCTGTAGCAGGTCAAATACCCAGATTAAATTTTATAGCATATTTTCTCAATGTAAGAAGCCCAGGTCAATCGTCTATCCAACAAAACTCCTCCTGGAAATGCAATGTTTTCTTCCTGTTCTATTTGATTCTCGTTTAAATACATGTTTATAGCTCCATATATCTTCATTTGAATTATGTTTGTTTTTATCTGTGATTTTTTCATGACGAAGTACTTAATGAACAATCTAATATCAAAACCGACACTGTATTTCTATTTCAATTATTATGATTTTCACTCACTTATACTGGAGGGATGCATTTCATGTCTAAAGAGAAGCTTCATCAGCCTGAGGCTTTAAGAAGCTTCTCTTTAGGAGTGAAATGCATCCCTCCAGTAAAAATGAGTGAAAATCATAGTTTGAATAGAAGTACAGTGTCATTTTTTAATTTTTTTAATTATAGGTAGGCTACTGGCATTTTTTTTATTTATTTATAATTTTAACTGAATTAAGAATCGGACAATGGACTGCACACTAATATGGGCATATTTTTCTAAGAGATCTTGAACAGAGTAACTGTTGATAGAATGGATGTTTACATACCATATGGACTGAGACAACAGCAGGCATCATGAAGTAGTTTGTCGCTGCAGTAGCTGTAAACGGACGAATCACACAGGGGACAGCGATCGACGCGTTTTTTAGGCAGAGCGGTTGACAGAAAGCGGTTGGCATTGTTAATGGTCAACGGTTTGACCTAAAATTCAAAAATTAAAATTAATTTACTCCACAAAATTAATACAATAGATAAACAGAAATTAAATTTTATTCTTAAAAACAATTAAAAATACACTTCCGTTGAATATGCGCAAGAATTGAAAAAGATTACATTTAATTTTTCATTCATGTCACTATCATTTCATTCAGCTTATACTATCTTGTTTAATTAGGTACGGTACCTCATGAAGTGTAACAAATTATTGTATTGAACATTGCCAGTGACCATCTTCATGTACCGTATGTATTGGAAAGGAAGAAAAGTGAATTATAAATAATTAAAGTTATTATTATATTTGACAGCTCGAAATTTGTTTTGAAGTACTGTGCTTTTTATTAAAAATCAATAAATTGAAAACCATTTTTTCTCTTGCCTTGCAATCTCTATACTAAGTTATTACAATGACTAAATTTTCACATCTTGGATTTCTTGTTCTTGGAAGGCCTTGAAGATGAGATTCAATAACTAGAAAACGTTCGACCAAATGTGAGTACATTTATGATATATTCACAATTTAAAACTGACTGCAGGTCGTTAAATTTACAACAAAAAGTTAAATTTCCACATCCAATGTTAATTCACAGCTTGATCTAACGAAGTCTATCTTCCATTGTCAGAAGGCATTACTCTGACTGGATTAGTAGTCCAGTAATTTAATGTATTAAAAAGGGGGTCTGCTTGAAAAACTTGTAGCTCTTATTATTTTTTTTTGCATGTTGTGTGGTCACATAAAATGAGTAGTCTGGAACTAATTTCGCACCCTATTCAAAAACCTTGTGTAACCCTCACAATTTTTGAAAACTCTCCAAAATCTTAGAACTCTAGTTTTTGATAAATATTTCCAAAAATATACAACGGACAAATTTAAATGCCATACATTAATAGTACAACTTGACAAAATCCCCTATAATTTGACACAAGAATGGGTTCGGAGTTTTCTAAGAAACAATATTTCACAAAAAAGTATTTCTGCTCTAAAAATGAAAATTTTTCGATTTTTTATTTGTTTTAGCATAGTTATTTGATGAATGATGAAACGTACATTGAAAACTCATAACTAATTTTCATGAAACGGTGTAAGGTACAATCTTAACCTTTTTATCTATAGTAGTAACCGAGTAAGAGCCGTTGAAAGAGTCGAAAATCTCCTGAAATTTGATTAAGGATCTCAACCAAGTCCCTCAAAATATAAGTATTTTTTGCATTATCGCTTCCAAGACCGCATATTATCAGAAAAATAAATCTTTGCTGCCCTGAAGTGTGCTCAGGTTTGTTGTTGTGAGGGGGTAGTGTAGCCTAACTGATGGACCACATTTTGGACACCTTAACCATGAACAGTTTTAATTAATTTTAAGTTCCTGGATTTCTTGTTCCATGACGAACCGCGTTGTTAATATTAACTTTTCAAGTGAAATCAACGACTTGCCGTCAAATTTTTATTAAAATAAGTAGTATTTCACTTACTCTGTAGGCCGAACGTTTTCGAGTTGTTAAAACCCATCTTCAACGTTTTCGAGTTGTTAAAACCCATCTTCAACGTTTTCGAGTTGTTAAAACCCATCTTCAAGATGGGTTTTAACAACTCGAAAACGTTCGGCCTACAGAGTAAGTGAAATACTACTTATTTTAATAAAAATTTGACTGCAAGTCGTTGAATTCACTTGAAAAGTTAATTTTAAGTTAATTTTTATTCTTATTTTGATCTTTAATAAAATTTATATTTATTTAAATTTGTCGGCCACTATCGTTTGATACGGTACCTACTTTTACTCAGCTCACCAAATTCATATGTTACATGTTAACCTATAGCAATGATCTGAAGTTTCAATTGGGAGTAATAAAAGTAGTATTCATGCTGGTTAAATGGAAGAGTATGTTTTTTTGTAGATTACGTCTTGGAGACTCCAGTTATGGAGTATAAGACAAGTTAGATTAACAATTATACTATCTTATACACTAGTTACCATAATTACTACCGTATATCAATTATTATAGGTGAGGCTTAAATTTGATTTAGAAAGGAACTCTTGTACACTATAAAATGCTTTATCAACTAAATATTTTTCAAATACTTCTATATTATCAAGACTCTTTAAAAACTGCAGTATCTTGTTGTAGAGTTTCCTACCAATATAACTAGGTTTTTGTTTGAATAAGAAGAAAAATATTACTTGTCAAAATATGGGAAAATGTGTTGAGAGAGAGGGAAGAAACAAATTTAATTTGTAGATTACGTCTTGGAGACTCCAGTTAAGGAATATAAGACAAGTCAGATTAACAATAAATTATACAATCTTATACACTAATTACCATAATTACTATATATCAATTAGTTGAGGTGAGGCTTAATATTGATATGAAATGAACTCTTGTACACTATGTAAAATTTTATCAAATAAATATTTTTTCAATTGTTTTTTAAATATTTCTATATTTTCAATACTCTTCAAAAACTGCGGTAGCTTGTTGCAGAGTTTCCTACCAATAGAACTAGGTTTTTGTTTGAATAAGCAACTATTGTGACTCACTAAGTGATAATCTCCTCGACTTCTTGTATTATAATTGTGTACGTCAAGATTTTGGTTAATATCGCTCTTTTTTACATATATAAAGTAGCTTCATACACATATATAAGCAGGGTACAGTTAGAAGACCAAGTCTCTTGAACAACGGCCTACATGAATCTAATCTATTTACTCTTTCCATACACCTAACCGCTTTCTTTTGGATCTTAAACACCCTTATCAAGATTTTGTTTTGATGAATTACCCCATACTAAGATAGCATACCTAATATGTTACAGTATATTTCAATTATGCAATTATTGCAAAAAAATAATATTGTTACAGTATGCAACAATTTATTATTATTTAAAGTTATAGAGAAAGTTGTTTATTACTTTTTATCAACTTCATCTCCTTATGCCATTACCTGATGCCTTTTGTTGATGACCTTAGACGGCTGGGCTGGGCGTTTGGTGGGCTTGGTGGGCTTCGATTTGATCTTGGTGGGCAACGCGCTTGCAGCAGCATCACTGTCTTCATGGCTGGTTGAATTATCAGTTTTTTCGCCCGGCTTACCTTTCAGGGGTGAACCTTTCCTACGGTTTGGCGACTTTCTTAACAGTTCTTCGGGTTCTAGATCTGAAAAAAATGTTGATATACATTTTTATTATTATTAGACTATATTATCTTCAACTATGATTATTATAATTAAAAGTAAATATAGTTATTGGAATAAGAACCGAAATGCATCTCCCCAGAATAAGTGAGTAAAAATCATAATTTGAATAGAAATACAGTGTCAGATTTGATATTAGATTGTTCATAAAGTTTTGTCATGGAAAACATCACAGACTTGAAAAAATACAAAATATAAGCTAAATGCACAGGAGCTGTGTACAAAAGACTGAATAGAGTAAATATGTAAAAGTACAGAAAAAATGTATAAAAATGTCACAATAAATAAATAAAAATACCTTATACTATTTGGCAGAATGCATACTTGATTTTTGACTCCTCTAATATAAGTACAATTCGAATTAAAGTTATTTTCCTTTTGAAAATACAAAATTCAAATTGAAACTACAAGCAATACGTACAAAAAATTCGTTGTCCAATATTTATCAGTTTTTATATTAGATTGTTCGTCAAGTACTTCGCCATGGAAAACATCACAGAAAAGAACTTTACCACTGAATTTAACAATAACTTATTCAGATTCTAGTAGCCTATACTAGCTCAGGCAATAGTTTTATAATCTTACTTAAATAATGGCTAGGCTACTAAAAAGACCGAGATAAAGTCTTTCTTTTGAATAAAATTATTATCAGTTGAGTAAGCTATCTACAGTGTTTGAGCAAAATACTGTATATAATATCATATTAGTTACACGGTACTTGTAGTTAATAGAAGATGAACTAATTTTCATAATTTTAATAGAAGTAAAGTGTTAGTTTTGATATTAGAATGTTCAGCAAGTATTTCGTTGTGGAAAGCATCACACATTTTATAGAACACTAGACCAATTACTGAATATTTTAAAATAACGTTTAACTGCTCTCAGACTATGTCTGTTATTTGAAGTTATTGTGGAGCTGTGCACTGCCTTTTTGATAAAAGAATATCAATTCTTTTTATGTGGATTTGAAGACTTGCAGTCAAATAAATATGTGAATTTAACGACTTGCAGTCGTTAAATTCACATAAAAAGTTAATATTAACAACGCAGTTCGTCATGGAACAAGAAATCCAGGAATATCAATTCATTTATTTTATGTACTGCTTTCATACTATTTGTTCTGTTTATGTTTATTAAAAGGATCGACCCCGCACAGGTTTCTCAGGAGTGGCGTTGAATTTGTTATTTCATACAAGCTTGAAATTATTTTGTATGTTTCGTGATATGAAAAAGTAAATTTCTTCCTTTCTTTATTAGAATGATAGCTATTTCATATTTTTACAATGCTTCCTCAGACCCGGCTGGAGGCCTCAAATGATGATGATATTGACGTTTCCAGCCGTGTCTGAGGATGCATCCCAACAATGCGAAATGTCCAATACACAAATAAGTAATTATTATTGAATTCACTAGTGAAGTTTATTTATACGAATAAGTAATTATTATTGAATTCACTAGTGAAGTTTATTTACAATAATTATTTATTTATTTGAAAATACAAATACGGAAGCATACAGGATAATCCCATTATGTTTATGTTTAAATATCAAGTAAAAAAGTAATATGGAACTACATTAAACTAAACTAAAAATCAATGAAAAAAGAAAAATTATTGTGAACGTTCTCTATTTTTATGATAACTATTATTCATCAATCACCATAATCCAATTCATTACCCACGCACAGGTCTCAGACCTATATGGGCTTCATCCTTCGAAAAAAAATATTTGCATAATTTCAGTTTGTGATGTGTCAGACATGAAATGAAAAAATGCCATCCGATTGAAGATTTCTTAGACAGAAGAAAACAATGATGTGTTGTTACAGTTTGACGTGAAATTTCATCTGAAGTGTATAGATTTTACAGAAAAAATGATCTGCTGTTACAGTTTGACTTGAAATTTAATCTCAAGTCAAACTCTGATAAGAGTTATTTTAAAAGATCTATATACCGTCTAAGAAATCTCCATTCTGATAGCACATTTTATGTCATGCCTGGAAAACTACCAGTTCAAATGATTTTTTTTTAATTTCCTGATTATTTGACGGGAAGGCTACATACGGTACATTCACTGATCCAACAAATGATAGTAGGATTGTAATCCTATATAATTATAGTTTGTATTTGTTATCATCAAAGACGTCTATCAAACAATCAGGTTTCTATTCACTATTAACGATTTCGTAACTGAGAAATAATTTGGCTGAGGAGACACTCTAATTAATGTTTGATTCATGAACTTGTCCCGATTTACAGTCGACTGCCTTTTATCAATAAACTAGTTTTATTGAGCTACTATTCAATTGAATAAGTGTGAAGGACTCGTTTGAACATGATTTAAATTGTACTCTGTTCGTTTCAAATGTATTTTCTGGCATGCAAACCTTAGAAACTTCAAGTTGGAAATGTCCTTGTGACAGCTTAATTATATGATTAGAAAAATTGTAAACACACAATAATATTGATAGGCTAATAAGAGTTAATATCTAGAACTGTGGTGATGCATCGAACTGGTTCTATTTCTTAATAAGATTGAATGAGTGTGATAGTTCTGCAGTCATTTTATTTATTTATTTTTTTTTTTGTAGATTACGTCTTGGAGACTCCAGTTTATAAGACAAGTCAGATCAATAATATTATACACTAGACACCATAATTACTATATCAATTAGTTGAGGTGAGGCTTAATTTTGATGTGAAAGGAACTCTTGTACACTATAAAACGCTTAATCAACTAAATATTTTTTCAATTATATAATCACCGGTACGTGTTTTAATGAGAATAATTTTTTGGATGATTTGTTACGTTGTGTGAGTTTTTTAAAATTTGAACTCATGCTGAAATTTTGAAATGGAAGTATTTTGGGCTTGTATTTAGTCAAAGCGAATGATGAATAGATAAATACAAAGAATATGAGAATAAATAATATTGCAATACTAATGTTTCGAGTGATATGTGGATGATGATATAAATCTCTTTATTCCAGAGATAATATTGAAAAGAACATTGCATTCTTGTTTCTAATATTATTATTTTTGATTCTGCAGGAATCAATCATGATTCACTAGAAACAGAAAACCTAAGTTTAATTCTTGAAGAGAAAAAACAACAAATGGAACGAAAACTAACAAATTCCTCTTATTTATTTGACAAATTTTAACCGTTTTTATTTTTTATTATGGAGCTCCACAATATCAATCTAAAATCTATTGATAAGTTGAAATTTTCTCCTTTAAAAAATTTATTTTAATCCAGGTGTCTAATTAAGGTGTTGCATAATTATTTACTAATTACAATGTAGAAGTGTGTTTTAAATAATTGCATAATTCTTCCCTATATAGTATTAAGAATACATTTGTTAATAAAACAAGTTGTAAATTTTTCCTTGTCTACATAGAAGATATATGAGAATGAGTCCAAAATTCTTAAAAGAAGATAAAGACAGATAAATCGGGAACTGAGAATAAATAATATAATTCCTGGATTTCTTGTTCCATGACGAACTGCGTTGTTAATATTAACTTTTTAAGTGAATTCAACGACTTGCAGTCCAATTTTCATTAAGAATAAGTAGAATTTACTTACTCTGCAGGCCGAACGTTTTCGAGGTATTGAATCTCAGATAATCTCGAAAACGTTCGGCCTGCAGAGTAAGTAAATTCTACTTATTCTTAATGAAAGTTGGACTGCAAGTCGTTGAATTCACTTAGAAAGTAAATAATATAATTATGGTACATTATAGGAATAAGAAAGAAAATCTCAATGTCCAGCAAAAACTCAAAATAATTTCATTTGCTCAGTTCATGTTAAACAACAAAATATATTCTCAGGATTTATGGGATTCAATGTTCATGTATGAAGCACCTACAAAAAAAGTTAAAATAGGCATAATATTGGGGTATCTTTGCAAGACACGCAGGAGTCAATCTAATCAGGGAGCTTGGAAATATAGATAAACTATTATAGTTATAACTGTGGGCTTATTTATTATTGTTCAATGACCTGGAAAATCTAAACTCAGATTATAAAATGTTATTTTTCAAAAATTCAAAGTGAAGGGTAATTCGTTTCTTGTTTACTGTAAAATATTCCCTATTTTTGAAAAATATATTATCATTTTATTTGTTTTTCATGTTTTAAATTATTAACTTTTTATTGTAAATTTAACGACTTGCAGTCAATTTTAATTATTGTGAATAAATAATATTCTTACTCACCTTTGGCCAAACGTTTTCGAGTCATTGAGACTCATCTTCAAGGCGTCCTAGATTGTTGGTTTTTTGGTTAGAAGAATTGTGGTTTTTGTATAATGTGATCAAAAACCACAATTCTCCTAACCAAAAATCACTGATCTAGGTCACCTTGAAGATGAGTCTACATGACTCGAAAACGCTTGGCCAGAAGTGAGTACAAATATTATTTATTCACAATTAAAATTGACTGCAAGTTGTTAAATTTACAATAAAAAGTTAATATTAACAACGAAGATAAGTTATGGAACAAGAAATCCAAGTTTTCAATTAGTTGGAATAAGACTGATTGTTTATTACTAAATTTCATTCTTATTTTTTGGACCTATTATATAATTTATATAATTCGAGTTTATTGACTGCGTTGGAAGGATCTGAAAAGTATTCTTGTGATGGTGATTGATGAGTTGGACCTACAGTTTTAGGTGGGTTCCGAACCACTGGGAAGTGATTTTACAGCAGAGAACAGTGTCTTTTTTGCTGGCCGATCAAATCGGTCACCGTTACAAACAGAACCTATAAGCTGCGTTCTTGTAGGTCCTGTTTGTAACGGTGACCGATTTGATCGGCCAGCAAAAAAGACACTGTTCTCTGCTGTAAAATCACTTCCCGGTGGTTCGGAACCCACCTAAAACTGTAGGTCCAACTCATCAATCACTATCATCCAACTCATTACCCACGCACAGGTCTCAGACCTATGTGGGCTTCAACCTCAAAAAAAAAAGTTAGTTACTTGCTTAAAGCAAACTAATCTTACTATGCATAATTTTATTTTATTTTACGAACATCTTACTCAATATTTTTCATACGATCTCAATCTATTTCTATGGATTTGAAAAATGGAAATGATCAATTTTTTATCAATTTTCCTTTATGGGATAAATAAGGAGAATTTCATTCATTTTGAAGAAATTTTTAAAAAATTGTCTTTAAATTTGATACAATGGAATCAGTTTTCCTTTATGGGATAAATAAGGAAAATTTCATTCATTTTGAAGAAAATGTTTCAAAAATTGTCTTTAAATTTGATACAATGGAATTTTATTTGTAGTTAACATAATTTTTCCGGGAAATGAAGCCCACATACGAGGATGAAACCTGTGCGTGAGTAATTAGTTGGGTGATGGTAATTGGTGAGATGGTCCCATAGTTTTAGGTGGTTTCCGAGCCACCGGAAGTTAATATACAGCAGAGAACAGTCTTTTTTGCTGACCCCAAAAAACCGATCACAAGTAAAAGTACAGCCAGAGCGATCCTGATTCATTTTATCTAATTAGCATTGTAACAACTAGTACAACCAGGAAGATGGATCCGAAAATTGGATAGATGGATGGAAAATCCTAGGTGAGGTCTAAGCCCGGTAATTGGTCTAGAATCTATATATAATTCAATTAACTGTGAAGAAAAACGTAACAATATTGAAATACAATCATAATAAGTGATTGTCTTTTAATGGTGGGGAGACCCTCAAGGGTAGTACTGTATTATTCATATAACTTGGCAGCGTGTAGAAGATGGGACATGCTACATCTGAACCCAACTGCTGCTGCCAAGATATATGAAAACTACAGTACCACCTTTCCGTTTGAGCCATGTTATGGGGAACATGGTGGTGGACCTGCTATTTTAAGTGGGTTCCGAATCACCGGGTAAATGATTTTAAGCTCATAACATTAAGTCATTAAAGCATGGTCGTCTATCCAAGCGCAGTCTTGAACGCTCGTGACTGAACATCACGATTGCTTGAACACCGCGTGACAAATCACCCCACATTGTAACAATTAAATTATTTAGAACAAATTGAAGAATTCATTATTTGTTCAATTATGTACCGCAGTAAATAATAATAATAATTTCACAAGTTAGTATGAAGTGACTGACAATTGAATAAACTGACAAATATACATAAACAGAATTCATTAATTTCGAATTCCTTTAATTTGTGAGATACGAGCCGATATGGCCAAGTTAAAAATGAATGCTGCTGTGCAGAAAGGTCTCCATGGTCTAGTGGTTAAGGCGCCCGACCGGCAATTGGGAGGTCCGTGGTTCGATTCCCGGTGGTGACTAATATTATGTACAGTAGCATTCATCGATTTCCATCAGCTATTCAATACTGTTGTCAATATCCGCCATTGCGGAAGTCTTCAGTATAAACTATTAGCAATCAAAGGAATTCGAAATTAGCCTAATAAATTCTGTTAATAATAATTTCTCTAGATGATGGAAAACCATCATCAAGAGGAGTTTGTTTATTGATATAAGCTCAAACAAAATTACAAATATTATTAAATAGAAAGCACAGAGTCATTTGATTGCTAATTAAAAAAAAAAAAAATAATGATACCCCACTATAAAACTATGTGTTGTACAAATAATATATATTGCAAATAATAAGTATTTGTGAAAATAATGTGTTGAAAGAAGAACAATATTATTCTGTTTGGATTCTTTATAAAATTTAGTTGTTGTAAAAATTTGGAAACCTAATAAAGGCTTTATTTAAAGCCTTTAAGTAGGGAGTGCCTACTTTCTCAATGAATCTAATGTATTAATGGATTTAATGTATTGACAATTAGACAGCTATATGTGGAAAATGTAGTTAAATATATAATAAAAAATAGAACTAATTTTCCTGACACTAATAACACAGTAAACAGACAATATACCTTAAGACCCACCTCGAATAAGTATCTAATATATAATACCAATATTGAAACAATCAGAAGGCAACTTATTTACCTAGGTTCTAGAATAATAAACAGAATTCCAGATCATCTTTTAAATAATGTAAAAATTACTAAGAAAATAAAACATAACATTGGTAATTGGATAAAAAGCAACTATTTTTTCGATCTTTAACTTTTTTTATTGTAACTATTTGCTACCACCTATCCTATAATATCCCATACCTGGTTAAGTGTTAAGAATGGACGAATCCTTGTCCAAACTTCGCCATTTCATGTAATTTCATCACTTAGATTGTCATTACTGTAATTAATATCATTCAAATGAGATCATTGTACATAATTCTTTGCACTATACAAATAGTATTTTCTGAGTTCACTACTGTATATATCTATGTGATGTTGATAGTTTTGATTTTAACCATTCATATTCAAATTTGTAAATTTACATGAATAAAGAAATATAATCTAATCTACAGCTTTTCCTATAATCCCTTACCTTCCCTTTTAAGGATTGAAGGCTTTCCTAGTACATGGGTAGCCATAGTTGGAAGAGCTTACAATCCTCCTCTATTTTGCACTACAATTCCCGAATTAGCATCTTATATTTATTATTATTATTGTTATTATTTTTCACTTACATCTCTGTAAATTTGCTTGTATGTGTGTGTAAAATTAATGAAATAAATAAAATGATATCACAATGTATTTTTTTATGTACTTGCGTATGTTGAAGATAGTTGTACCGTTGTTGGTTATTGAGAAATGAAATTATTTATTTACTTAATATATTGTAATTATTACTAAAGCACCCAATTGAGCTTACCTTGCGAGTTACAGGTGTCAACTAAGCAGCACACAGTCACAAACACGATGATTGTCAGTAGAAATAGGAGATGACTACTTCTGGCTTTGGCGGGAGCCGAGCTGCACTTGGAGGATGCCGGCTGAAGCATCTTGGCTGACTACGGCATCTTAGCAGGATGTCCCAGCTCCGCGATCGTTCTTGATCTCTCGATCATCCACTTCTACTCCTCTTCCTCCTTCTCCTTCAACTCCTCCTCATCCTTTTGCTCCTTCTTCTTCTTCTTTCAACCCTCCAACTTCGCAAGGATCGCTATCATATCTCCGATCGTCATCCTCTTCCTTCTCCATCTCTGATTTGACTGTCACTATATAATCCTCTATCATTTTCATCAATAATTTTTTGTTCTACTCCCTTTATTCTATATTTATTGTCAGTAAAATTCATTAAATTTCATAATGTGAGAAACATACTATCAGGTAGAATTTATAGGTTAAGTGTAAGAGAGGGACATCTTCCCTAACTTCACCTTTTCATGCAAATGCATCACCAAGTTTTTTTAATCTCATATTCAGTTGTAATTTCATGTTTTATGATAAGTGACTCATAATATTTTATTTAATAATACTTGGCGATCTTGTATTTTACACTTGTAACTGTTGAATTATTATTTGTATGAATAAAGTAATAAATCAATCTCTATATGTCGACTTCTTCCTTTTCTTTCATCACAATCTTCCACATTTTGACAAAATCTTCCTCTTGTTCTTGTTCTTCTCCTCTTTTTTCTTCACCTTCTTCTTTTGCTGCTTTTACTTCTTCTTTCAATCCGTCACCTCCAACTTCATCACCTATTCTTTCACTTGCTCCACAATTAAACTTCTTCCTTTTCTTTCATCAGATTCCTCTATGTTTTGACAAGTTCTTTTACTTCTCCTTTTTCTTTTTCTTCTTCTTCTCCTTCCTCAATCGAATGTACATACTTGGTCCCAGAAGGAGAAATGTGGAGAACACCTTATGCTCTTATTGTAGCATTTTCAGGCAAGTAAGTAGAATTATTATTTTGGCTTGAATTGAGTTTTATTCATCTCAGATACAAAAAAAGCTACATCAATTACAGTTCTGCTTTCCAGACGTCCCTGTCGAATGATGGCTTGGACGCAGTAAGTAGCTCATAGGTGTGCTAGATAGTATACACATTCACCTTTGTAGCCAAACTCAGTGTAAAGGTGAGAGTGGACTGTCAAGCACAAAGCTTCAGAATATTTTTTGGTGCGCTTGGCATAGGATACAACTCTGTTAGCTCGGTAAGGAAAGCAATCGCAACCTACCTCACTCCTCGTCTGCGTAGTACACTCTTTGGGCCAAAATATAATATATACATATTATATCATATAAATATGCATATATATACAAGTGGAATTGAGTTTATATTTACCATTAATAACGTTAATGATCCTTCTAGACAAAAAAAAAAAAAAAAAATATGGTGGTCACACAAATTTGTTAATCAATATTTTCTGCTCATACAGCATTTCTTCTTCAGAAATATACAGTTATCCATTTCCAACCCGGAGTCTCCCCACGCTCCACCAATAAAAGCCATACACATTTACTTTCTTTGTTCATTTCCAATGCAGTAAAACTTTAATTTACAAATTAGTTTGAAGTGACTGACAATTAAACAAACTGACAAATATACAGAAACAGAATTTATGTAGCACTTGAAGGACTTCAAAATTAATAAATTCTGTTACTTTAAATAACACTGAAATCATCAATCATTACCTATTTTCCCCACATTTCCTTCTCCAGCTCCTCCTTGTCTTTTCATTCTTCTACTTATTCATCTCTTCTTTTTCTTCATCACTTCTTCACCTTTTCTTTCCTCCTTCTTCTGTCTTTCTTCCTCTACTATTACCTCCTTTTCTTCTTCATTCTCCTTATCACTTGGTTTTCTTTCTATATCTTCTCCTCCTTCTTGCATCTTACTACTCGCTACCTCCTCCGTATTGTTCTTATTATTTCACTCTCATCTCTATTCCATTTCTTTTTCTCTTTGTTTCTCTATCTCTCATTATATTTTCTTTTACTTTCTCCTTCTCTCTCTCCTGGTTAAGTGTCAAGAATGAAAGAATCTTTGTCCAAACTTCGCCATTACATGTAATTGCATCACTTAGATTGTCATCACTAGAGCTTATATCATTAATAACATACAAACATCTTTGTAAATAATTTCTAGCACTATAAAAATTATAATCCAAGTCTATTTATAGTATCTATGTGATGTTGACAATTTTGTTTTAACTAATCATATTATGCGAAATTTGTAAACTTACATGAATAAAGAAAGATAATCTGATCTAATCCCTAGCTTGAAAAATGTAATATAGTGCTAAGGTTTAGGTGTAAGAAAAAACTCCTGTAGTTTTAACCTAGATCAAATAAAATGAATTGATTCATTCATTCATTCCCTACCACTTTCGCTTTCCTCTTTTCTCTTCTCCATCTCCTGCTTTATCTCAGCTCTCCATTCTTGTACTATTCTCTTACTGTTATCATCTTTCTCAGTCCACTCAGATTGTCATTACCATAGTTAATATCGTACAAATGAGATCATTGTATATAATATCTTGCACTATAAAAAAAAAAACATTATCTGAGTTCACTATAGTATCTATGTGATGTTGATAATCTTGTTTATAACCATTCATATGCATAATTTGTAAATTTACATGAATAAAGAAAGAGAATCTAATCTAATCCCTAGCTTGAAAAATGTAATATAGTGCTAAGGTTTAGGTGTGAGAAAAAACTCCTGTAGTTTTAACCTAGATCAAATAAAATTGATTGATTCATTCATTCCCTACCACTTTCTCTCTCCTCTTTTCTCTTCTTCATCTCCTGCTTCATCTCAGCTCTCCATTCTTGTACTATTCTCATCCTGTTATCTTCTTTCTCTTCCTCTTTCTATCATTTGCTCTATCACTCTCTCTTCCACACACACGCTCGCTCTCTCTCTTTTTCTCTCTCGTTGTATATAAGTACAATTGTACAATAAGTAAAATAAGTACCATGTATGTAAGTACACATTTGAAAAAAAGTTGTAAATTTACCATGAATAAAGTAATCTTTTTCTCTCTCGTTGTATATAAGTACAATTGTACAATAAGTAAAATAAGTACAATGTATGTAAGTACACATTTGAAATAAAAGTTGTAAATTTACCATGAATAAAGTAATCTAATCTAATGTAAACTAATCTAATTGTCTCTCTCAAACGCTCTCTTTCTCTATCTATCTCCTTCTCTCTCAGTTCCTTCTTGTTCCGCTTCCTTCAAAATGTCGCTCTCCGATGAATGTTGGCGGCGTCCAATAATTTAATGGAGTCCTGTCTTCGTCACCGTCGTTTATTTACATTTAAGTCGGCAACTGGTCCGTGAACTTGGCAAGCAGTCGGTTGCCGGGTCATCCGCCCCCCCCCCTGCCCCCTTGCCACCCCACCCCCCCGCCACACCACACCCCCCGCCCAGCCCCACCCGGCCAACACAGCCAACGAGACAAGTTTCCTCTTCGGCTGTTATTCTGCTGTTCTGTACTTCTACAGCTACAGCTACACAGGAACAACTACTGGCTGCGTATCAGAGCAGCCAGGGCACCAGAACGGGTTTACTATGGTTGAACGACCGCCGCAACAAACACCCGCTGTGAGCTAAAGACGGGAACTGCGCAGAAGAAGAAGAAGAAAAAGAGGAAGAGGATGAGGAAGAAGAGGATGGGGAAGAAGGAGATGAGGAAGAAGAGGATGAGGAAAAAGAGGATGAGGAAGAAGAGGATGAGGAAAAAGAGGATGAGAAAGAAAAGGATGGGGAAGAAAAGGATGGGGAAGAAGAGGATGAGGAAAAAGAGGATGAGGGAAAAGAGGATGAGGAAGAAAAGGATGGGGAAGAAGAGGATGAGAAAGAAGAGAATGAGGAAGAAGACAGGGGATGAAGAAGAAGAGGAAGATGACGGGATGAAGAAGAAGAGGAAGATGACGGGATGAAGAAGAAGAAAAAGAAGAAGGGGAAGGAGTTGGAGGAGGAGGAGGAAGAAGAGGAGGAGGAGGAGGAGGAGGAGGAAGAAGAGGAGGTGGAGGAGGAAGAGGAGGAAGAGGAGATAAAGAAGGAGAAGAAGGAGGAGCAGGAGTAGGAAAAGGTAAAGGAAAAGGAAAAGGAGAAGGAGAAAAAGAAGGAGTAGGAGATGAAGATGGATATGGAGGAGAAGGAGAAGGAGATAAAGATGGATATGGAAATGGAGGAGAAGGAGGAGGATGTGGTGGAGCAGAATGATGAGGAGATGATGGAGGAGACTGAGGAAGAGGTGGTGGAGGAGGAGAGGGAGGTAGAGAAGGAGAGGGAGAAAGAGGAAAAGAGGGTCAAGGAGGAAAAGGTGGAGAAAATGAGAAGGAGGTAGTGGAAGAGAATAAGGAAGAGGTGGTGGATAACGACAAGGAGGAGGAGGAGGAGAAGGAGGAGGAGAAGCAGAAGAAGAAAAAGTAGAAGAAAAGAAAAAGAAGAAGAAGAAGAGGAAGGAAAAGAACACAAAAGAAGTAGAAGGCAAAGATAATGGTAATGGTGTTATTCTAAGACAATAATTTATTATAGAACTTTTATATTAAATCAAAAACATCTACTTAACTTTGCTTTGTCTTCAAACATTAATATCATCATAATATTGTAATATAGTGAAATAGTATAGGTATATACAGTACATACAGAGTCATCGGAAAAGAATATACGTATTTTAAAAAATCACTACTTTGACTAGAATGAACATTTAGAATTGCTTTTGGTCTTAAAACAAAGGTAGAGGTTGATTTAAAACCATAAGAAATACTTTATGTTCATTCTAGTCAGAGCAGTGATTTTTTTAAATACGGTTATTCTTTTTCGATGACTAAATCATATCAAATCAATCAATAGCATAACTTAAATCTCTGTATAGTATATCATGTTGAGAGAAATATTTTCACATAGTTTGATATCAACTCAACTTCTTCCATACAGGATAAAGTGATGGTTTAATAAAATTGATATTGTATAGAAGGAGCTCATTGAGTGGATTCAGACTCATTATGGAACCACAATCTTACTATCTTCATGCTCCAAGCAAGCACGACATGGTTGTCTCAGCAAAATGTGAAAATATTAATAAATAAACTGAGAAATACAGTGAAAAATAGCAAGAATCAATCAAAAGAATCTGCTAGAGAAAAAATCAAACATTTATTTTATACTAATAGGCTTATCTACTCTTGATTTATACTAATTTTAAAATAATGAAAACTTAATGAAGTAAAATATTAGTTATTCAGATCTGAAAAAAATGAAACGAAAACATAATAGTTATTTTCCTACAACTGCTCGTAAAGTAGTTCTTTACGTACTGAAAACTAATTGTAAAATACCTCTTTACTGCTCCACAAGCGGTAAAGTACTTTACGCTCGCCAGCTGATTTCTTTACGCTTCTGTTTTGATTTTGATGTCTTCTCATTGGTGGTTCATGGAATCCGTGAGATTCACATAACCTCAAAAAAGTCGAACGCTAATCAAATCCGCGCACGGTCTGTGATGTTACAAACTACAAACTTTTATTGTGTTGGAATCCAGAACTGCAGTTGTAGGAAAAATATTGTATGTATTTCGCGCGTGAAGCTTCTTTATCGCTCTCGCAAAATTACTGTGCGTCGCGCAGTAACTGTTTTGGCTCGAGCGATAAAGTCGCGCTTCACGCTCTTAATACATAAATAACTATTATGTATTAAGAGTGTGAAGTGCGACTTTATCGCTCGAGCCAAAACAGTTACTGCGGGACGCATAGTGGAGCGCAGTCATTTTGCGAGAGCGATAAAGAAGCTTCACGCGCGAATATTTTCCTACAACTGCAGTTCTGGATTCAAACAATAAACACTTTTAGTTTGTAACATCACAGACCGTGCGCGAATTTGGTTAGCGTGCGCCATTGTTGAGGTCATGAAAATGTCACTGATTTCGTGATCCACCAGTGAGAAGCCATCAAAAACAGCTGGCGAGCGGTAAAGTACTTTTTCCTACAGTGACCCGAAAAAGTCCTAAATTTGCACTAACTGTAGCATGCAAAATAGTCTATTCCTGCACCAGTGCGGGAAAGTAAATTGCAGTGCGGGAATGTACTTTTCCGCACTCCAAATTTGCAACCTAACAACACAAAATAGTGAACATGTAATACGCAGGTTCCCTATTCTGCATTCAAAAATAGGTTGGCTACTCTGCTTCAGCTGTGAATAGTTGTTGTAGTTGTTGTTGATGAAATCGATTTGATTCGAAGATAGGTTATGTGAGGAATTTTCAGGTTATGTATGCCCTGTTTTGTTCTGTTTGAATTACTTTATACATTACTGTAGGAAAAATGTAATGTGTAATACGAGTGCAAAGTATTGTTTCTGCACTCGAGAAACTTTTTTCACTCGCCTTCGGCTCGTGAAAAAAACTGTTTCTCTCGATGCAGAAAAACGCTATTTTGCACTCTAGTTACACAAATAGCTATTTTCGTTCGTCAGCTGACTTTACCACTCGCTGAACGGTAAAGAGGTATTTTACAATCAGCTTTCAGTACGTAAAGAAATACTTTTCGAGCAGTTGTAGGAAAAATACTTTTGAGCAATATATTATTTCAGTGTGAATGAAGGATCAGGGTATCTATCAAAAAATGAATATTCTTAATTCAATTCTCATTTTTTATGTGTGCAAAAAAATAATGAGAATAAGATTGATGATCAGTTGATTCCATAAATTATTCACAAACTTGAAATTTCCTAAAAAACGGCCACAAACTTGACCTCATCTTGAGTGAGAGCTAATAAACTTTGATGAAAATCAGAGGAAAAAAGAAATAAAGCAAAATGAAGGTTATAAAGAAAGAGAGAGAGAGAAAATAAATGATGACCGGTGGTGAAGCAAGTTATGTGGATTTAGTTAGAACTAATGAAGAAGAAAGAGAGGGAACGAAAGTGAGAGAAAGAAAACTAACAAGCTTTTTAAGATTAATCAACGGAGATGATGTAAGAAATTTCCGGATGTTTTAAATTATGGTGCTCATTTCCCTCGCATAAAACATGCACTAGCTTATTAGATATTCGTTTACCTGCTCGGGTGAGTGGTCATAGACATTTTTTTTTTTTGACTGGACTATGTTTCTGAATTTATGACAGTTTTTGAGCGACAAAAACTTGGCTTATTACATGCCCGCTTAGTGTCTTTGAATAAATAACACATCTTTACGTCGCAACTCCTCTACACATTGCACTTCGCGATTTAAATAAATTATGTGTGGTCTCACAGCTCACAATAAAAAGTGGGTATCTTCACAGTTCATTCAACTCTGCTATTTTGGTAGACTGACTCTTCCAGCCAATCTGTAGCAAAATATGTATATGTAAAATACTTGGAGGTTGCAAAAATATCAAATAAATTAATGTGGCATATATGTAAAATCATGTTGATCAGATGAACTAATACAAATATTGCAAGATAATATAAAAACTAACACTGTATTTCAATTAAAATATGATTTTCAATCACTTATACTGAAGGGATGCATTTGGCTTCTAAAGAGCAAGCGAACAAGGAGGAGGAGGAGGAGGAGGAGGAGGAGAAGGAGGAGGAAGAGGAGGAGGAGGAGGAGGAGGAGGAGGTGGAGGAGGTGGAGGAGGAGAAGCAGAAGAAGAAGAAGTAGAAAAAACACAGAAGAAGTAGAAGACAAAGATCATGGAAATTATGTTATTTTAAGACAATAAATAGAGGCAAGAAGCTTGTGCTAATTGGCCACAAATTGATATTTTGTGACAGGCTGATAAAGCTTTTCTTTAGAAGTGAAATTCATCCCCTGAGTATGAGTGAGTGAAAACCATAGTTTAAATAGAAATACAGTGTTAGTTTTGGTATTAGATTTTTTGTCATGGAAAACATCACAGATTTTATTGCAAGATATCATAGTTCACCTGATGGGGCCAAGTCTGATCAGTGATGAATATATTATCATATGGTAATTTCAATAAATGTAAGATCAAAAGAGAAATTTCAAAAGAAAGAGAAGCATATTCAATGATTATTGACTGATCAATAATTAAATTTGGAACTTAGAGAAAAGTAAGAGTTCAGTCTCAGTTTTATATCAACATTTTGATACAGTTCAAGGTCTGTTTTGTACCAAATCTGAGTTTCGTATCAAAATTTTGATACAGTTCAAGGCGTTTTGTATCAAATCTGAGTTTTGTAAAAAACAAATTTGATACAAAACAGACCTTGATCTGTATCAAAATTTTGATACAAAACTAAGACTGAACTCTTAAACTTTGCCCTACTCATCTGTACACTTTGTCAAACAAGCTCCAACAACTACTAGCAACAACAATAATAATAATAATAATAATAATAATGAATGGGGAACTGAGGAAGGTAATAAATGATGCAGAGAGCCCGAATAGGTCAGGGATGTCTGGAGCCAGTTGAGGGTCAACATTGTTCCAGTGGTGATTGGTGTCCTTGGAGAAATCCCAAGCTCCCTACACATGTCCCCCCCACCACACCATCCTCAATAAAGGGGGGCCAAGTCTCTCTTAACCCCTCTCAACACTCCACCACACGACAACCACTCGGCTTCTCTCATTGCAATAAACTATAGAATGAAAAGCTGAATGGGTAGCCTTTGATAAGGCTTATTTATTAATTTATTGAATTTCCAACCGATCTCTCCTTCAATACATATTAGAAGACGCTACAAAGATAAAATTATAACAATAAAAGTTATATCAAAGGTTATCTGCCTATCAAATAGGAAGATAAGGCCATGGGAAGTGATAGCCGCGAGCCGTAGCAGGTATCTGTTCAATCAGATAGAGATAAGCTGCGTTCTCGTTGGTCCTGTTTGTAACGGTGACCGATTAGATTGGCCAGCAAAAAAGACACGTTCTCTGCAGTAAGATCACTTCCCGGTGGTTTGGAACCCACCTAAAACTGTAGGTCCAACTCATCAATCACCATCATCCAACTCATTACCCACGCACAGGTATCAGACCTATCAGACCTTCATCCTCAAAAAACAAAAAATAGAAACAAAATTATTGATGATATTAAGTGTAAAGCTTTTATTGTTGGCGAGACCCTTACAAATATTTCAACCTCACCGTTTCAGTCATTTTATGGGGAACATGGTAGACCTACAATTTTAGGTGGGTTCCGAACTACCAGAAAAATGAAGGGAGATGTGAGGAATGATGAAAAATAGTTGAGGTGGAAGGAATTAGAAATACTCTCATCAGAGACAGAGAGTAACTAACAGAGAAATCCTATTTGTCTCACTCCATATTTTCTCTCTCTCTCCATCTCTTAGGTTAAGTGTAAGAGAGGGACACCGTCCCTAACTTCGCCTTTTCATACAAATGTATCACCAAGCTTTTTTCCTTTTTTTTTCTTTATATCATATTAATATCATTTTCAGTAATAATTTCACGTTTGTATATAGTTAAAAGTTTATGTAATAAGTAACTGATAATGTTTTATGTAATAATACTTGGTGATGCCTATATATTGTATTTTATACTAGTAACTGTCCAACTATTATTTGCATGAATAAAGAAATCAATCAATCAATCAATCTCTCTAAAATAGAATCAATTCTAATGTATTCTATTATCTCTCACTCTCTTACACATTACACTTTCTCCCACTCGCTCATTCAATTTTTCTCACTCACATTTTCTCTCTCACTCTTTTCCTTACAACACTCTACTTTTCTCTCTATCTTTATTCGTTCTCACTCTCTCTCACTCCCACACAATCACTCCATCATTGTCCAACACTCATCATCACAGCAAATGGAAATCTTATTAGCCCCTCGACAGGTACACGAGGAAAAAAATTGAAAAAAAAAAATTTCCAGCCTTTTGTTCTCTTTGAAGGGGACAATTTTTGAAACGCTGGTGGGGGGGGGGGTTAGTTGAGCTTAGGAGAGTTGTGAAGAGGGGGGTTACAAGAGAGAGAGAGAGAGATATAGTCGCAGAAAAACGCGCGCTCCATTCTCACAACATCAAAGAAACGACTGAATTTCAATTAACACCGGTGCTCTGTGTGTGGATGTGTGCGTACGTCTGCTGTCACACTGATTGTTGTAGTGGTGTTGGGTATTAATTTGAGAAACCGAAGCGGGTTGCTTGCTCCACACCATCATGGCAGCATTTTTGTGGCCCTTCATTAAAAATCGCACTTGATTGCTCCTAAATCTGTAAACAGGTTTGATGGAGTGTTGCCTGAAGAGACTGTGTATCGGTTTCGGTGGGAGAAATAAAGGCCTATCTAAATAAGAACCATCAGAAATAAGTTTCTCCTTAAAGGCTGTACGCAGGACAGGATTTTTGGTAATAATTTTTCCGAAGTTTCTCGCATAAGATGTCATTATTAAGGCTTTGGGATGTTATCTATTACCGTCAGAAATTTTTTTCATAAATTATTTTGTGACTTTCTTTGTAGTAGTGATTCTGACACTTATTTTTGCTTGTTGCTCCTCCCACTAGTGGGCGTGACTTGTTACGGCCTTCAGCCAATCACAGACCTCCCACGAAGATCAGCCTATCAGAGGCACTTTCTCCCTCAGCCAATAGTATCATTCTGTGTTTTTTTGATTTTTTTGTTTCGGTTTGACCATTTAGAGATCACGATTGTAGAGTATTAGAAGCACATTTCAATTCCTTATGGTTCTTCTTCTTTCTGTGTTTAATATATATATATTTTGAGAAACTCTGTACTTTAGTTCTAGTTTGTTTGAGATTGATAATCGTGTGTCAACCGAAACTAGTATCTCACGGTTTTCAATAAATGTGGTTGTGACAACTTCTAGTCTTATTCATTAATTATTTTGGGGAATGTGGGGGTTCAAATTTGACATTTTTCCCAGGGTTTTGGATCATAATTTTTTCTGAAGTTTCTTGGATTGGATATTGAAAAGGTATTTGCATTTGATTCATTAATTATTTTGTGAAATATTGAGGTTCAAAGTATTGGATTGTATTGTAATGGATATTATAAGGTAATTTGAATTTTATTCATTAATTATTTTGTGAAATATTGAGGTTCAAATTATTGGATTGTATTGTATTGGATATTATAAAGGAATTTTAATTTTATTCATTAATTATTTTGTGAAATGTTGTGGTTCAAAGTATTGGATGTATTGTATTGGATATTATAAAGGAATTTTAATTTTATTCATTAATAATTTTGTGAAATATTGAGGTTAAAAGTTGAATTTTTTTTCAAAGTCAGAAGTATGATCCTTATGTACTAATTTACTAGTCGAACAGCTCTGGAAACAGCTATTCCTCCTACATAAAATTGTCATGACTGTAATCAATCAATTTATTTACATTCATTGTAACAAATTTATTTAGTGTCATTATAACAAGGGTCCTCCTAAACCAGTAGGTTTTTCAGGAAGTGCCATATATTGATTTAGTACAAGTAAATACTATTCTTGAACAGACTAAAAAGTCAGAAT
Source organism: Conomelus anceps (assembly GCA_948455865.1). NCBI lineage: Eukaryota > Metazoa > Arthropoda > Insecta > Hemiptera > Delphacidae > Conomelus > Conomelus anceps. Next base: position 1,959,306 of record OX418219.1, read on the forward strand.
TTCCAAATTACATAACCTTCAATCCACATGACAAAGTAGGTTACAACACTTTAGTACATTACACTAACGATTTCACTTTGAAAAAGATTATTTGATTATCAAAACTATAAATTAAAAATTTAGCACTGTTGGGAATGACCGAAAAAGAGAAAAAATATTAAATTTAGTTTGAAAACTTGTAGGTCAAGAATGTTCATGTTTAGATAGTAAGGTATCTCTCTATTCATTTATTTATAACACAAAACACAATCAAGTAGAGATATGACATGCAAAGCCCACTACTGCTTTCTTTAAAAAAAATTAAATTAAAAATTTGAATTTTAGTTCAAGTCCAAGCTGTTGAACTAGGAATTTTATCTCAAATGAAATAATATGATGTAATGAGCTTGATGAGTTGTGATAAAAAATTTCTGGACCAAAGTTCATTCATGAACTTTTTACTCATGTTTCTTATCCTATTTCTTTCTTATTTTCTTTTATAGGATTGTAGTATATTTTTTCTTTCTTTCTCAGTTCTGTATTTACAGTGTTTAGTTTTTACTTTTATCACTACATTCTTTTGCAATGTATGTCTTCATTAACTAATCTATATTTTTTCTTTATAATATTAAAATATAACTGAATCTGTTTCTTTGTTGCAATAATTGTGAAGATTGGCACCTGCTGAAAAACGGGTTTAGCAGAACCCTACAATGTTTACAATTTTGAAAATAAATTTGATTGATTGATTGTTGAGCTGTATAATAATCAGTTCTCAAAGAATTACTCATTCGCATGTGGAACACTACCAATATTTCCATCATACATTTGTCATCACAGCAAGGTAGACATTTCAAATGCAATATAATGAAATGATTATTGAGCTTGATGGACCGAACGCGTAGCATAAACGGGCGTTAAGCGCACCATGCTTGTGTCTAGTGTAGGACCTCTACCCAACGTTCAGCATCACCATTCATGAACACAGGCCGTATAGCGGCCCCATATGCATATACATAACTTGTTTATCCAGCTAGCGTCTACCCTACCTCCTCCCTGTCCCCCATCAACCCTTAAAACATCCCCCCACCACCCATAACGCGTGCACTACCTACCTCTGTATGCAAATCTCATGGGAGAGACGCCATGATGCTGACAGTGTATGTTCACCACTGCGTAAACCATTGTGAGACGCTCAAGATCATATTATTCTGACGTCACTTCTTACGTTAATGCATAGATAATAAATAAATAGATATTTTGTCACCATCGAAAATGAGAATAGAAAAGCCTCCTTGATCAAATTTGCAATATAATGTCTTTGTAGTGGTGAAGATGATTTTGTGAAAGATATCCATTATGAATAATAAGACTTGAAGTTGTCACAACCAGATTTATTAAAAATAGTGAGATACAAGTTTCGATTGTTACACGAGCATTACCAATCTCAATCAAACAACCGAAACTAGTATCTCACTGTTTTCAATAAGACTTGGTTGTGACAACTTCAAGTTTTTTTTCATTATTATGGTTTTATTTTTAGATAGAGTCACATGTGATTTCTATTTGAAGCAATGGTGTGTTCTTCACAGTATTATCATGTCAATATTAGTAAATATTCTTATTTATCTTTTTCTGCCTTTTGCGGTTAGTTAGATGGATGAAGTCCATTTTTATTCAAAATTGTTTTAATTATTAATTTCTGCATTATGAAGAGTTCCTCAAGATGACAATTGTAGCAGCCTCTCCAAACAGTTATACCATACTGAATTATGGATTGCGAAAGAGCGTAATATAACAGCTTAAGGTGATTAGGAGTATTTAGATTTTTTTAGCTTCATAGGATTTAAAAGATAGGTATCATATAGATGATAATAGATGATATTTTTGTTAAGTTAAGAGTGATATATCTATATTATTTCTTTTGGCTAAATTGTTAATGTATTCTGGATAAAATAAAAATTATTTGAATCTAGATATTCAGTACTATAAAAAAATGTACAATAAAAAAGTACTATAAAAAAATGTACTAATGTATTCAGTACTAATGTTATAGTAACTTTCTTTATATTTGGACAGGTGCAGTAGTTTGAGTCGAGGTTACATCAGTTGAAATATTTTGCAGGATGTTCCTTGGAGTGGAGCTTTAGAATTAAATTTTCATTATGTTTCGCTACTCTATTTAAAGAAAAAGTTATATAATTCGTTTTATCTATGTTTAAGCATAATGCTGTGTTTTTTTTTGTAGATTACGTCTGGGAGACTCCAGTTAAGGAGTATAAGACAAGTCAGATTAACACTAGTCATATACACTAGATACCATAATTACTATATCAATTAGTTGAGGTGAGGCTTAATTTTCATGTGAAAGGAACTCTTGTACACTATAAAAAGCTTCATCAACTACATATTTTTTCAATTGTTTTTTAAATATTTCTATATTTTCAAGACTCTTTAAAAACTGCGGTAGCTTATTGTAGAATTTCCTACCAACTAATCTATCTTCCTATCTAACTAATCTTTTTGTTTATTTCATTATTTCTTTATTCATTTCATATACAATTTTGTACATTGAATAGTGTCAGAGTATAAAATATATTTTAGTAAATATATAAATAAAATGTTTCAAGAGTAAAGACTAGACTACTATTTATAATACAACCAGCAACTAATATGATAACTATTAGAGTTACAGTTACTACATCTAATAAATACAACATTTTAAAGTCAATTACCAACATAGGAAACAAATTCTTCTATATTATAGAGGACTCTCTTCGTCAAATATTCTTTCAATAGACTATTAAATTAATTTAAATTTGATTCTTCTTGGATGTGAAGGGGCAAATGATTATAGAACTTGGCTCCAACGTAAGAGGGCTTCTTAAGATAAAATTCAAGATTATGACTATTTAAGTAAAGCTTGTCTCTATTTCTTGTATTACAATCACGATTGTGTCCCTGCTTTAAAATAATTTCATGTTTTTTTCCTTCACACACAGAAAGGTTTCAAACACATAGCTATACTCTGTCATAATATTCAATGACACAAAATGTTCTTCAACTGTTTCTCTGTAACCCAAGTTTAAAATTAATCTTATAGATTTTTTTTTCATTATTAATATTGAGTCCATATTCCTGTTTGAGGTGGCTCCATAAAGGCTTATTCCAAAAGATATTATTGAATGTATGTAGGCAAAATATATAAATATAAATAATAAAATAATAAATATATATAAATAAATAAATAAAATATATAGTTTTTAGAGTTTCAGAATTGCAGATAAAATACATTTTTCTAAGAGCATAAAAACAACTTGATATTCTTGATAATACAATTGTAACATGGTCTGTCCAATTCAGATGTTGATCAATTTGTAAACCTGGAAACTTGGAAGAGATGGATTCTGATATTATTGTTTTGTTATTTAATTTTATTATGGGATTAAATTAACTTCTCTGCTGTGTAGTAAATTTTTTTTTTGAGGATGAAGCCCACATAGGTCTGAGACCTGTGCGTGGATAATGAGTTGGATGATGGTGATTGATGAGTTGGACCTACAGTTTTAGGTGGGTTCCAAACCAACGGGAAGTGATTTTACAGCAGAGAACAGTGTCTTTTTTGCTGGCCAATCTAATCGGTCACCGTTACAAACAGGACCTACGAGAACGCAGCTTATCTCTCTGATTGAACAGATACCTGCTACTGCTCGCGGCTATCACTTGTAGTAAATGTTAAGAAATTTGTTTTATTTATGTTTATATTCAGATTATTCTCCTTTAAATGCTTTGCCAAAGTGGACAGATTTGATTGTGATACCGGTTCAATTTCTTCTTCGTTGATATTCAAAAGTTTGCATCGTCAGCATATAAAACCAGTTCACTGTTACAGTGAAGCTGTGGCATACCTTTTAAATAACAAATGAAGAGAATGGGACCTAAGATTGGACCTTGGGGTACACCACATCTACTAGTTCCCATTTCTTAGTTATAGGGGTTGTTAACCTTTTTTTTCTTCTTTCAAAAATGTATGTATGTTATGTATGTAGTCTCCAAATATCTTATAGTTTACCCCATATGCAACCTGGCATCATACACATCAGACGACTTTCAAAATAGCAATAAATAATTTCTTATTTAGGCCCAATTTAGTGCGGCACATACGGGCTGCTCTTGTGGATCCAGGCATTAAAACGTGCTTAATTTTGGCGCGCGCATGAATTATGAGCGAATGTTTCCGTGTGAGTAGGTTGGTAGGTATGAGATACTGGTCGAACGTGCTCGCCCAAAATACTGGTGTCTGCTCGCGCATGTTCGCCAAATAGAATGGCGAAACAGATTTCCGGATTTCTATGTAATTTTATGCAGATACTCGACTCTGTGGAACGTGCCACGATTTCAGTATATTGTTCACAGTGTTGGCACTCATCCCTGATTATTGTTAAAGGGTTACAATTGCTATTTGGGACACGATCCGAACCGCCATTCCAACTTACAAAAGATTCGCTCGGCAATATTTTGCAGGATGCGTACCGGTACTTGATATTTTGATCTCTCTCTGTAGAAGCGAAATTCAAATTAAAGTTATATTAAACAGAATTTATTAATTTCGAATTCCTTTAATTGCTGTTAATTTATACTGAAGACTTCCGCAATGGCGGATATTGACAACAGCATTGAAAAGCTGATGGGAATCGATGAATGCTACTGTACAAAAATATCAGTCACCACCGGGAATCGAACCACGGACCTCTCAATTGCCGGTTGAGCGCCTTAACCACTAGACCATGGAGACCTTTCTCCATGTAATAGCAATTAAAGGAATTCGAAATTAATAAATTCTGTTTATGTATATTTGTCAGTTTATTCAATTGTCAGTCACTTCAAACTAACTTGTGAGATACGAGCCGATATGGCCAAGTTAAAAATGAATGCTGCTGTGCAGAAAGGTCTTTTTTTTTGTAGATTACGTCTTGGAGACTCCAGTTAAGGAGTATAAGACAAGTCAGATCAACAATATTATACACTAGATACCATAATTACTTCAATTAGTTGAGGTGAGGCTTAATTTTGATGTGAAAGGAACTCTTGTACACTATAAAAAGCTTTATCAACTAAATATTTCTTCAATTGTTTTTTAAATATTTCTATATTTTCAAGACTCTTCAAAAACTGCGGTAGCTTGTTGTAGAATTTCCTACCAATATAACTAGGTTTTTGTTTGAATAAGCTACTATTGTGACTAACCAAGTGATAATCTCCTCGGCTTCTTGTATTATAATCATGTACATCAAGATTTTGGTTAATATCATTCGTTTTTACATATAAAGTAGCTTCATACACATATAAGCAGGGTACAGTTAGGAGACCAAGTCTCTTGAACAACGGCCTACATGAATCTAATCTATTTACTCTTTCTATACACCTAACCGCTTTCTTTTGGATCTTAAACACCCTATCAAGATTTTGTTTTGATGAATTACCCCATACTAAGATAGCATACCTAATATGTGACAGTAAGAGCCCATGGTAAGCTGTAAAAAGTAACTTTTGTCATTCAATCTAGCGAGCTGTCGCAGGACAAATACCGCAGATGAAATTTTACTACATATTTTCTCAATGTATGGAGTCCAGGTCAATCGTCTATCCAACTTAACTCCTAGAAATGCAATTTTTTCTTCCTGGTCTAATTGATTATCGTTTACAAACACGTTTATAGCCCTATCTTCATTTAAATTATGTTTGTTTTTGAATTGAAGGTATTGGCATTTTTTACTATTTGTAGTTAATTTCAACTGATTTATCTAGTGGTTCAGGCGCTCAACCGGCAATTGAGAGGTCCGTGGTTCGATTCCCGGTGGTGACTGATATTTTTGTACAGTAGCATTCATCGATTCCCATCAGCTTTACAATGCTGTTGTCAATATCCGCCATTGCGGAAGTCTTCAGTATAAAGTAATAGCAATTAAAGGAATTCGAAATTAATAAATTCTGTTTATGTATATTTGTCAGTTTATTCAATTGTCAGTCACTTCAAACTAACTAAAGTTATATTCTATGAAAAAATACAAAAAGGTTATATGTACAAAAGATTTGCTCATTACTATTTTGCAGGAGGCATGTTTGATATTTTGATTTCTCTAATATATATTAAAAAAAAATCCCAATCAATACCTCAACAATAGTAAATTAAACAAGAAAATGAAGAATGATATCAGCCATTGCATGTAGAGCAACTACTTTTCTGATATTTAATTTTGGGAAAATGATAGTTTCACCTTTCCTTCTTCCCTATTAAAATCCTTTAACTTTTCCTTTTTTCCTATTAAATTCTTTAACCTTTTTTCTCCTTCTTCCTCCTACCGTAATATTATGTGAACCCCTCCCTATTACGTGGGTAACCATAGTTGGAAGGGGTTTCCATCTTCACATATACTACAGTACTATTATTTTAAAATAGTTTATGGATTTTGCTTTTGTATAATTTTGGATTTCATTGATTGTATTTTATTTTTTTGCATGACTTATTTATTTATGTTTTTTATTTTATAAATAAAATAAATTAATTAATAAATATACAAGCAAAATCTGAGATAACTTTTGTGCTTTTCTTGCAGATAATACAAAGTACAGAGAATATGCCAGAACATACAAAAGGTATGGCAAGATGTATTCTTGATATTCTGATTTTCCCAAAAATATCTTTTCTTTTATTTTCTTTTTCTGAGGATGAAGCCCACATAGGTCTGAGACCTGTGCGTGGGTAATGAGTTGGATGATGGTGATTTATGATATATAAACTTATCTTTCTTGCCAGAAATATAGAGTATACAAAATAAAAAGTACAGAAAGTATGTCCAAAAGATTCACTTGTTGATATTTGGCAGGATGCATACTTGATATTTTGAATTCTCTATACAAGCACATTTCAAATAAATAATCATTGAATTATGATTATTCTTCCTCTTCCTTTTCGATAGAAGATAGAGTAGAGGTAGAGATAGAGAAGAGTAGCACATTCAATTATTATTTACTAATTAAAATAATTAATCATTAAAAAAACCATTAATTAAACCCATTGACTGATTAAAATAATTAATCATTAAAGAAACCATTAATCATTATATGACCATTAATGGTCATAAAAATGTTCACATTTTTTTTAGGATAAACTCCTCTGGGTCTGAGATCTGTGCTTGGGTAATGGATTGGATGATGATTGATGAGTTGGACCTACAGTCTTAGGTAGGTTCCGAACCACCGGAAAGTGAGGGCAGAGAGCATAGTATTTTTTGCTGATCAATCCAATCGGATTTATATTAGTATCATTATTAAATTTAGATTAATATTAGTATCATTTATAATTAATCAATCTCTTGTTCATACATTACTTTGTTCTGCAATTTCACTGGTTACCGGTAAGGCGCCCATAGACTCCACCATTAATTATTCCTTACTTTCTGTGTCCATGAGCAAGCAATAAATTATAAAAGGCTGAATACGTCACTATTTGTATCCAAAAAATTGCTGCCGTTCGAGCATTGTATAAGTTTATATAAACTTTATAAATTAGATAAATTTTGGTTTACCAAAATCTTGAAGTACATGGTAATAATACACGAACCGAGGAGATTATCACTTAAAATAGTAGCTTATTCGAACAGAAGCCTAGTTATATATTGGTAGGGAACTCTACAAAACAAGCTACCACAGTTTTTAATAAAGTTTTGAAAATAAAGGAATAGTTTAAAAAAATTGAGAAAATATTTAGTTGAAGCTTTAGTATATTTAGTTTAAAGCTTTTTACAGTCCAATATCAAAACTGACACTGTATTTCTATTTAATATATGACTTCCACTCACTTATACTTGAGATACTGGAGGGATGCATTTCACTTTTAAAGAAAAGCTTCATCAGCCTGCCGCCAGGGGTCATGCTTTGTTGAGGTTAGGATCAGCTGCCATTATATGATTAAAAATTGCATTGGATTCAAATTGTGTTTCATCATTGAGTAAGTTAGTTCTGTCTTGTTTATGGTGTTTAATTATTTCGTATTGTTCCAGTGTATTTAATATCTCCAGTATAAGTGAGTGAAAATCATATAGTAAATAGAAATACAGTGTCAGTTTTGTTACTAGACTATAAAAAGTTTTATCAACTGAATATTTTCTCAATTTTTTGATATTAGATTGTTCATCAAGTATTTTGTCATGGACACATCACATCACAGACTCTTTATAGTGCGCAAGGATTCCGTTGTCCTTTCAGATCAAAATTAGGCCTCACCTCAACTAATTGATATTGTAGTTGTGGTAGCTAGTGTATAAGATTTAACCGGAGTCTTCAAGACGTAAATATTCAAAAAAAAATAATAAAAAAGTTATAAAACGCTGAATGCGGCACCGTATATTCAAAAATCAGCTGCCAATCAAGCATTATTGTCACTAGCATCAACTTAAGTGATAGCCGCGAGCCGTAGTAGGTATCTGTTTAATCAGATAGAGATAAGCTGCGTTCTCGTAGTCGGTTGTAGTCGTTTGTAACGGTGACCGATTAGATTGGCCAGCAAACAAGACACTGTTCTCTGCTGTAAAATCACTTCCCGGTGGTTCGGAACTCACCTAGAACTGTAGGTCCAACTCATCAATCACCATCATCCAACTCATTCCCCACGCACAGGTCTTAGACCTATGTGGGCTTCATCCTCAAACAAAAAAAAATTCGATCGTTTTTCGTGTGATCTTGTATATTATGTCAATAAAAGTATTTTTAACCGACTTCCAAAAAGAACAAGGTTACTATATTTGGCCTGTTTTTTTTTATGTTTGTACATCAATCATTCGAACAATATTGAACCGATTTCGATGAAATGAAAGAGCATCGCTCAGCGGTGGTCCCATCCAAGTTTCGCAAGGATCGGCCCAATACTTAGCCCAATATTAAACAAAAAGGAGCATTCTTCGATGTCTTCATTTCAATCAAGTTTGAATAGGATAGTTCCACACATAACCGCCAATCGGATAACCGGTGTCGTTTACCAGGCTGATCATTGTATCATATGGAGCGCTTTACATCTAGACGGTTTTCAAAATCATATGATGCAATGCAATTATGCCGGGTAAACGACATCGGTTACCCAAAGCTGGTTCAGTATTAAACAAGCCTTTAATGTCCCGTTTTGACCAATCACATGAACTTAATTTGAATCGAGAATAAGAAGAATATAATATTTCTGTCCATATGTTCATATGAAAATTGTAAATAATTTAGTTGATGTTATTGAGTCATAGGAATAAGGTTATTTAGTTTCAATCATAAGTTGGAGAATTTGGAAAAACAGCTGATCTCAGAAGTATTTTTAGTTTCGCTGCTGTGATGGATATTAAGAATATTTATTCGCCATTATCGTACATGTGCGTACAATAGGCTATTTTGAGGTTATGTTTAATGATCCTTTTGTACTAGCTCAAAGTTTATGTTTTTTATATTAAAAAAATATATATGACTAATATCACGAAAAATATCGTACATAACTCGTCCGGGAAGATGTTTACCATACTAGTATGATAATACCGCACTCAACTTCATCTCCTGCGTTTACTTATCATATTTTCAGTAAGCACAATTTTACACACTTGTAACGTAATATAGGCCTACTATTTCAGTGTAGGTATATTCTGAAAGGGACCACATCAAAATGAATCAAAAGCCATTTCACTTTTAAGAAGCCTTTTGCTATTTTAATTTTCCTAAATACAATATTCCACATTAAATAAAACGTTGTAGAACTTTCCTTAGTTTATCTTTTCTTGTAAGTGGATTTTTAGTTACTTAAATTTCGATGTTATAAATTAATTATTGGCTTGCTAATTTGATAAATATTTCATAATGTAGGCTTTAAGAAATTTCTCATCTAATATTAAAACTGACACTATATTTCACTTTTAAATAATGTTTTACTCACATATATTGGAGATGCTTGAGGAATGCATTTCACTTCTGAAAAGAAGCTTCGTCAGCCTCAAGAGCTTCGTCAGCGTTCGTCGTTCTTTTCAGAAGTGAAATACATTCCTCAAGCATCTCCAATATATGTGAGTAAAACATTATTTAAAAGTGAAATATAGTGTCAGTTTTAATATTAGATTGTTCATTAAGTATTTCGTCATGGAAAACATCACAAATTTCTCATGTTTTCAAAGTTTGAAAATTCAACTAAAAAGCTTAAAATAAAACATATTTTAAAACAAAAAAAGAAACCGACTTCAGTGGAATGATAAAATACTCACGTACTAAAAAGTTTAAAATAAAGTATTTACTTTGAACTGAGAAAATTTTCAATTTCATACAATTAATCTTTTGAAGTCGGCGTCAAATTTCCCATAAACTTCTAAAATATAACAGAATTACTCTGTGATGTTTTCCATGACGAAATAATTGAACAATCTAATATCAAAACTGACACTGTATTTCAGTAAAAGTGAGTGTAAATCACATATTCAATTGAAATACAGTGTTAGTTTTGATATTAGATAGAATTTCTTATCAATAACTGTATTTCAGTGAAAGTGAGTGTAAATCACATATTTAATTGAAATACAGTGTTAGTTTTGATATTAGATAGAATTTCTTATCAATCACTTCCTGGTGGTTCGGAACCCACCTAAAACTGTAGGTTCAACTCATCAATCACCATCATCCAACTCATTACCCACGCACAGGTCTCAGACCTATGTGGGCTTCATCCTCCAAAAAAAATACAGTGTTAGTTTTGATTGATAGAATTTCTTATCAACTTCATAAAATATTTGGCGCCGACTTCAAAAGATTACTTGTATTAAATTTAAAATTTTCTCAGTTTAAAGTAAATACTTTATTTTAAACTTTTTAGTACGTGAGTATTTTATCATTCCACTGAAGTCGGTTTCTTTTTTTGTTTTAAAATATGTTTTATTATTAGTAGACTATCGGAAAGTTTCTACCCAGAAGAGAAATCTATAGCTGTATCGACAACTGTATCATTATTTCAATACTTCTGTTCTTTTGTCCATAGCCGCACACAATAATTGCGAACTTTCAGCCCAATGAAAACTTCAAATGCAAATAGCCGAATTGCATTGAACAACTCTCCAGCTCCACCAGCAGATACTATCATTTTGCAAAGCTTACGTTTCGCATTCTTCAAACAATGCGTTTGAAACTGTTTTTCAAACGTAGTCTGCTCGACCGGTTGATTACATGGAACAAACAAACATGTAACATTTCACGCAAAGGGATGTCGGATAAAAGCTATCCAAATGGTGTTCAAGAATACACACGAACTCAAGCACATACACCCACACGCACACACATCCAAACACAGATGGTCCCCAGGCGATCGCGAAATAAAACACAAACTGAAAACAAATTTCCTCGTTGATTGAATGAAACGCTTATTTCAACCAACTTACTTTTCAAAAGCGCCGCTGCAATGTATTTTCAAAAAAATAAAACTCATCACAAAAAAGTGTAGCTGATAATTTTCCCATTTGATGGAAGCAAGAACTAAAGTTCGTTCTCATTATTAAATAAATCGTTTTTTGTCATGTAAAAATCATGCTGACTAACATTACAGGGAAGGTACCAATTTTTTCTGAATTCCATCCCCGGGGGCAAGAACAGCATTAGTCTTTGTAATAATTATTGCAAATAATGTAATTGTGGTATAGGATAATACAATACAATGCTCACATTACCACAATATTGTACCTGCATTCTGATTGTTATTTTCGCATCAATCTTTTTGCTTGATTGCTCTTGTTTAATTATCAGAAACCAGTAAATGTGATTCTTGTCAACATTTCTAATTGAAAATTATAATCGAAATTAATGTCGGATTCAATGCACAATGTTTCAAGCTCAATTATGGAAAGTTGTTAAAATTGATGCATGTTGCAATGCGATGTCATGAAAATGATGATTGGAGCTCTTTTATGGTGATTTAATTACGGTAATTGATAAATAATTGAAGGTTTGTTTCATTTTGCTCCATTTCACCTTTGAGAAACATTTACAGAAATTTAAGAAATTGATAACCTGATGCATGTTTCAATGTAGTATTATGAAAATGATCATTGGTGCTCTTTCATGGCGGTTTTATTACAATAATAATTATTATTGAAAGCCTAGATAATGTAGAGAGTTTAAAAATTCAAAATTTTGCTTTGAAAAACAATATCACAAAGGAATTGAAATTGGTTGTTTTAAAAAAAATAGAATCGACATCGATTCTACAGAATTTATTTCCATAAGAATATTACATTATGCATGAGTGTTCTTCACAAGGCAAAGAAAAATCTAAATCATTCCAAGATTTTTGTAAAGAAAAAAACCGAGATGTACAATATCCCATGAAAAAAATATTACAATGAATGGGTGAATTGAAAAAATTCACTCTGATTCCAAAGGAGTTATGAAGTACAGTATTATTTGTAAATTTATTGTTTGTAGAATGGAAAATAAAATATGAATAAAAACATAAAATAAAATTATCGTTTTCACTGATAAAGTGGTGTATTGCTAATTCTAATACTTTTTTTTGTAGATTACGTCTTAGAGACTCCAGTTAAGGAGTATAAGACAAGTCAGATCAACAATATTATACACTAGATACCATAATTACTTCAATTAGTTGAGGTGAGGCTTAATTTTGATGTGAAAGGAACTCTTCTTAATTTTGATGTGAAAGGAACTCTTGTACACTATAAAATGCTTTATCAACTAAATATTTCTTCAATTGTTTTTTAAATATTTCTATATTTTCAAGACTCTTCAAAAACTGCGGTAGCTTGTAGAATTTCCTACCAATATAACTAGTTTTTTGTTTGAATAAGCTACTATTGTGACTCACCAAGTGATAATCTCCTCGGCGTCTTGTATTATAATCATGTACATCAAGATTTTGGTTAATATCATTCGTTTTTACATATAAAGTAGCTTCATACACATATAAGCAGGGTACAGTTAGGAGACCAAGTCTCTTGAACAACGGCCTACATGAATCTAATCTATTTACTCTTTCTATACACCTAACCGCTTTCTTTTGGATCTTAAACACCCTATCAAGATTTTGTTTTGATGAATTCAAATCAAATCAAAATTCATCTATCAATAAAAAATATAATCCCAAAATCATTAAAATGTAACTTAATTAATACAGAATATTTTATATCAATAATTCTCCTTTATAAAACCCCACTATAAGTAAACTATGTGTTGGGGTAAATGAGTCTAGTTTGTAAATATTATTTAAAAAAATTAATATGATATTTTGATAGAATATAATAGATTTTGTAAGAATGAAGTAACATGTGTAGGTGCATATATAATTAAACAAAGTTGCAAAAGTGAAAAAAATAAAAAATCGAACTACCTAAAGTTATACAGAATAGAATAAAATTATTAAAATGCAATATTTATACAAACAATTTTAAATACAAGCAAAATATAATAATCAATCAATTTGAGCTGTTACTAAATTTTCAAATTGCGTTACCACTTGATCTATCATCCAATTTATTAATTTTCTTTTAAACTGATAAATCATTTTTTCTAATTTAATAGCTACAGGAATAATTTTATAGTTTTTTGGTGCTATGCAAATCAATGATCTTTCTCCAAATGACGTGCTCATTCTAGAAATAACAATATTAACATTTCTTAGCTTAGTTTGATGAATGTAATGTGATCTACAAATCTAAATTTCTGTGGTTTTTCTTCAAGTATGAGAGCGCAGCCTGAATAAAAAGTTGTCCAATAGTAAGTACCTACTTGACTTTCTTTGAATAGTTGGAAACTTCAAAATTTGTTATTTTAAGTTGGATTTGTATTTGTGTAAATTTTGTTCAACATTTTTAGGTTTCTATTGATTTTTTAGTTTTTTGTAAGTACAGTACAGTCTCTATAATCCGGCCGTGCGCCAGTACGGCACGTCCAGTAATCCGGCACTGTGCGGGCGCCGGCGATCGGGTCAATGCCCTTTGTTTTTATTAAATTTCATATAAACTAAAAAAAACACTTTTAAATAGAAATTAACTTACGTTATGGCGTGACGGCCGTTTCGCTCTGTTGTCTAGAGCATCGTCAGACGACCCACAGTACACTCATCACTGTGGGTACTGTGGGTCGTCTGACGATGCTCTAGACAACAGAGCGAAACGGCCGTCACGCCATAACGTGAGTTAATTTCCATTTAAAAGTGTTTTTTTTTAAAGTTTATATTACATACTAGCGGTACCCGGCGTGCGTTGCTACGCTAGATAGAAAGGACATGTGATTTTTGTAAATTTGGAAATGAAAGAGCTGTTGCAAAAGTGATGTGTTGAAAAAACATGTGTTAAGCATTTGTTATTAGTTAAAGTCAGTATAATAACGTATGCCCAAAAAATCACCTGAGCACTGAAAAAGCATGACCATTACAGATGATTGGCAAACATACGTTTACCGGTTTGATAGGCAGACGTTGTTTTTAGAATGATGATTTGCAAAACACACAAACAGCTTGTCCATCGAAACAGCGTGTACAGCAGATCGAAAAATTTCAAATTATTTTCCATATGATTAAAGGATCCCAGTAAGCTAGCTTGCCATGTACCCGTGCTTTGCATAGGCAAAACTATAACCCCCTAAAAATACCCCTAAAATTGCGAATTTTGGAAAATCCTTTCTTATTGCACGGTGAAATCCTATAAGGATTGTTCATACGAAATTTCAAGTACATAGGCCTAGTAGTTTTGGCTCTGCGTTGGTGAGTCAGGGTATCATCCTTTTATAGATAGAGATTAGTGGAAACAAGATGGATCTTCAACATCATACATTAAATTTCAACTTACATTTGTATGTGTTTTGAACGTTTTTTACCCATACATCCACTAATCCGGCAATTTCGGTAATCCGACAACACCAATCCCGATATAGTGCCGGATTAGCGAGATTGCACTGTATTATTCTGAATGAACATCACTTTTTGAAACATTATTTGGCATACATTATTTAAAAAATTTAAAAGCATTATTTGGAAACACTAATTTAATTACTATTTTGGCTCGGCAATACTTTTGATTATTTTTGGAGATTTGTGGGCATGAATACAAGTTATTGATAATTTGAAATAACCTAATAATTTGTCAGTAAAAAAAGCCTATAATTTGGACCTAACATGATCTAAAATCTTGATGGATGCATCTAGAAAACCTCCTATAATAAAACCACTAACCAGGCATGATACATCCAAAACTTGATACTAGATAGTGAGTTGAATTTCTGCATATGCGTGATACGTGACGAAGTGGCTATTATTATAAAAAATAATGGTGATTAGACTACTTAATCACATAGTTGAGAGCTAAAATACTGAAGATTTCCAGTAAAATACTTACAGATCATGGAAAACTAGTTCAAAGTGGATCTGGTTGCCCTTGTCTGTGATAGAGCTGCATTCTGAGGTATTTTCTTGTGTTATGTGACAGGTTAGATGATTGAAGATCAGAAAATAACTATTTGTTCACAATATTTTTTAAACATTCTCCTACACTGAAAACTTTTATTTTTACATTATTGATGTGGAAGTAGACTACTGATTGATTTATGTGTATATTAGGCTAGTTATAGTGGCAGAGGTGACCAAATGGTTCTAACCTTGCAAGGAGATAAATAAAACATTCATGCAATCAATCAATCACCCTCCTTCTTCACCACCTCCTCCTCCCACCGCCCCTCACCACTCCCCTACCCAAACACCTCGTCGTCCTTCTTCCTATTCCTCCTCCTCTGCCTTCTCTTCTTCGTCCTCCAACTCCTCCTCCAACTCCTCCTCCTCCTCCTTCTCTTCCCACTCCTCCGCCTACTCCTCCTCCTCCTACTCCTCCTCCTCCACCACTCCTCACCACTCCCCTTCCCAACCACCTCGTCGTCCTCTCCTATTCCTCCTCCTCTGCCTTCTCTTCTTCGTCCTCCAACTCCTCCTCCTCCTCCTTCTCTTCCCACTCCTCCGCCTACTCCTCCTCCTCCACCACTCCTCACCACTCCCCTTCCCAACCACCTCGTCGTCCTTCTCCTATTCCTCCTCCTCTGCCTTCTCTTCTTCGTCCTCCAACTCCTCCTCCTCCTCCTTCTCTTCCCACTCCTCCGCCTACTCCTCCTCCTCCTCCTCCTCCTCCTCCTCACCACTCCCCTTCCCAACCACCTCGTCGTTCTTCTCCTATTCCTCCTCCTCTGCCTTCTCTTCTTCGTCCTCTAACTCCTCCTCCTTCTCCTCCTCCTCTTCCCACTCCTCCTCCTTCTCCTCCTACTCCACCTCCTCCTCCTCCTCCTCCTCCACCTCCTCCTCATCCTCCTCCTCCTTTACCTCATCCTCCTCCTCCTCCTCCCTACTCCTCCTCCTCCTCCACCTCCTCCTCCTCCTCCTCCTCCTCCTCCTCCTCCTCCACCTCATCCTCCTCCTACTCCTCCTACTCCTCCTCCTCCTTCTCCTCCTCCTCCTCCTCCACCTCATCCTCCTCCTACTCCTCCTACTCCTCCTCCTCCGTGCAGATTGCAGACGGCTTCTGCAAAATTTCAAAATTTGTAGAAGTTTGTCTGTACTCATTTAATGTGAACATCGCGTTTCTATTGATTCACCTATTTGTGTACGGTATTGTTAGAATCCTTTTTGTTTGAATCCGCTTTTTGTTCTCGTCCTCAGACACTCTATTTCCATTGATACTGATCTTATTTTGCTTTTTTCCATCAATTATTTTTCTTTTCTTTCTTTAAATTGATTTGCAATTTTACTTTCAATCTATAGTCTAGTGTAATATTTATCAAATGTTTTATTCTTCTCTTTTTCAATTAATTCCATTATTTTTCGGGTAGTAGAATCTTAATAGTTCTTGACTATTTTAGTTTTTTTTTCATTGTATAGTATTCTTTTTAAAAACATAATTTATTAATTTCGAATTCCTTTAATTGCTATCAGCTTATACTGAAGACTTCCGCAATGGCGGATATTGACAACAGTATTGAATAGCTGATGGAAATCGATGAATGCTACTGTACAAAAATATCAGTCACCACCGGGAATCGAACCACGGACCTCCCAATTGCTGGTCGGGCGCCTTAACCACTAGACCATGGAGACCTTTCTGCATAGCAGCATTCATTTTTAACTTGGCCATATCCTGATAACCTGATAGCAATTAAAGGAATTCGAAATTAATAAATTCTGTTTAAGTAAATTTGTCAGTTTGTTCAATTATTGTCAGTAACTTTGAACTAACTTGTGAGATACGAGCCGATATGGCCAAGTTAAAAATGAATGCTGCTATGCAGAAAGGTCTCCATGGTCTAGTGGTTAAGGCGCCCGACCGGCAATTGGGAGGTCCGTGGTTCGATTCCCGGTGGTGACTGATATTTTTGTACAGTAGCATTCATCGATTTCCATCAGCTATTAAATACTGTTGACAATATCCGCCATTGCGGAAGTCTTCAGTATAAACTGATAGCAATTAAAGGAATTCGAAATTAATAAATTCTGTTTAAGTAAATTTGTCAGTTTGTTCAATTGTCAATAACTTCGAACTAAATTCTTTTTTATTTTTTGTTTTCAATTGTAGTAGTATTGTAGTTGTAGTTTATCTCTTTTTTATCTTGTATTGGAATTGTACTTGTAGAATGTATTAAAATATTGTTTTTTCTCTTTTTTTCTGTATCATATTGTAATTTTGATTTATTGTAATTTTGTGTTAAGGAAGCAAATAATGGGAGTAACTCCCGTATGCTTCCATGTTTATTATGAAATAAATAAATAAATATAGATATATTTTTTCTTTGAAGATTATCTCATTATTCAAACTGATTCATCTTACTTAGTCGATTCATTTATCAATTTCATTTTTATCTATTGATATGTGAAATAATAGGAAATAACTACGTTAAGTACGTGTAAGAATGGCCTCAGTGGCCAAGACTTCGCTATTTTGTGTAATTTGTTCATCCCTCATATCCAAGATCGCATTCTTCATTATCAATTGCATAAAAAATATTCTGTTGTACAATCCATTTGAACTATCTATTATTGTATTGATTATATTGTCTATTTCAACATGACCATACAGTTGACTTTTCCAAAATTATTGTTTATGATGTGAGGGTGTGTGAGTTACTAATCTTTATAACATTTTATTCAGTCATATATATTCTCAATCCTCCTGCTCTTTCTTCTTCTCCTCTTCCTCCTCCACCTCCTCCTCCTCCTCCTCCTCCTCCTCCTCCTCCATCACCTTTTCTTCCAACTCCTCTTCCTACTCCTTCTCCTCCTTCTTGTCCTTCTCCCCCCCCCTACTCTTCCACCTTCTCCTTAGGTTAGGTAGGTTAAGTGTAAGAATGGCCTCAATGGCCAAGACTTTGCCACTATGTGTGATTCATCTCTCAGAACCAAGTTATCTTTTTTTTTACCAATCACATCAATAATCTCTGCTGTATAATACCTTAAAATATATATTTATTGTATTTATAATTTTTTCTGTTAAAACTATTTAACCATAATCATGTTAACGTTCCCAAAATCACTGTATATCACTTCAACTAGGGGATCAGAGTTGCTAATCTTAATAATACTGTGATCATTCATGTACATTGTAAATTTGCACAAATAAAGTCATCTGAATCTGAATCTCGTCCTCCTCCTCCACCTCCTCATCCGCCTCTTCCTTCTCCTCCTCCTCCTCCACCACCACCTCTTCCTCCTCCTCCACTACCTCTTCCTCCTCCTGCTCCTCCACCACCTCCTCCTCCTACTCCTTCTCCTCCTCCTTGTCCTCTTCAACCTCGTCCTCGTCCTCCTCCTCCTCTTTCTTCCCAACCTCTTCCTGCTTCTCCTCCTCCTTCTCCTTTTGCTCCTTATCCTTCTCATCCTCCTCCTCTTCCGCCTCTTCCTCCTTCACTTTCTTCTTCACCATCACCTCATTCTTCATCCTCTTCTTTTTCTTCTTCCTTTTCTTTTGTTTTCATTCTTCTATATTCTTTTTCTCCTCGTTCTGTCTCTTTTTTATTTCACTCTCTTCTACATAAACACACACAAACACACACTCTCTATTATCCTCTGTCACACACACTCTCCCACTCATTCTTTCATACTCACTCTCTTTTTTCTCTCACTTTCTCTGCCTTACCCCTTCTATCACACTCTCTCTCATACTTTCTCGCCCCCTCGCAAGATCTCTCTCATTCACATCGCTCATTCTCTCTCACTCACACTCATTCTCTCACTCTCTCTTCCCTACAAATACGGGAGACTACCTTGAGCCCCGGTCAACAGCAACTTCTCATAATTTTCAATATAGCCTCAGTCGTCCAGGCCTACCTATTATTTATGGTGGACGTTAGACTGCAGCTAGGCGTTCTCATTCCCAAATATAGCGTTCCATTTCCATCCAACGTTCCCATTCCAGCTAGCACAAGATTTGGATACGACATTCTGAACGGTGTGTTAGTTTGATGAATCGACTTTTGAAATACGATCGACGAGGAACCCATCTTCTCGAAACTGGAAGGCGACCCCCCCCCTCTTCAAGGGTGCCCTTCAGTCACTTACCTCGTCCGGTGGGGGGGGGGAGGGGAAAAAGGGTAGGAGAGGGGGGTGGAAGATGGTAGGGAGAGGAAGCGGCGCATACTGTAGCTGAGATGTGAAATAAGAGGCTTATTGAGCTGCGAGGCTGAGACCCTGTCCACCCTAGCTCCCCTAGCGACCCCCCCCCCCTAAACTACAAAGTCGTAGAGAAGTGCAGTAGAAGTCGGGCGGCATGAGTCCTCCAATACATTATTGAAAAAGTGATGAATGATCGGCTATCTTCAAACCCTTGACAAGTTATTAATAAACCGTAAGAGATTTCTTTTCCCCTTTAACACCCCCTCTCATACCCCCTCTCTCAACACGAAGACGAGTCTGCGAGGGGTTTCTTAAGGGAGAGTAAGGTCTCAAGGTGGGAGGAAGGTTCTTGAGGGGTTTAAGTGATGGAGAGACGGAGAGTGTGGGGGGTGTGTATATTTAGGTAGGGGAAGGGTTCCTGAGGGGTTTAAGGGGTGGGAGTGGTTTGGAGAAGAGTCTGCAAGGAGTTTGTTAAGAGAGGGTGAGGGTCTTAAGGTGAAGGGGAATTCTTGAGGGGTTTTAAGGGGCGAAGAGGCTGTTCTGCCCTTGAAATGTGAACCTTATCAGCGTGACTG
This sequence comes from Conomelus anceps, assembly GCA_948455865.1. Classification (NCBI taxonomy): domain Eukaryota; kingdom Metazoa; phylum Arthropoda; class Insecta; order Hemiptera; family Delphacidae; genus Conomelus; species Conomelus anceps. The sequence continues at coordinate 1,979,520 of OX418219.1, forward strand.
CATCGGACATCCTTCAACTTTCCCTCAATTTAGTCAATGGAGTGTTGTCAACATACTGTGTAGGAGGTTTGTAATTTTTAGCTACAAGGGAAAATAAACATTATAAGAATAGTATATTACAAGTGCGGGAAATGGTGTTTACCGTACGAGTATGTTAAGTTAACGCACGAACGAAGTCGAGTGCAGTATTATTATACGAGAACGGTAAACATCTTCCCGGACGAGTTACTTACGATATTTTTCGTCATACTAGTCTAAATATAAAAAAATTTATAGCAAATACAACATGCATCATCAAACTTAACCTTAAAATCCATCACAGTTGTAAAATACGAAATATTCTTCTGTTGTTCTAAATTCTGAATCAGCTGGAATACGGTAATATCTATTAGTCTATTACCTGCACTGAAAAAGGATGCGGAAATGAAAATAAGCTGTTCTTTCTGTAAACAGACGTTTACCGGCTCGATTCAATGCTCGGTAAAGTGGTGAATATGTACGAGTATGACGGAATAGTATATTTCGCATCTAGGGCCGAAAATGTGTGTTTGCCGGCTCGAGATCGCGGTTTTCAAGTTCGAGACGAAGTCGAGAACTTGAAGCATTTGTGAGGTGGCAAAACATTTTAGCCCGCGTAGCGAATGCTATTTTTCACCCACACCACAAAAAAAACCCAAACAAAACAACAATGTTAAGTTGGCAATTTTGAAAGTGAAATTTTAAGGCTATAGTACTAGCAAGAATACAATGTTGTTGAGGTTATGAAAATATCATCGTATTCTATTGTTTGATATCAAAATTACGAAATAAACAGGATATCAAGTTATGAAACAATAATTTATAAAATATAATATAAATATAATACTACGATATAGTATAGCTTATTACCGTAATATTATGTGATCATCTCTCTATGATTTGTGTGATCGGACATGATCAGCTGTCATTCAAGGTCATTTTCTTTTTCCGCCCTAGGGCGGTAAACGTTTACAGACCTCGTCGGAAACCGAACACTTTCGGCTTCCATATGACGCACGAAAAACAGCTTATTACGTCCTAGTGTGGCGAAAATATTGTTTTATGTATTTTTCTGAATTCCAAAGACTTGTGAAGATTCAAATTCTAGTTGAGAAATTTAGGACAATATTTATGAACCTCTTCAGCCTTTTATGGCTCGAGGCTCTCTTGAAATGCAATGCATTTTAACCAGCATTTCAAGATTCACTTGAGTCAAGAACACTGAAAGAACGTTCATAAATACGCGTGTCCCTTTTAATCCACTACTACAGTAAGCTAAAGGTCGATTAACACACATCAGGTCACGGCGCGTCTCAGTTCCGACCTACCCGTCTTGTCACAGTCATAAAATATATTCTTATCTGAGTTTCCGGTTACGCTGTCTACACTCGTCCGGCGCCGACCCGTCAGGTGAATGATTGTTACCGTGACTGAACTGAGACGGAACTGTGACTGTGACGCGCCGTAACTGAAGTGTGTGAAATCGACCCTTTAAAGCTGGGCATTCACGTTCCAATTTGCAGTACGACTTGCAGTCCAACCTCAAAGGTTGGATCCGGAGAAAGGAACGTGAATGGGCTTGTTGGATAGTTGGAATTGTAGATGGACGACTAGAGGGACGACTTCAGACTGTCGACGGTGTTGGAGCGTGTGTTGGGGTGTCGGATCAAAGTCGTCCAACTTATCTCAGTCAGTGCAAGTTCGGGCAACATCGGGCAACTTCGGTTACATTTTTCGGCTCGAGAGTGATGCTCACAAGCTGACTAGGAATAAAGTTGGATTGCAAGTAGGAGCGTGAGTGGAGTCGACTATCCATCTAGCAGTACTTTTTTATAGGAGTACTGCAAGTCGTACTACAAGTTGGAACGTGAATGCCCAGCTTTAGGCCTTTATTGCACAGAGTCGCAGTTGCGAGCCACAATTTAGGCTAAATTACATCAGCTGAGCGTCTGGCCAAGCTCAACAATGTCAAAGTACATGAAAAGCATTAAAATGTTTAGAGCCATCAGCTATTTTTTAATAAAAATTACACGTCTGGTGTAATTTATCCCTAATTGTGGCTCGCGACCGCGACTGAAGTGGCTCTATATAATAAGGGCCTAAGGTAATTTTTATGACAAGAATAATTGTTGTAGCAAATAATAAGACATTTTTTTAGATCTGCATTTAGTCATATACTCTTACATAAAAAGTTTTATTGTATTTATGAGCCATTGAAAATGGATCATTCATTCACTAGTCATTGGTTATTTTGATCTTATTCATATCGAAGTGATAGCCGTGAGCCGTAGCAGGTATCTGTTCAATCAGATAGAGATAAGCTGCGTTATCCTTGGCACTCCTTTGTAATGGTGACCGATTATATTGGCCAGCAAAAATACACTGTTCTCTGCTGTAAAATCACTTCCCGGTGGTTCGCAACACCATCTAAAACTGTAGATCCAGCTCATCAATCACCATCATGCAACTCATTACCCACGCACAGGTCTCAGACCTATGTGGGGCTTCATCCTTCAAAAAAAAAAAAAAATTCACTAGTCATTGGTGACATTGATAATTATTCATATAATATTAGATTTAATAATATTATATAATAAAAGATAGTATTGGTTCTATTATGAAAATTCTAATAATAATTCCATAAAAATATTTTTTTTAAATTGGGTGGGTTCTTAATAGAAGGGGCAAGTCTGTGTTTGTTTGTCAGGAGCAAGGATGGGGTAATGGTGAGAGTGGTTTAGGGGTTAGGGTGGTTTTTAGGTGTGAGGGGGTAGAAGGAAGGGGTTTTAGGAGGAAAGGGGATTGGATGGGGGAGGGCGAGGGGGTTTAATGCAACATACTCTGGTACATGTAGATCCACTCTCATGGCTTCATATTAGTGAGAGCCTTCCTTGATTATGACTCATGTTAAACTAAATGATGTTAACTACTGACTGCTCGCTGCCACCTCCTTCCCCCCCTTAAAACCGCCTCAAGCACCAGCAGCTCTATAAGGGTGGGCCAATCTTATCCCCCTTTAAAACCTTGGGCTAACAGCCCAACCGTTTCTAACATCTTGGTGCGGGCAGGAGTAAACTATAACCTTAAATTTATTACATTGAAACCTCTTTGATTGACTTTGATTTACCAGAACACGTTGCTCGTTTACGTTGCTGAGGCCGTTGCCTTCTTCAAGCAGTTCTGACTGAACTGTAGACTGGGTCTGGTTGCATAGGTGAATGGAAGCTGTTCAGTTTATGGAAAGAGTAAATAAATTATAATATAATCTATGAATATTATTCATGTAGGCCGTTGTTCGAAAGACTTGGTCCCCTTACTGTACCCTGCTTATATGTGTATGAAGCTACTTTATATTTAAAAAAGAGTGATATTAACCAAAATAGACAGAGTGCGATATTAACCCTACAAGAAGCCGAGGAGATTATCACTTGGTGAGTCACAAAAGTAGCTTATTCAAACAAAAAACTAGTTATATTGGTAGGAAACTCTACAACAAGCTACCGCAGTTTTTAAAGAGTCTTGAAAATATAGAAATATTTAAGAAACAACTGAAGAAATATTTAGTTGATAAAGGTTTTTGTAGTGTACAAGAGTTCCTTTCAAATCAAAATTAAGCCTTACCTCAACTAATTTTTTTTTTTGAGGATTAAGCCCACATAGGTCTGAGACCTGTGCGTGGGTAATGAGTTGGATGATGGTGATTGATGAGTTGGAGTAATTATGGTAACTAGTGTATAAGATTGTATAATTGCTAATCTGACTTGTCTTATACTCTTCAACTGGAGTCTCCAAGACGTAATCTACAAAAAAATAATGCGTGTACTATCCAGCACACCTCTGAATGTAATACAATAATTGATTGAGGGCCGTGTTCACAAACGTTCGTCCAGTTCCTTTCAACTTGAGGTACTCTTGAAATGCGTTTTAGGCAAACACAACGCGCTTCAATGTAACGATTTGATTGACTGGAAGGATCCACGCAGAGATCTGCCTAACATATAATCATACTTTTATTACTTCTATTGAATTAGTTAAAAAAAATTCAGTTTTATCCGTCTTACTTTATTTATAAAATTAAATCAATAAAGGGCTAGATACTTCAAGATCTAATCTATGAAGGTAAACTTCAAATTTATGCTGGGGAGAAATTTGTATGAATGGACAAAATAATTATATTTTTATTTTAGTCCCGATATTAACAATGATTAATGAGTTAGTTTGAAGTGACTGACAATTGAATAAACTGACAAATATACATAAACAGAATTTATTAATTTCGAATTCCTTTAATTGCTATTACTTTATACTGAAGACTTCCGCAATGGCGGATATTGACAACAGCATTGAACAGCTGATGGGAATCGATGAATGCTACTGTACAAAAATATCAGTCACCACCGGGAATCGAACCACGGACCTCTCAATTGCCGGTTGAGCGCCCTTAAGGCGACTGATATTTTTGTACAGTAGCATTCATCGATTCCCATCAGCTGTTCAATGCTGTTGTCAATATCCGCCATTGCGGAAGTCTTCAGTATAAAGTAATAGCAATTAAAGGAATTCGAAATTAATAAACTCTGTTAATGATTAATGTTTTTATGATGCGGACATTTAAAAGTTTGTTACCTATTCTTGAAAGATACTATAATGAGCTGCTAGATGTAATATGGTGTATATTTAGTAGAATAAGTAGAAATAGAAAGATTATGGAGGAAAAAATGAAGAGCAGTTAAAAGTAGGCAGTTCCACGGAAGTACCAAGAAGTACAACCAGAGCCTCAGGACGCTGGAGGCGATAGACAGGGAAGAGAAGGGGTGAACAGCGGAGTAACCGAAAGCCAAATTGAATGCAAATTCCTGTGGAGACCGAGTAGTGAGTTGGTTGTGGGGGGGGGGGGGTGATCCAAGATGGCGGGGAGTAGGCGATTTATATATTCATTGAGGAAGTAATCCTGAGAAAGTTAACTCGTAGACAATTGTTATAAAGTTGGTGGTAGTATGAAAGGATGAGGAGTGGGGTGAGGAATGATGAAAGATGGTGGTGGTGGTGGTGGTGGAAGGAATTAGAAATACACTCGTCAGAGAGTAACTAACAGAGAGATCCTATCTGTCATACTCTCCTTATTTTCTCTTTTACTCACTTCCTCTCATTCCCTTCCTCTTATTCGATATTTCTCATTCAGAGTTTCACTTTCAGTTTCTCTCTCTCTTAGAATCCTTTTCTCGGTCATTCCCTCACTCACTCTCAAACTTTTTCTCTCTTTTTTTCTCACACATTCTCTCACATACCAGAACTTATTTATTTTCAAGAGTTGCAGAACAGAGTTTTATACTCCAGAACTGGGGATACTACCTTAAGAATGCCTTACCATCGTACTACCATTTATACAAAATCATTTATCGTTATTTATTTATTTTATTTATTTACAAGTTGATAATTTTCACTGGGTCTGATGAGACCCGTAGTGGTACAAAACAAATTAAATAATAAAATACTAGTCTACAGACTATATACATGTAAGAGTAACTACATAATTGATATATCAATATTAGAGAATAAAGAAAGAAATAAAAAAAATAATAATAATCAAGAGAAAATGAACCATGCAATTAATAAATGAGGTATAGCTAATTCATCATCATTATGATTAAACTTATTGTAGAAGAGACAGAAATAAAATAAAATAAAAATATGAAGAAAGACAACTCCTCCTTGTTTCTTTTAGCATGAATTTTCAAATAAACATCTAATAGGTTGAACATTAACCTGAGGAAGTTAGTATCCAGCAGCAATAGTTGGGTGCCGTGCTAGTGATTTTTAGTGCTTGTCGTGCTTGGAACGCACTTCCAAATTCCATCAGGTGCATTGAGAGTCGAGCGGGCTTTATCTCATCATTGAGGAAATTATCTCATGGAGAAAATGGTTGCATCTGTCCAACTCTAGAGCAACTGCATGAAACCACAACATTAACCTACTTAGTAAATAATATTCCGTCAGTATTGTACAGCTTATTGAAAAATTTTTATCACTCACCACAATCCTTCTAAGAAAACTTGTTCAAAATCTTGAATGATCACCTCATCACCCACCACCATTATCATTATCATGATTAACGTTGAACAATTCATAATTTATATTCTCTGTTTTCATTTTAATTAATTACCACCTATTTTTATAATAAACTCCTTTCTTACTGAAAAATAACTACAACTAAAATCAAATAGAATAACTCTCTTAATTTATATCGTTTAAGTGTCAAAAATGGACGAATCTTTGTCCAAACTTCGCCATTTCATGTAATTGCATCACTTAGATTGTCATCACCATAGCTTATATCATTAATATCTTACAAACATCATTGTAAATAATTTCTAGCACTAGAAAAACTATAATCTAAGTCTACTGTAGTATCTATGTGGTGTTGAAAATTTTGTTTCAACTACTCATATGCGAAATTTGTATACTTATATGAATAAAGAAATCTAATCTCTTTTCTTTCAATCCTACTTCTCATAATCACTTTTTCACTATCATCCCTCTTTATCTCTTATAATTATCCTTTCTTTTAAAAAGTTCTTCTTTACCTTCTCACAACTTTTCTGTTTTTATCTCTTGCTCATTCCTTCTCTTCCCTTTCTCACACACGCTCTCTCCTCTACTCCTTTTCATTGAAATCATCACCATCATCATCTACTCTTTTTCCAATTCTCTTCCTCTCTACTCCCTTCTTCATTCACCTTCTGTTCTCCTCCTCCTTCTCCTATTCTTCCATTTTTGGCTTTTTCTAGCCCTCCTCTTTATCGCCTCTTTTTTCCCGACATTCTCCTTTTTTCTTCTTTTCATCCTTTATCAGAGCTTTTTCCACACCTCCTTCTTATCACCTTTTTTTCTTATCCTTCATTCTCATTTCCCTTCTTTTCATCCTTAATCAAAGTCCAATTTAATAAATCTTTATTTATTAGATAAAAGGGGTCTTAAAGAATGTCACAATTTTTTCCCGGATGATGAAGCCCACATTGGGCCTGAGACCTGTGCGTGGATAATGATTTGAGTGATGGTGATTGATGAGTTGGACTTACAGTTTCATGTGTTTTCCGAACCGCCGGGAAGTGATTTTACAGCAGAGAACAGAGTATATTTTGCTGGCCAGTCCAATCGGTCACCTTTACAAAGAGGGCATATGAGCTTGTAGCTTATCTTGACTGAACAGATTCTTGCTACCGCTCACAGGTATCACTTCCCTAATTATTAAAATGAGAACTGATTAACTAGTGATAGTTGAATTATTGGATTGATTGAGTTATATCAATAATACAATTTATATGTAAATGAGAATTCCATGCATAGATTTATTCATATTTAATATAATATTTTGAATTATTGGATTTAAGAGGAGTCAATGGATGTTTTTTTTCCGAATCACCCACTTTGGGGTACGTGGAATCAATCATTTTTTGTGGATGCTTCCTTGCGCTTCCTCCAATACTCCCGCATTCTCACAGATGTTGCCCTTCTCTGTTCCTCCGAGACTACTGTTCTTCTTCTAGTTTTAGGTTCTTCTTGGAATATTTTATTCTCATCTTTTAACAACTTTCTCCAAATTATTTTGTTTCCAATTTTATTTTCTGAGATATCCAATTCATTCAAATCAAGTTCAATTTGTCTAAACCATTTGCACTTTGTTTTCCTGTTTTTAAAAAGTCAAATATTTGTTTTGTTAATCTATTTTCATTCATTCTAAATATGTGGCCGTAAAAACGTATTTTTATTTTTCTCATTGAGACTGGAAGCTGCTCGATTTTCTGGTAGAGAGTTTGATTTGAGATCAAATGCACTTCATTATTCTTAAATTTTGGTCCTACTATTTTCGTTAAAATTTTTCTTTCTCTTTTTTCTAAGCTTGCTAGTAATCCTGTATTTTTTAAATCTAATGTTTCTGCTGCATATAAGGCTTCTGGCTTTATAACGGTTTTATAATGTCTAAATTTCGAGTTCCAAGATAGTGACTTTTTATTATAAGTATTTTTGGTTAGCTGGAAGGCCATCTCCATTTTTTGTATCCTTGATTCCACAGCTCTCTTCTCTCCCGAATTCCAACTTATCCATTCACCTAGATATTTAAAGTGTTCCACTTTCTCGATTCTCTGACTATTTATTTCCAAATGGGTGGGTGAGTTTTTAATGTTTGTTAATATTTTAGTTTTTTTGAAGGAAATGTCGAGTCCAACTTTTGCTGCTTATTAATGCTTAATCAATGGATGTTATTATTATGAGATTTAAAACATTCAGTTATTAATAGTTAAGTTATTGGTAGTAGAATTTATGTGAAAATCACAATTTCATGCCTGGATGCTTTCAAGTTTGGAAAAAGTTATCCAAATCAAAAAATCCCTCCACTAGAAGGCCTTTTTGAAAATCTTCTTAATTAATGTGAAATTCGAAATTCCATGCCAGGATGCTTTCAAATTTGGGCAGTGTTATCCAAATTTAAAAATCCCTTCACCAGAAGGCCTTTTTGGAAAATCCTCTTCCCAATCGGTTTTTTTTTTATTAAGGCACCCGCTATTTTACAAGACTGATTTCCTTCCATCAAAGCTTTCCATTGCTGCCTGGGAACGGATGAAAACAGTTGCTTGCAAGAAGCATAAGGCACCTAGGGCTAGCGTCAGCAATAAGAGAGCAGCTACTGCGCCCTAACTTCAACGTCACGGTCCGATTCACAGGCGAAAGATAGGCCTGCGGGCCCTTCAGCCACCCCTAACATTCTAATGGCCTTGTGCGGACCGAGTGAGACAAAAATACGAATTTGAAGAGAAAGAGATAGAAATAGAGTGAATGAGAAGGAAAAAGAGTGAGTGGGTGTGTGAAGGAGACGTAGAAAGAGAGAGACTGGGAGTGAGTGAGTGAGAAAGTGAACCGGAAAGAGAAAAGAGAGAGAAAAAGATAAGGAGAAAGAGTCAGCGAAGGCGAAGGAGAAAGGGAGAGAGCAAAGGTGAGAGAGAATGAAGGAGAAGGAGAGAGAGATAGGGAGTGAGAGAGAATGAGGAGGGGAAAGAGAAAGAGCGAGTGAGCAAAGAAGAAGGAGTAAGAGATAGATAGATAAGAGAGAGCGAAGGCGAAAGAGAAAGAGAAAGTGAAGGGGGAAGAGAAAGAGAGGGTGAGAAACCCAGTGAGAGTGTGTAAAAGAGAGCGACTAAGAAAGTGTGTTATTTAAATATTATTATTCAAAAGTGTGAGAAACATAGGAAGAGTGTGAGAGATGGATTGATACTGTAGATAGATAGATAGAGTCACATAGATAAAGAGGGAGAAGATAAGTAGATAAAGAGGATAGATAGATAGATAAAAATGGAGATAGATAGATAGATAGATTAGAATAGAATAGAATAGAATAGAATAGAATAGAATAGAATAGAATAGAATAGAATAGAATAGAATAGAATAGAATAGAATAGAATAGAATAGAATAGAATAGAATAGAATAGAATAGAATAGAATAGATAGATAGATAGATAGATAGATAGATAGGGAGGGAGGGAGTGAGAGGGATGGAGAGAGTGAGAAAAGCAGAGAGAGAGTGAGAGAGGATTGTGTGAGAAAAACAGAAAGAGAGAGAGGGAATGAAAGAGGGGAAACACAGGGAGAGAGGAAGTGAAAGAGAGAGATTGTGTGAGAAAGACAGAGAGAGTAAGAGATATCTTCATTTTGCATTCAGTGCGCCACGGTAGAGTTGCGGAAATGCATTGAGCGTTAAGAGCATAAATGCAAATCGAGTTTACTGTTCATCTCATCTAGCGAAACCCATATCTTCTGTTTTGTTACATCACCTCCAGTGAAACTACTCTGCTCCCACTGGAAACTCGTGGCCTGCTACATTCCGTTTCTTCACCCAAATGCTTCCCTGAAACTAGTAGATCGTAAATTAATTCAATTCGGGCTTCTAGTCGGATAGCTGGATGGGAACGGGATGTTTCCAGGACTTTTTTGGTGTTTAATAATCACTCGGTGGTTTGAAACTCAGTTAATTTACGGGGTAAATTAACCAGTGGTTTGGAACCCACCTAAAACTATTAATCCGCCATTCATGATATTTTTAAGATCATTATTATTGAAATTTATGGCATTAAACTGATTTTTAAGATTATTATTATTAAAATTATTGGCATTAAGCTGTGTCTTTGAACTTGAACCGTGTCCAAAGTCCCAATGTGCATACACACATTGTATGTATTGGGTACATACACCTACTCTAGTACAATGGGTTACTATAGTTGAGAAGGTTAATTTCCATCTCCTTCTAATTGCTAGATATCTGTGTAGCTCTTTCAGTTTTGTAGGTAATATTTTATACGCATGTAATTTTTGGTCACTTTAATTCTTTGAAGAAAGGAAATATAAATTTATTTATTTATTTATTTGAAGTCAACACATCCTTATAATCACCAAAAAAAACAATATTTGTCAAAATTCTATTATATTATGTTGCACGTGAATAAAGAGAGAGAATAAGAGAGAGCGATATTTTCATATCGATTGAACCACCAATAATTTAATCAATCTAATAATTTTGTCATTTTGAAAACTGATCAATCCTTAATCCTATATCCTATTTTTAACTAAACCTCCTTTTTCCTCTACTAACACCTACTCTAGAACATGGCATGCCACAGTGGGGTAGGATGGTTTCCAAAATATATGTTTCATTTATTATATGTATCTTATTATTACCTGAATATAATTATTGAACCGCTTGGTTAAAATTCTTTGTATTGTATATTTGAAAAAGGAAATAAAATTATTATTTATTTATTTATTTAATTCAACGATTAATACCTAATTATTTCACAATTTAATAATTTTAACATCCATTCAATCCCCTTCAATCCAATAATTCAAGATTTATTAAATTTGAATAACTTCAGGCATGAAAGTTTGATATTTATATTAATTCAACAAGCAATATTATTCGATAATTCTGCTATGAACAGCAGAACATTTTGAAATTCAATAATATTATAACATTTATTCACTTTCCTTTCATCCTAAAATACAAGATTTATCAAATTTGAATTACTCAAGGCATGAAATTTGATATTTAAATAAATTCATCAACCAATATTATTCAATGAATCCAATAATTTAACTGCTAAGTATTTGAAAACTCGAGAATTATAACATCCATCACTTCTCTTTCATCCAATAATATAATATTTTTTATTGAATTTAAATAACATGGAATTTTGATATTTATATAAATTCAACAACCAATATTATTCAATCAATCCAATAATTACTATCAACAGCTAAGTATTTGAAAATACAATAATCATAACATCCATTCACCAGGCATGAAATTTTGAGTCTATTATGAATTGTATACAAGCAATAAATCAATCAATCCAATAATATTCAACAATCAATATCTGATAAAATTAATAATTCATAAAATCCATTTATCCCTATCTAACTCAGTACTCACTGTCTCCTGTTCAGTCTCTCCTACAACAGTAGTAACTCATTTCAACAAAAGTGTTGTCTACATGAATTTGTGACACTGAACTGACTGAACCGAACAGTTGCAACTTTGCAACTTGGCCACTTGGTGACTGGTGGCGAGCCTCAAAAGTTGCGGTGGTTTGGCCTGCTGGCCACCTTAGTCGGGTGGCTACACTTTATCGCCTTCTAGACAACTTATGGTTTCCTTCTCTAGGTTATCACACATCATTTTCAACATAGCTTACATTATTAAAGTCTCATTTCATGCTCATTTGCATTCCCCAGCTGAGAAGAGACAAATGGGCAGATTCATATGCGCAGCTATTCCAAGTGTTTGTACAGTGTGTCTCGCAAAGAGCTACTAACAGAATTTATTAATTTCGATTTCCTTTAAGTGCTATTAAGTAAATTTGTCAGTTTGTTCAATTGTCAGTAACTTCGAGCTAACTTGTGAGATACGAGCCGATATGGCCAAGTTAAAAATGAATGCTGCTGTGCAGAAACGTCTCCATGGTCTAGTGGTTGAGGCGCCCGACCGGCAATTGGGAGGTCCGTGGTTCGATTCCCGGTGGTGACTGATATTTTTGTACAGTAGCATTCATCGATTTCCATCAGCTATTCAATACTGTTGTCAATATCCGCCGTTGCGGCAGTCTTCAGTATAAACTAATAGCACTTCGAAATTAATAAATTCTGTTTAAGTCAATTTGTCAGTTTGTTCAATTGTCAGTAACTTCGAACTAACTGATGAGCTACTAATATTCCGTGGGCTTGTTTTACTCAAGAAAATAATGGAAAAAATCATAAAAACATAGGCTATATTTTCAGATTTAGAATTGTATCCAGCAAACGGAGTTACTCTAAAATAGCATCAACAGATATTTAAAAGATAGAATTTATTAACATTGAATTCCTTTAAGTGATATTAATTTATACTGAAGACTTCCACAATGGCGGATATTGACAACAGCATTAAATAGCTGATGGAAATCGATACTTCAAACTAACTTGTGAGATATTTCAAGTTGCAATATTATTACAAGTTAAAACTATTATAATTTTTTTTCTGAGGATGAAGCCCACATAGGTCAGAGACCTGTGCGTGGGTAATGAGTTGGATGATGGTGATTCATGAGTTGGACCTACAGTTTTAGGTGGGTTCCGAACCAACGGGAAGTGATTTTCATAAACAGAGTGTTTCTCATAGAATTACCAGTACTTTCCAGACTTTTCCAGTAACTTTCGGCTAAAATAATGTAAAACGTTGATGCAGACAAATGAATGTCCATAAATTCTTTGCTACAGAGTTAAAAATGACGGACGTTATCAACTGGGCCCACCAATTATTTAATTGAAACAGGTACTTTTTGTAGACAAGTTTAATACAAATAAATGAATGAATACTGTGCTACTATGTATCCCATTATTCAGTAAGTGGTGGCCGGTGTTTGGAAAAGTATGGCCAATAATGTGCTCTTATATTATATTATTTATAAATAAATAGGTGATTAGATGTTGAAAGTATTTTTATCTACGACCATGTCATAATGTATACATTACAGTTTCACAGTTGATGCCAAAACAGCTGTCTTTTCGAAATGCTTTTTGAAACCCGTTGTATAAAGAGCTCATTATAGTACAGGTTCTACATTATAACACGGGTTCTGGACCAATCAGAAGCATTTTTGATGGAATCAATCGTAATTCAATATTGTGAAATTATCAGCTGATTTGATCAAACTCCTAACTAAGCTGCTAACCTAACAATCTACTATAACTTCTCGTATTATCTCTAAGACGTAATCTACAAAAAAAAAAAAAAAAAAAAAAAAAAAAAAAATTATTTTGAGATGAGAGGTTAGGTATCTCTGACAGTCACAGGTAAAATGAAATTGTTTTAATTAAATGTATACTAGTGGTCGTAGATAAAATAGTGTATGCAACGATTTTATTTGGCCATTAAGGCACTCGTGAGATATTTATAACACTCGCATTCGCTCGTGTTATAACTTACATCTAACTCGTGCCTTAATAAGGGTCAAAATAAAATCGTTGCATAAACTACTATTTTTTAATCACATATAAGAAAAATGATGTTAATTTATGCGAATAAAGCATGTGAATGTAGAGTGCACTGTATTGTATGTTATTATGTGAATGTAGTTTCAGATTTATGGGGAATAAATCAATTGTTTCCTCACAATCGTTTCATTTAGAAATCAGCGAAAAAAATGTGTTATTCTACTGCTTGAAGTAAATGAACTCCGTTTGCTGTAAATAAATCTAGAACATACTTGATGACAGAATTTAAGACATCACAGACCTGTGATGCCAATTGATCATAATATAATATCCTATCATCTTATTCTATTAAACGAGCAAGGAATTGTATGTAAGTTACCTATTTCCAGTCACTATCTCAAAAACGACTCTAACGATTTTGATGAAATTACGAATATAGGGGCTTTTTGGTGCGAAAATACAATTGCGCTAGGTCTCATTCCTGTAAAAACTCGCTGAAGGACACAAAAAGGAGAAATCTATCCTTAAAGGAAAAGCTGATGGAAAAATTCATTTCAATCATATGTTAGGCACCTAACAAAATGCCAATACCTTCAATTCAAAAACAAACATAATTTAAATGAAGATAGGGCTATAAACGTGTTTGTAAACGATAATCAATTAGACCAGGAAGAAAAAATTGCATTTCTAGGAGTTATGTTGGATAGACGATTGACCTGGACTCCATACATTGAGAAAATATGTAGTAAAATTTCATCTGGGGTATTAATTTGTCCTGCGACAGCTCGCTAGATTGAATGACAAAAAGTTACTTTTTACAGCTTACCATGGGCTCTTACTGTCACATATTAGGTATGCTATCCTAGTATGGGGTAATTCATCAAAACAAAATCTTGATAGGGTGTTTAAGATCCAAAAGAAAGCGGTTAGGTGTATAGAAAGAGTCAATAGATTAGATTCATGTAGGCCGTTGTTCAAGAGACTTGGTCTCCTAACTGTACCCTGCTTATATGTGTATGAAGCTACTTTATATGTAAAAACGAATGATATTAACCAAAATCTTGATGTACATGATTATAATACAAGAAGCCGAGGAGATTATCACTTGGTGAGTCACAATAGTAGCTTATTCAAACAAAAACCTAGTTATATTGGTAGGAAATTCTACAACAAGCTACCGCAGTTTTTGAAGAGTCTTGAAAATATAGAAATATTTAAAAAACAATTGAAGAAATATTTAGTTGATAAAGCTTTTTATAGTGTACAAGAGTTCCTTTCACATCAAAATTAAGCCTCACCTCAACTAATTGAAGTAATTATGGTATCTAGTGTATAATATTGTTGATCTGACTTGTCTTATACTCCTTAACTGGAGTCTCCAAGACGTAATCTACAAAAAAAAAAAAAAAAAAAAAAAAACCTTAGCCTCATTGATGAAAAGAAAGCTGATTATTTGCATGTTGTTTTCTATCTATATTGATAAAAACTAAGAAAAGAAACACTTTTAAATGGAAATTGTATTCAAAAAGTGAATTCAACGACTTGCAGTCAAATTTTAATTAAGAATAAGTAGAATTTTTTTTTTTTGAGGATGAAGCCCAGATAGGTCTGAGACCTGTGCGTGGGTAATGAGTTGGATGATGGTGATTTATGAGTTGGACCTACAGTTTTAGGTGGGTTCCGAACCACTGAAAATGGATCTCCAAGATTCGAAAACGGTCGGCCTACAGAGTAAGTAAATTCTACTTATTCTTAATAAAAATTTGACTGCAAGTCGTTGAATTCACTTAAAAAGTTAATATTACAATTTCCATTTAAAAGTGTTTCTTTTTTAGTTTTTATCAATATAGATAGAAAACAACATGCAAATAATTAGCTTTCTTTTCATCAATACACAGAATTTACAGTAACATTCATATACAGTCATATGAAATGGTAAAATAGTGGCTCTACAATACTGTAATTATATAAAGTCACTGTAGAAAAATTGTGAAAGAAGCGCCATCTAGTGACACATCCAACCACTATCAATTTCTCTACCCATCATGTATAGATGGAGCCAACATAACTGGTTATGCATTTTTCTTTCAACTGTCTTTTATCTTCTCCTTTTTATCTGACTCTTTTATCCACCTCCTTCTATCCTCATCAATTTATGAATGAAGAGCAATTAGCAGTAAACTATTCATGTCACCAGGATGCCTTGATCCTGAAGAAGAAGCCATGATAAATAGGGCGCCATATTAATCTCTGATCTTTATCTAAATTGGATCTCTTTTGTTGGATAATATTTATAGATGCTCATCAGATCATCAATGACATAGAATGTCAATAATTTATGTCAGTTTTGTTGTTGACAGCCATTTAGCTCAGGCCAGTGAGTGAGTAACTCATTTTTTTGTTGTAGATTATGTAGGTGAGGTACAGCGTCACTACAAGCATTCACGTTCCTAAAACAAAAGAATATTATCGTAATATGTTATCTTTCATAATGTGTTATGTAGGTTGATTTGAGGTGCATTCAATAATTTATAAAATATTAAAAGTTTAGTAAGAATTCCTAACATATAAATATGTGTTCTAAACTGTCTGATGTTTAATAATAAAAATAAAATGATAACTCAGAAGTCGAAAAACACTCAAAAGTCACAAACGAAATCCGAAAAAGACGTTTGAAATTTTATGGACACATTATAAGACTACCCAACAATCGAATTTCCAGACGAATTCTTGTACATTCCCAAAATTTGAAAAACGGCGGAAAATGGATTCAAAATGACCAAACTGACCTGAAGCTTGCAAAAATCGAAAACCTAGAAACAATTATGAACATAAATTTATATAGAAAGTGTGTGGAGTCATGGGTAATAGCCCCGGTACCAATAAAGAGGAGAAAGGTAGAATTTTCACAGGAAAGAAGAGAGGCACTGTCTCTTAGAATGAAAAAAATATTGGGAAAACCGAAAAAATATCAAATGTAATAAATTAGTTCAGCCTTCCTCATAAACATGTACTTAGCGTTTTCCAATTTGAACGGGAAATTGACGACTAATAATAATAATAATAATAATAATTTTTTTTAACTTCCTTTATTAAGGCGTTTTGTCTGGACCTGCAGAAGTCTTTTCCTATTGTACTCCCATCTGAGAGCAGGTGCCCACACCTCTGCTCCATAAAGCAAAACAGAGTTCACTGTTGACATCAACAATCGTCATCTGCTGGCTCTTGGGCCTCCAACATTAGCCATTAGACTAATAATAATAATAATAATAATAATAATAATAATAATTATTATTATTATTATTATTATTATTATTATAATAATAACAGCATAATAAAAAAAGCCCTCACTGTTTTCAACACTATGTAAAAACTTTTCAACCTCTCATTAAATTAAATGCTTAAAGAATTGCCTTTTTGTATTCTAATGAATCCAATACCCTTGCTTGGAATTACTTTTGAATAAATATGTTCATATTTTTTAAATTACATGATTTTTTGTACCATATAAGGAAATAAATAATAAATTTTTAAAATTGTTGATAGCGGAACTGTGATATTCAGATGCTTATTAGGAGAACTTAAAAAAACAATACCATATTTTTATATCGTGTATCCAATATAATGTGTTATTTATAAGTTGATCTGAGGGAATAGAACAGAATAGAATGACTGCCTTTATTTGTTATACTTGGAGGGCGAAGTTAGGGCGCAGCCGGCCCTCTCTGCCACTTAACCCTCCTATACGTACAGGAACAGGTATATTCAGTAGCTTCGACTTTCAAAATCTTTCATTGAATGTAATACTGTAACTTGAACAATTGAACGTTTCAAGTTATTATAAAGAATTTCATGTCTTGCTTGAAATTGCGTTTGTAGGGATCTATTTATTAAGCTTTTTATTATAAATGTTTTTGTACCACGTAAGGAAATAAATAAGCATCAATGAAACTGTGTGATTATTTATGTATTAAATAATTATAATGATGTATTAATAAATTGAGCCTCTATGGGTTCCAACATTATACAAAATAATTGACTGTGGATTTCCTTTTATAATGCTGTACAGTTTGATAAAACTTGTAACATCTTCCTAAATAACTATAAGTGGGCTATACAAACATTTGAAAATGTCTTGAGAAACGTATATATATTATATATATATTTATACTTGAATTATATTTATTCATCTCTAAAATTAATTGAGCGTTTATTTACTAATGGAAACACTCTTGATGTTTAGAAGAACTACAAATCGTGTATCAGATAACATCTAATGGAATAAATAATTTTAAAACCTATAAAAAACAGAAAAACTAAAAACATTAATAATGCAAGAATGTTCTTTATTTTTTAAGCTGAATTTTGAAAGTACTATCAAAATTATCATTAAACTACCAAATATATATATATATAGAACTTGGTTAATTGAAAAATAAAATTCAAGAGGAAAGGCTGATGAAGCTTCTCTTTAGAAGTGAAATGCATAATTATTAGTTAGTTTGAAGTGACTGACAATTGAATAAACTGACAAATATACATAAACAGAATTTATTAATTTCGAATTCCTTTAATTGCTATTACTTTATACTGAAGACTTCCGCAATGGCGGATATTGACAACAGCATTGAACAGCTGATGGGAATCGATGAATGCTACTGTACAAAACTATCAGTCACCACCGGGAATTGAAACACGGACCTCTCAATTGCCGGTTCAATCGGCGCTCAACCGGCAATTGAGAGGTCCGTGGTTCGATTCCCGGTAGTGACTGATATTTTTGTACAGTAGCATTCATCGATTCCCATCAGCTGTTCAATGCTGTTGTCAATATCCGCCATTGCGGAAGTCTTCAGTATAAAGTAATAGCAATTAAAGGAATTCGAAATTAATAAATTCTGATTATGCATAATTATTTATTAAATTTATTCATTTAACTAACATTCCCCCAGCATCACTAGTATTCCAGTATAAGTGAGTGAAAATCATATATTAAATAGAAATACAGTGTCAGTTTTGATATAAGATTGTTCAAAATTAATTACCGTATTTATTATGGATATCAACTAGCAATATATTTGAGCTCTCTAGTTTGATAACATTTTGTGAAGAAAAAAGTAGGTTTGGGCTGAAAACCTTTGTTGTATATTCCACACTAGTATTCCATACTTAATGCGCAGTCTGGTATCAGAATAACTGACACTGTATTTCTATTTAAATTATTATTTTTACTCTCTGATACAGGAGGAACGCATTTTACCCCTAAGGAGAAGGTTGAGGCTGATGAGGATCTCTCTCAAGGGGCAGTCTGATGCAACTTCTCGTTAGAAGTGTTATGCATTCCTCCAGTATGAGTGAGCAAAAATCATAAACGTAATCTTAAACGTAACCTAAAATTTTGATTTTTTTAATTGAAAATTTGTAAAGAAAGCAGTAGTGGGCTGTGCCTGTTGTATCTTTGCTCGATTGTGTTTTGTAATAAATAGATAGATAAATAAAGAATTTAAATAGAAATAATACAGTGCCAGTTTTGATATAAGGTTACACATTCAATTACATTAGTTTAGTATTGATAAGTGAATAGATCCTAAATAAACATTCAAAAACGACCAAACTCAAAACTCAGTGCTGGCACAATTTTGAACATCTTTTCATAATTTTCAACCTTCCCACTACCTTTACTCCACCTTACCTTTCCTCCTAACTTCCAAGGCCCTTCATCACTTTCTCAACCCTTTTCCCTAAGCGTGACCCCCTTAGCGTCCCCTTGTTCCCCCACTCCAACCCGATCCCCCATTCACAAACACAATCCAGCCTGTTCTCACGTCCAATGTTGCCATTTAAAATTTAAAGGTGTCGTAAATTATTAGTTTGTCGTAGCGGGGGAAGGGGGTTAGGAGGACACTTTAAAATATTGCAGCAGGATGATGCATAGAGTAGAGACACAGCGGCCAACAAATAGGCCGAAGGGGGACAAACGGGGGATGAACAGGGGACAAACAGGGGTACAAACTGGGGGTCAAACGAATGGCACGGCAGAGCGGACCTGTATCCTATTTATATGCTTTTGTTGGTAATAAATAGCTATCGGAATTTGGCGGCTGTATCGGAAAAGCAATTGTCATGAATCTTCATACATAGTCAACCAAGGGGGGGTGCCAGGGGAGCCGCAGGGGGACACGAACGGGGGACCCACGGTCGTGACTGGGCCTGTATTATTGGCATGCTTGAAATCATCGTCGCACCCAAAGTTAGTGTCGACTCACTGACATAATAACACCCGTTATTGTAATGTGTAAAGTTGTAATGAAGATTACTATCACCTGAAAATTATGTGGCTACTGTTGAAAATTATATATGCACATATAGTTGGCGATGCTTCATTACTATCCGATTAGAACTCGTAGTGGAGTAATGAGTTAATGTGTTGAGGTTGGCAATAAATAGTTATTTGATTGATAAATGTTTTTTTTTAAATAAAAACAAACAGTTCGTTTTCATTAATTTATGAATACTGACGCATATTTATTTTAACATATTGTTACAAAAGCAAACAAAGCAGTTATTCACGCACTTGTTCTATTTATATCATTCCATTGTTTTCATGGACAGACGCGGCTTGCGATTTGATTCTTCTTCTCTCTTGTTAGATGCCTTTCCTATTCTTTATATCTGTGTCCCTCTCACTCAATTGAATTTCTTTAGATTTCTTCAGATTTCCTGAAAAATCGAGGTCTGTGACCTTCTACAAGCATTGAGAAGCCGCCAATTCTTGGAATTATACAACTGTAACTGCTATATGAAGAAGTCCATGTGAACAAGCAAGTGAGTCTTACAAAAGCTTGCATGACAGTTTACAAACCCGCGTGTCAAATTGTGTTACAGATCTCGTGCCAGTGGAGTAAATAATGCTCGATTCCAGTGTATAATAGTGCAGACAAGTGTTTACTGTTTGTGCAGCTTACTAATAGTTTAAAGACGTTGTGTCAAGTGATATTATTTGGGACTGTCAAATAACGAATTGGACTGTGTTTTGTGAGTGATTAGTTGCTCTTTTTATCATTTCTTTTGACATTATTGGACTCTTGTTTCTTTTGTTATTGATCAGCCTGTGATTAATTATTCATTAATTCTTTTAAATAATTACTAAAAAATAAGTATTAGCTTGTCATTTGTTGATCTGTTTTTCTTTATTAATTGAACTTACAATTAGTGTGTGTAAATAGACTAATTTGTGTACATAGACGTATTTGTGTAAATAAAGTGCAAGTGTAAACTTTAGTGTTGCCAGCCTTATTTTAGCCATTAGAACCCGTAATATGTAACTTACATAGTTCTTGCACCCATCACAATCTTATAAGAATTATCAAGACTGCACTTGGATGGGTAACCGTGCTTTACTTACGTGATGTTATGAGCTATATTATCACTTACCGAGTGGTTCGGACCCACCTGAAATAGTATGTCCACCATTTTCCATTTACATGACTCAAACGGCAAGATGAAACTACCCTTTTCAAGATTCAAGAATGTAAGGATCCTGTTGGTAAGTCTTGTTACTGGAAGCCTCTACTATAGAATTTTAACCGTTTTTCTCATGTCTGCCGCTAGGTTGGACATCCTTTCTATTGGAGTGTTATTTATATTCCTCTTCAGTGGATTTTGGAACAAGTATTCTTCTAATTATTCTTCGTTCTTCTTCCAGTACGGTATATTTTCTATGTCACGTTTTGTTTTAAGTGTAAGTGTCTCACTTCTTACGTTTCTCTCATTAATTATTTTTCTTATTTTCATATATCACTGATTACTCAAACATTTGTTTTGCTTGCAACGCCAATATTAAGATTAATTATCTAGCTGTGAAAGCTTTTTCATTTTGATGTAAATATTCTCTGTATGCACCTGTCATTTTTTAAATTATGTATAATTTTGTTTTGATTGGCAATCAATCTTTCTTTCTTTCTCACTGGCATATACTGCTTCTGGTTTTATTACTGTGTTACAATCTGTGATGTTTTCACAGATTTTTTTGCTGATGATACCCACATGAGTCCGAGACTTGTGCGTGGGTAATGAGGTGAATGATTACACATGAATGCCTGACGGTGGAGCAGGATTCGAACCCACGACCGCTTAAACGACAGCAGGTTGAAGTTGCGACGCCCCAACCAACTGAGCTAAGCAGTCGGCCAATTCTAGTCGGCCATGGCATGCGATATCTACACCGCAAGCACAGTATATGTAAAAGGCTGGGTCTATATTTAGATGGATATCAGCGTGCGCATAAGGTTTTTGCTAAAACTGGTCTAACAAGGCATGCGGGCTCTTGACAAAGACTCAATAAGAGAGTCGTCACATTCCATCAACGATGTACAATCGTAATGGCAAACATAAACACTATAATATTTTATATTTCATTAATATTTTAACTTGTTAAGGTAGTTTTGACAACAATATTTTCTTTCTTATTTGTCCGTTATTTGTTAGGCATGCTAAGCATGCTCGGAGAATGCACCGCTGTGGCCTGCATATCAATAATAATAATAATAATAATAATAATATCGTGTGACCTGGCTGGCTCAGGTCTGGTGTAAGAGTTATCAGGTCGCACCTGAATAAGTTCAGGGCCTCTTACGTGACTTAACGACTGTTTTTAGGCAGCCGGGACCGACAGCTTAACGTGTCCTCCGACATTATATCAATAATATCAATTATATCAATAATTAAAACAGTCGAGTATTAAATTAAAGTTGTAAATGGCGCATGTCACGTTCCTCCACAAATCCAGATTCAATTGAATCATGTAACCTGCTAGTTGATTCACAATCAAGCGCATTATCCGCTATACGGCACAGAATAGGTATACAATAAAGCATTCAAAGCCTGTTCAATTATCAATGTAATTGTTAATGCGTGTTACAGATACGTATGATGTGAAACTTTAACAATATTTGTTGTAATGTATTAAGCACATACAAAACGACAACATATGTTGAACTAAAACCAACTACCCCTCCCTCCCTCCCTCCCTCACCTGACCACATCGGAGCAGGCGTGTATGTGGTACAAATATTATCGGGCTATGAAATTATCATAAGCCACATTATAATGTAAATGTATGTGTGAGAGATCACTTATTCCGGTCAATTAGTGTATCGGTCACCCTTCATCCATCCACCACCACTTTTCCCACAACCAACCCACCCATCTCGCCACCACACCCCCTGCCAATATACGTCACGGTTAATTAGTTAACATTAATTAGTACATCAAACAACTACAACAGGCAAGAGTAGTCTGTGGTTTTGTGTGGTGTTAGCATGCGTTTATGTTCATATATTTGGAGGGAGTTCTTTGACGGCTACAATATTCTGTGGTTACTGGTGTGGGCTACTCTGCGGCATTGGTTGAGTTCATGGGAGCCTTTTACCGGTAACCGGTGGCGTCTGATTGGTCTATATTCAAATTCATAGATGTTAAAAAGTTCATGGGAGCCTTACCGGTAACCGGTAAATGTTAGGTTAGGTCTGATTGGTTATTCAAATTCATAGATGTTGATAAAGTTCATGGGAGCGTAACCGGTAACTGGTAAATGTTACCGGTGGTGTGCGATTGGTCTATTCAAATTCATAGACGTTAAAAAAATTGAATATACTAATCAAATGCTACCTGTAATATTATTCACCAGTTAAGGCGTCCATGAACTGGGCAGTACAGTAGGCTACTGGCAATAAGGTTACAAAACAAATTATATTTTGTGCCAGTTTTTTTGTTTTCATCACGTTTTCAAGTATTGTTAGCATGTAGTGACAGTAGATATCATGTTTAATAATCAATTTTTCTTGATCCATAACGATCTGCGCGTTGTTAGGTAACTAATTTATGGTAAATTTAATGACTTGCAGTCAATTTTAATTGAGAATAAATAAAATATTTACTCAAATAGGTTGAAACGTTTTCGAAACGTGATGATTCATTTTCAACAGCATCCTTGATCATCAGTGTCAGTGTGGAAGATTAAACTTACTATAGTTTTTGTAGAATGTAATCAAAAGGTTTGTGTGATTTCAAATTTAATTGTTCATTGAGGATGTTTTTTTAATTTTATTGTGTGTGGTGTGTTTGTATATTTCAAATTGTTCCAAGGTATTGAGTTCATGTCCTTTAGATTTTATATGTAGAATGTGTAGGCTGGTAGTGATGTCAGTGGAAGTGTGTCCAGTTTAAATGACGTGGTCGGCGAAGGTCGATTCGTTTTTGTATTTAATGCTTGTAAATGCTCTTTTTATCTCTGTTTACATAAATTTGTTTTCATAAAAGACAACCAATGTTTGTATTCAGGTGTGTCTTCCTCATTCCTTGAAATTTATAACAATTTTATTTTCTGTGGTCAACCTTACAAAACATGACCCCTGGCGGCAGGCTGATGAAGCTTCTCTTTAGAAGTGAAATGCATTTCTCTAGTATCTCCAGAATAAGTGAGTAAAAATTATAATTTGAATAGAAATACAGTGTCAGTTTTGATATTAGATTATTAAATTTTATGTTCCTATACTATTGTAATATTTTAGCATTGTACTTGCTTGAACCATATTGGTAAGATTAATTTGTGTGCTAGAACTAACAGCTCTGAATTGAAAATTCAATAATTTTTTCGATTCTATTTCTTTAAAACTCATGGGTTTAACTTCGTCCTTGATAAAGCCAATTTATATGTCTATAAGCCCATACCTTTTTTCCCTTTTCTACTACACGCATATGTATATATTTTGTTATTTTCTTGACTGTAATTATTGCCATATGCATATGCATCATATATGTGTGTCTTTCATGGGGGTTACTACTATTTTATTATGTGTATTTTATAATTTGTAAATGTTCAAAACAATAGAAAAGTTCTCGGTTTTGTGTCTCAGTGCCATATGCTAGACAGATAGACCACCCAACAATTGAGCTACAACTACTTTTTATAAAAATAAATGTTATACACTGTTCCATTAAAAGTTCCAAACTGACAATGTTCGAACATATTTTAAATTATAGTTTTTTAAAAGTTATCCATAGCTTCATAGCTTCTTGTAATGAATTTGTCCTACACTTATTTGATTTCGCATATTCACTCATTTGTCCTCCATTATTTGATTTCACCATTTTCACCCCACAACCCACAATTTCCCCCTCTCTTCAAAATGTGTATTGAAAATATTTCTCAACCCAGGTCAGAAGGTCAATCTCAGAAGCGCCAAGAATTTATTACTGAGACTCTATTGCTATTACTGAGAAAAAGGTTGAATTTATTACTGACAGTGAGACTCACAAAGTTGTTAAGATATTGAGTTTGAACTGAATTATTTAAATCACTTCCTTTGGAACAAACTTATTCATCAGCAATGATTTCCTAATTTTCTGAATTATTTATCCATTAAGAGATTCGTCTCCAGCTTGAAAGGAAGCACTAAAATTTCAACAAGTTGTTAGAACGAATTTCTGCTCTTTCAATAATGTACTAAATAAAATATGAATTGTTTCAAGAATTATTATTATTCTGAAATGTTCTGCAAACGAAAAGTTGTTTGTGAGTCGGAACAGGCGATAGCCAATTTGTGCATGTTAGAGAAATAGAAGGAGGAGGAGGAGGAGGAGGAGGAGGAGGAGGAGGATGAGGAGGAGGAGGAGGAAGAGGAGGAGGATGAGGAGGAGGAGGAGGAGAGAGAAGAAGTAGAACAAGAAAAAAAGAACACATTTTGGGACTATTCCAGATGAAGATTGATATATAGGCTACTGTAAGCACTTGAAATGAAAGTTGAGCTACATTGCTGATTATTTTGTTTTGAATTATTCATTATGTTACAAAAAAGTACGTTTGAGAATAAAATGCTCAAATAGATACTACAGTAATATCTTATGACTTACCTGGCTGGCTCAAGTCTATGTCAGAGTTTTCAGGACTAAATTTTCAGATAATTTACATACTTGAATTGGAAATTGGAATTGGAGAGAATATGCTGCTGAAAGATTCTGACTGCTTGTTATTTAGAATATATTATGCTACTTCATACTTCTAGTATAAGTAAGATAAAATACGTTCGAATAAAATGTTAAAGATGGAGAATTGCATGGGTATTTGTATAATGATGTTGCAGAGGTCATTAGGTCAATATATTGCTTGTTAGTCAACTTATTATTATTTTTTATTGATATTATTATTATTATTACTATTATTATTATTATTACTATTATTATTATTATTATTAACCTATTATTGTTTAAATTATTATTGACATGTGATTTAAATGGTATGTTCTATGTTCTGCCTCTAAAATCTGAACAAAATTCAAATTTTGTGCCTCTGGATTCTTTCACAGAGTGTAATTCTGAATTAACATTCTAGAATTGGTCATTGTTCTTCAAAGTGGAATTTCTTGAGAAAAATTGACATAATCTATAAAATTTGGATTCTTCTCAGTGTTAGAAATTGGCAAAGAAAGCAGTTGTGGGCGAAAGCTTTGCTTTATTGTATTTTTGTCATGAATAAATAAAGAAGATAAATTATTATTACTATTATTATTATTATTATTATTATTATTATTATTATTATTATTACTACTTTGAAAGCCGATACCGTAATACAAACGAAAACAGATACTACACAAGACACACACATTATAGAATACCAGATTATTATACAGAAATAGGGAAAGCAGTACCAGAATACTTTGTACCACAAATCCTGAACAGTATCCCTAACCATCTTAAAAACCTACAAACATATTCCGCAGTAAAACATGAAATCAAAACTTATTATATTACTGAGCAAGGATAACATATTCAACACAGAGGAATAGGATATTGATTATTCATCACATAAAATCCATAATAAAAACCTGATTAAATTTAAAACTTAGCAAATCACCCCAATACAAGCTAAACTTAGCTTCTGGGGTTGCCACCACTAGAATTATTATCATAATAACTATTTATATATTGAATTTTGTTAAATTGTTGTATATTATTTATTAATTGCATGTACTGTTATTTACATTCAATAAAGCTTATAAAAAAAAATTATTATTATTGTGTTAGTAATTGTATTGTATTTAGTTTAAACTAATTCATATTAATAGACTGGTTTTGTTAAATGTTGGTTTATTTTATATTATCCAAATTCTTCGTATTCTACTTTTGCTATACTTATCCAAATTCAAATTATTTGATGAATTTTGAATTTCCTGTTTGGCGGGCCGCTTAGCGCAGTTGGTTGGGGCGTCGCAACTTCAGCTTGCTTTCGTTTCAGCAGCCATGGGTTCAATTCCCGCTCCTTCGTCTGGCATCTATGTGTAATCATTCATCTCAGTACCACGCACAAGTCTCAGACTTATGAGGGCGTCATCAGCAATAAAAAAAACTTAAGGGCCTAGTGAACACATTTTCAATAACTGTGAAAGTCTGTCAAAAAGGATTTTTTAACCGTGTAAAAATAAAGGAAATCTTACCAAATTTTAAATTTTTATTATTAAGTTTCTGTTCACAGTATCGATTTAACCTATATCTTGATTACAGCGCATATAACATGTGGAACCAAGCATGATATGCTAGAAAAAATGAAAACCTATTGGGAATCTAGAACATTGTTCTATATTTACTACAATTCATTGTTCTATATCTATATTAATTCACAAAGCTCCAGATATCTTCAGCTATTGTTTCCTATATGAGAACCTGACAGAATGCAACAGAAACTATTCTCCACACATGGATATTCAATTACGCAACGCACATATTCCTTTTAATTTAATTTCATATACAACTGGATTTATTGTGCCTGAAAACAAAATTGCTGAGCTGTCATCTGCAAGCTACAAAACTCTCCTTGTTTTGGTTTTAGCAGCGGAGTGGAAGAATATTATTTCAACAAAAGAAGATAATAGAGAAATTGTTTGTGTTTGGGGATTCCTGATACTTAAGAATATACAAACTAGTTTTACTAGTACTTATATTACCATATGTAGTTGAAATCTGTGATGTTTTCCATGACGAAATGCTTGATGAACAATCTAATATCAAAACTGACTCTATTTATTATTATTTTAAAGAGAAGCTTCATCAGCCTCTAGAAGTGAAATCCATCCCTTCAATGTACTCCAGTGTTAGTGAGTGAAAATCATACTACATTAAATAGAAATACAGTGTCAGTTTTGATATTAGATATGTAGTTACCCTAATTCAACTAGAAGATCTTATGAATTTTCTACTTCGTTTTCATCATAGTTTTGGGTGTGGGTTATGAGATGCATGATGGTTATGATTGCCATATAGTAATTACCAAAAATTGAGTGAGTGATTCAAAGATTTATTACAGCCAATAATACCAAGAATACAATGGTGGCAATGGAGGCCAAGTCATAATATAAAATACACATACAACAAAGTTCAGGTCAATAAAATATCACTTACAGTACGCGCCATATAGCTGTGCCCGCGTGTCCTTGAAATACCTTGTCGATGAAGTAAGATTCGCGGGGTGATATCAATGCCTTTCTACATACGTCTGCTGTCTGCTGCTATACTACCTGCAACGCTACTCTACTGCAGTCAGTGCTTTGCTTGCATTCGGGGATTCGGGCTGTGATTCAGGTTTACTTTTCGGTTTCTCCTCTTCGTTTAGTGTTTCTCCTCTTCGTTTTTATTCAAGTTGAATAAAGTGGAATTCGTAAAAGATGCATATTGCAACAAAAAGTCCAACTTCATTCACTGAATTGAACAAACTAGATCAGTCAGTCTGCTACAAAGGCGAAGACAAGTTGCTTTGTTGTATTGTTGGAAGTGCCTATAGGGAGCATAGATACGCGTATTTAGACTCTTTGCAAAATCTCACCAAATAGGTCTAGTCAGATAATTCTTTCACAGAAAATAAATTCAATTTATTCTCTACATTTCATATGCTGAATGTATGTGAAAATTATTGAAGATAAAAATGTTCCTCGATACATAATAACTTTTCAATGTCCTGAAAATTTCGATTTGTAAATTTTCTGTATTAATTGTGCAGGGAAAATCTTTGATTGAAATGGGATTTAATCGATGGTTATGGCATTATCGAACTGTTTTTATTATATTACCAAAGTTTCATCGATTTCTAATGAATGGTTCGACAGTAGCTATGTTGGGAATGAAATGTAAACACATTTTTTGAATGAAGTCCGGTTTTTATTAAATTCTAAATATCTTTGTAATGAGTAGGTTCTCGTTGAAAGTGCAGGGGACAAAAATGATGCACATCGATTAGTTTAATAGAAATAACTTTGTTCTAAAACAATATTCGAACTTTTTGGAAAATGGTCAAATGTTTTCAGCGCGGGTAGTGTCGTACTCTCCTGGCCCTTTGCCGGCGGGCACAGCTACGTGGCGGCTACTGTAAAATATTCATAGCCTATATCACTGAAACACTAAAATATATCCAGCTAGTTTTCTCATAAGAAAATAATGAGAAAATATGACATTAACTAGACACGGTGAATAATAGAGGAGATGTTCACAGTTTGGAATTCAGAAAGAGAATAAAAGAGAAGAAGTCATTGGCTGGGAGGGGGGGGGGGGTTGACTGTTGGTGGGTAGGGAGATCCCTTCTATGAAAATTGAATAAACTAGAACCAGGGGTTTTTAATGGCATTGATTTATTTAATAGACAGTGCTAATTGGAAAAGGGCTGGTACACTTTCAGAAAATTTACCTATTTCTAATCACAAGTCAAAGTTTGAATATTTATTAAAAAAGTTATTTTTATAGAACTCCCCCCCCCCCCCAAAAAAAAGAAAAAAACAAAACGATTTTTAATTTTTTTCTGAAATCCCCTGGAGCCTCATTTTTGATTCAAAATCTGGAGATCTTTGGGAAAATTCGGGGATATGGGAACCCTAATGGTGGTACGATGATGTTGGATAAAAATCCTCCTTCAGATACTGGTACTCAAATTATGACTGTCTTATAATTAAAAATAGCTTAGTTTTCTGTAAGTGTTCATGTGTACCTATAGTTTTGGGTTCCAAAATAGCTAGAATCTGCACTAGTCTACATTGCTCTATGCAATAAGTCTCGCTCCTATCCCCAGTCATGTTTGGATGAACTTTAATATCTCTTACTTCCACATGGCCCATTCCTTAAACCACTCGCATTTGAGAAGCAATTTCTGGAACCATCTCGGAAATAGACCTACGCTTGCAATATTGTTCTCAGACTCTACATTAGTATTTGACAGCCAAGTGTAAAAACAGTAAAAGCCAGGTTGGTTTTATGATGGTGGCGCCTCATGGTCTCATGACCAGTGACCGCCGCTTCTCAGGCTCGGCAACGAACGGTTAGCCACGCTGTAAATCACGCTTTATGGCATCACGTATTGTGCTGCTGCTCGATATGTTTGGGCCGAATGTGTTCGAGCCCAATGTTCGAAGATGCTCGACAATATTTGCTACAAGGCGCTGCTACAAAAGCCGTTACTTCCGGCAACAATGGCCGGTTTCTTCCGGTGTACCATTGTTGATATAAGTAGCTGAGGAGCTGACACTGGATTGGTCATTGTTAATACGAGAAATTCAGTTGGAATTGGTCGTTTTTACTACAATACAAGAAAGAGAGAACTAGTTTTAATCACTAAGAAAAAGTGAGAAAGAATTACTTGTTATCATTGATACTGAATTGCTTATTGTTATATGAGAAATTGGTCGTTCTCTCTACAAGAAAGAGAGGCAGAATAAGTTGTCACTAAGATAAAAAAGGGACAGAATTTTAATCGTTCATTGTTAATACGAGAATTTTAAATAGAAAGTCACTTCTTTCTGCTGAATCCAATGTATGAGTTGAGTGAAGTTTATGATGTGTTGAATTTGCTGATGTGATAAAGTTATCTTGTATCTCAAGAGGTATTGGATGTAGATTTTTAAAACGTAATTAATACTAATAAAAACATTAAAAAACACTTTCAATTGTGACTCACGTTATTATGGCGTGACGGCCGTTTCACTTTGTTGTTAAGAGCAACGTCAGATGACCCACAGTACACTGATTTAAGGCATGAGTTTGAGGGAAATGGATGTTGAAATAGTGAAGGGGTGAGGGGTTGAGAAGGTGGGAGGTTTTAAATTGGGATTATTTTGTCAAAAAGGGTGTGTGAGAAGAAGTATAGTTAAGCTGATCATTTAAAAAGCGTCTGACGATGCTCTTAACAACATAGTGTGAAACCCCCTCCCCCCCCCCCCCAAAAAAAAACAGAGATAAATTTGGACGTTTTATTGATATACTAGAGGAAACATAAAATAGATTCTTGTCTTGTAACAAAATTTTATCAGGCGTGAAGCTATTATAGCGATATATTGGGATGTAAGCGAGCACTCAAGTGTAACTATTATTATAGAAGTGTAAATGAGTGTATAAGAGAAATGTAAGTGTAGGATATTGTGTAAGTGTGTAGGAGTTAGAGTTGGTTATTTTTGTGGTTGTCCATTTTTCGTGAACTGCAGTAGAACTATTCAGATGTATTATCTTGCTGTGCAGAACTGACCTTTATTGAGTCGCGGCGGACGCGTTTCGAACTATGTCGTTCTTCTTCAACACTTGGTTCTTCGTTCTTCAACCAAACGCCGAAGAAGAACGACATAGTTCGAAACGCGTCCGCCGCGACTCAAAAAAGGTCAGTTCTGCACAGCAAGATAATAATACATATGAACAGTTAGAGTTGGTGTAGACGAGTGAGTCTAGTGTGTGTGTAAAATTAAAAATAGTAAAATAAATTTGAAATTAAGTGCAAATTGAACTTAATTTTGTATTATAAACTTAAAAAACACTTTTGAACGGAAATTGACTCACGTTATGGCGTGACGGCCGTTTCGCTCTGTTGTCTAGAGCATCATCAGACGACCCACAGTACACTGATTCAAGGCATGAGTTTGAGCACTCATGCCTTGAATCAGTGTACTGTGGGTCGTCTGATGATGCTCTAGACAACAGAGCGAAACGGCCGTCACGCCATAACGTGAGTCAATTTCCATTCAAAAGTGTTTTTTAAGTTTATAATACATATTAGTGGAAACAAGATGGATCTTCAACATTATTAATTCTGTAGATTACGTCTTGCAGACTCCAGTTAAGGAGTACAAGACAAGTCGGATCAACAATTATTATATGCATACAATATTACCAATCTTATACACTAGTTAATTACTGAATCAATTAGTTGAGGCGAGGCTAGATTTTGATATGAAATGAGCTCTTGTACGCTATAAAAAGCTTTATCAACTAAATATTTTTTTAATTGTATTTTTAAATATTTCTTTACCTTCAAGAATCTTTCAAAACTGTGATAGCTTGGTGTACAGTTTCCTACTAACTAGGTTTCTGTTCGAATAAGCTACTATTGTGACTCACCAATAAGTGATAATCTCCTCAGCTTCTTGATGAATAATCGTGTATGTCAAGGTTCTGGTCTATATTACTCTCTTTTTCATATAAAGTAGCTTCTGATGTTGAAGATCCATCTTGTTTCCACTAATATGTATTATAAACTTAAAAAACACTTTTGAATGGAAATTGACTCACGTTATGGCGTGACGGCCGTTTCGCTCTGTTGTCTAGAGCATCATCAGACAACCCACAGTACACTATACGTCACGCCATAACGTGAGTCAATTTCCATTCAAAAGTGTTTTTTAAGTTTATAATAAAGTAGCTTCATTCACGTATAAGCAGGGTACAGTTGGGAGACCAAGTTTCTACATGAACCTCATCTGTTCACTCTTTCCATACACCTAACAGCTTTCTTTAGGATCTTAAACACCCTATCAAGATTTTTTTATGAACTACCCCATACTAAGATATCATACCGTAGTGTAGAACAAAAAGAAACTTAGTAGATGTCATTAAAATCTGTACCCATTTTATTGTAATTCAGGCATGTTACAAAGAAATTGAGTTTAAAGCTGACAATAGATTCCTGGTAAGCATTATTCTGCTATCAAAGTTTCAAATGAACAAAATTATCAGGCTAGCAATAATATTTGTCATTATTTCATTGTGATGCAGATGCAGCCATGCTAGATGGAAACTGGTGTGTGCCAAAATTAGATAATTAATTGTAGACATTTTATTTCAATATGAATAGTCTAGTCTGGCTACTGTCCATTCCTATTATTCTGAGTTATTCTTTTATCGTTGATGAATGGTTAATAACTTAGAATGCTGGCAATGTGAATAATAGGAATACATTATCAAGTAGCCTACAGCTTGGTAAAGAAATATTATGTTTGGTTCAAAATGCTGTTCAGATACAAATTTGGAAAGATTGCCATATACCATAGCAATGTTGCCTGAAACGTTGATAGCATTGCCTTTCTGGTATCTTATAATAGTGTTCAAAATTATGAGACAGACCGTCTAAGCTTAAAAAACACCAAACTCTGACTAAGAAAGCAGCGAAAATAGTATACAGTCATAGGAAATATAATCGGTCATAGGAAATGTCAAAACAAGATATACTAACTTTTTGTTGTAAATTTAACGACTTGCACTCACTTTTAGATTGTGGATATATGAAAAATGAACTCACACGTGGCCGAACGTTTTCGAGTAGTTGAAGGTGTTGGAGTTGTTGGTTTCAACAACTCGAAAACGTTCGGCCACTAGTGAGTACATTTTTCATACATTCACAATCTAAAAGTGACTGCAAGTCGTTAAATTTACAACAGAAAGTTAATATTAACAACGTAGATCGTTATGGAACAATAAATCCAAGAACGAGATAGCTATTCCATAATAGTTAAGTGATTTATTTCTAAACATATTATTAACTGGTCATGCTTAAAATGATTGAAGGAATATTGTCCTTTTGTTGTAAGGGTATTGTCTTTTAATCTCAATTATGTTAGTCCTGACTATTTAAGTTCTGACCTTTGCTATGTTAAACCTAACTTTCATTTGGAAAGAATCAGGAATTGCACTTCAAAGTGAAATTTCTAGTTGAACTTGGTCATAAAACCTAAAATTTGGATTTTTAAATTGAAAATTTGTAAAAAGCAGTAGTGGGCTGTACCTGTTGCATCCTTACTTGATTGTGTTTTGTATGAATAATGTGTCTATTTGTTGGAAAAATAATAATTATTTTTTATTTGTAAACTATAACTTATTAAGCTAAATGTATTTGTAAGCTAAATTATTTGCATAAATTTAGTTTTGTTAAACTTACTGTATTTCTAATTCAATTTATATTTGTGTTGTCAGAATAAGTAACATGTATCATATATTTATGTAGTAACTCATAACATAACCCAATCCCAATTTCGTTTTATCCATTGGTTTCAATGATATTGGATAGTTTTATGCTCATATTCAAAATGGTCTTGTGAGTGCAAAACTAATGAAACGTTTTTTTAAGTAACTGAAATCAATATGCCAATCTATACATTCTCTCAATTTTTTTTTTTGAGGATGAAGCCCACATAAGTCTGAAACCTGTGTGTGGGTAATGAGTTGGATGATGGTGATTGATGAGTTGGACCTACAGTTTTAGGTGGGTTCCGAACCACCGGGAAGTGATTTTACAGCAGAGAACGTGTCTTTTTCGCTGGCCAATCTAATCGGTCACCGTTACAATTTTATATGTTAATATTTTAGACTACTGTAGTTTTCATATAACTTGGCAGCAGTATATTGAGTTCAGATGCAGCATGTCCCATCTGCTACACGCTGCCAAGTTATATGAATACTACACTACGTCAATGTTAGTATTTTCGACTACATTTATTGTAATAGTCAAATTCCTAGCTTATTTCTAGTTGTTTAAATTCAATAAATTAATTGAACTATAACACAAACTGGAATTATTTATGAAATTTATGCCATAAACAACTAGTAGTGTGCTAAAACCTCAATATATAATTATACTTTGTTTGCTTTAAACTTCAACATGTGAAGGATACCTACATAAGAAGCAACAATTTTGGGTATTAAAAGTAATGCTAGTATTACATAACCAAAGTTGCTACTAACACTTTTGGATTGTTCCTTATCATCACATAGTGTACATACAACAGTAATAAGCAATAAAAATCTTTTATTACTATAGATTTTTTTTTGAGTGTCCTGTTTAGGACAGATAAACGATTGAGTTCTATTTTATTTATCCCAATTTTCCAAAGTATAAATTCCAAAACTCTTAAAAACAACAAACTATATAACATAAGAATTATATTTTATTCTATTTTATCCAACCGAACATTTTATCTCTCTCTTTCTCACAATAATAGTTCACAATCCTCACATATATTTTTGCTTGCTATCCCCACCTCAGCAATAAACATCCTGATGCTTTCAAGAAAGGTTCCTGAATACAGTACAGCCTATAATGTTGGAAGAGGTCCAAAAGCTTGTCTCAAACTCCACCCCCCCCCCCAACCACCAACCCACCGCTATTCATCTCCCAAAGTCTACATTGAGCCTCTGCAGATTAATGGTATTATTGCCATTAGAGAGATACCCAGATTTTGTTTTTATTTATTCCAAAGAGAGCTTCAATGTTGAGGATATCTACAATCTAGTATTAAAACTGACACTGTATTTCACTTTTAAATAATGTTTTACTCACATGTATTTGAGATGCTTGAGGAATGCATTTCAAATATATGTGAGTAAAACATTATTTAAAAGTGAAATACAGTGTCAGTTTTAATACTAGATTGTTCATTAAGTATTTCGTCATGGAAAGCATCACAGAGTTGAGGATATATTGATTATTTTGAACTTCAAGTCTACTGAAACTTTTGGGCTAAAATATGCATTAGGCCTACTATGAACTATGAAGACCTCTTTTCACTTATCAAACACAATAAGAGTCATTTCTTATACATTTTTCTATTGATTGTATGAATTTGTTTTGTATCTCATTGATTTTTTGTGTTATTGAAGACAGTTTTTCATAATAATTATGAAAAACTGTCTGTAAAAAGCCTGTAGCTTCTTTACAATAAACTATATTTTAACTGTATCAATAAATAAATTATTTATTTATGGATACAGTTAAAATATAGTTTATTGTAAAGAAGCTACAGGCTTTTAGCCCAAAACTGTCTCTATTTCTGAATTTTTACAAGAGTCCAAATTAATGTTGTAAGCACAGTTATGTTTACGTTTCGATTGAAATTAACTTGAATCTTCTCGAAAACACAATTAGCCAAGTTCAATTTGAATGATAAAACTCTGATTGATTCTATTCAATACTTTCCAAGACATTTCTGAATTTTTTCAATTGAATCACTGAAATTTAGACTACATTATTATCTTTATACAGATCAAGTTCCTTGGCCAATACAATTGGCCTACTCCTTTATGATTTTTCAAATGAATGTTGATTTGATAACCATAATAAAAAAGTAATAAGAAAACCATAAGAATAACCATAACCTTAATAACAAAAGTTTTGCGGCGAGTTATGAGTTTTGCATACCATTTATAACCAATTGGTGCAATTTATATTGATTATTGGGAAATGATTCCAATCAACCAGGCGGCTCTGGTAGCGCAGTTGGTTGGAGCGCTTGTCTGTGATAAGATAAGCTTCGAACCCAGCCTTGGGTTCGAATCTCATTCAGCCATGTATTTTTCTCATATTCACTCATTCTCCTTATTGCCTACGCACAAGTCTCCATACTCATTTGTGTATCATCTGCAATAAAAAAATAAAACTAAGAAGTTAGTTGAAAGTTTTCAATTAAAGTGTTTTTGATAATTAAATGGCGTGTAAGCACTTTCAAGAGTTGATTCGACATTCGAATATGTGGAATAACGGAGCTTTTTTATTTTATCACAACTAATTAAGATGAGTCTTGCATACCAATGAACCAATTGATAGAATTGACGACACAGGAATTAACAGTATTTCTCTTTGTAAGGTAGCAATGTTTTGGTTGAATCCATTGAAAATAACATTTTAGGATGAGAAAAATCTCAAAATAGAAATTTATACATTCTCAGAATAATAACACATAATCCATTCTCACAAACAGAAATAATTCATTTTAATCATCACATAATTTCATAGTTGTTCTTTGAAAATATTTTTATTATTGGAGCTAAATTTTACTAAATTAGTGATAGATCAGAATAGAAATATCCTGACTTTTTATTGTGAATTGAACGATTTGCAGTCAGTTTTAATTGTGAATAAATATTATTTCTACTCACTCAGGCCGAAATATCATGCTTTCTGATTTCTTTCCTGAGTCTTGGTAAAAGTTTTCACATGGGTAATTTTAACTCCTATACTGTGAGAATTAATTTCATGAATCTATTGGTAGATGTGGATAGCCTTATGGTGATGATGGAACCTTTTGCGACCTTTATCACTGTAATAATCGTTCTCAAACAATCAATATACTCCCGAATTCTCACTGATTCCTCTCTTCATCACCATTCACATTTATGCACTCCATCAATTGTCTTTCACAATGCATTCTTCCACCGTTTGATGCCTCACTGAGGAACTCTACAAAATGAGAGATCCCAACAAATATTAGTCCTTGGATTTCTTGTTCCATAACGATCTGCGTTGTTAATATTGACTTTTTATTGTAAATATAAAGTTTTTCAGTGTATTTTAATTGTGACTAAATAATATTTCTACTCACTCAGGCCAAACGTTTTCGTTTTCGAGACTCTTCTTCAAGTCTCCATGACTCGAAAATGTTTGGCCTGAGTGAGTAGAAATATTATTTAGTCACAATTAGTGATGTGAAATTCCCGGGAATTTAAGATTGAGGAAATATTCCCAGGGAATTCAAGGGAAACATTCCCAAAATTCATAAATTCCCGGGAATTTATGATTTCCGTGTAAAATGACTAAAAAATGTATTTTTCATTACACCAAGTGGTAATCACATGTTATACGACAGTTATATGATAAAAATGATTAGTATAAATAACTTGAAATCATTATTAGCATGAAATGGAATTTTGCTGATAGAATGAAATTGTACAGGTAGTAAACAAAATTATGAAATTGTACAACATCATTATATAATTAATATACAATAATTGGGATCTATTGAAATGAGTATGTTATACAAATAATTATGTATATTATGAGTCTACATGGAGCTGTCAATTAGGACAATGTTGAATATAAACTGAATAATAAATCAAGAATTTGGCATAACCTAATATTTTGATTCTTCAGTGTTGAAAATTTGTATAAATTGGTGGGTGGTGTCTTCAATATGGAACTGAGCGATAACCAAACGACATATGGACAATTTTTGTTGTATCTTTATATTTTTGTCATGAATAAATTCAAAATTCAAAATTCTTTATTGCCAAACTCTTGTAAATAACAATCAATCACACACAATTAATACATTTTTTTTGGCGCCATCAGCAAAGCATAGCTTGTTCGCTAACGACGAGTTCTCCTTTATTACAAATGAAAATTTTTCCTCTTTACTACCCCAAATTACACTGGAATGTTCATCAATAATTCACTAAATCAAGCATCCAACCAATCAAAAAAATAGTCCAAAAAAAAATAGTAGAACAAAAAGAAAATCTATCATCACTATCTTTAGCAAAACAACAGCAGAACGAAAAGAAATCTTATCAAATACAATAAATAGGCAACTATTACTCAACCTAAACGTTACTATAACTTAAAATATATGTTACTTTTGACCCATTCCTCTACATTTCTCAATAGAGTTTGTGTAAACCTTTGTGTTAAAAAGTGTGCAGGAATCTTGTTTATTAGCACCATGCAATAATTGGTGAACTGACGCTTACATACTGTCAATCTTGTATGCTGTATGTTGTATCTATTTGTTAATAGCGGTCTTGTATTGCAATATACGTTTCTATTGTCAAATGAATGTTTGTTCTTTATTATGTACAATACGCACCTAATAACATAAGTTTGCCTTTAAGTGAATACATCAAGTTCATCAAACAGCAGTTTACTAAATAAATAAATAAATGAATAATCTTGATAAAGATATAATATAATATAATATAATGAATGATATTATTACTAGTACCATAAGATTTGATTAATTTGATGCATTCAATAACTCAGGCTTCATAATAAAATATAGGTGCAACTAGAATACAGATTGATGTTCCTTTCTTTTTCACAATAAAACAGTTCTGTTAATAAATGTTATAAAAAATATTTATAATTTTTCTCAATAATATGTTCATTATAAAAGCAGTCAGGCTCGTTTTTGCATTTTTGCTCAGTTTTTGCACAGTTGGCATCCTGGCTAGGTCTGTGAGGAGAACTAGAACAGGTGGTGTATTAATAAATAACTTCCATTGTATGTTTAAAATATGGTAGGCTATGTTCGAGATTGAATGTTGTAAAGATTAAAAGTGGAAGATTGGTGTACGGTAGTACAAGTGATTAATCCAACTGCATATTGTTTCAATCAGTTGGAAACATATTATTCCACATACAGAATTTATTAATTTCGAAATTCCTTCAAGTGCTATTAGTTTATACTGAAGACTTCCGCAATGGCGGATATTGACAACAGTATTAAATAGCTGATGGAAATCGATCTTCAGTATAAACTAATAGCACTTGAAGGAATTTCGAAATTAATAAATTCTGTTTATGTATATTTGTCAGTTTGTTCAATTGTCAGTCACTTCAAACTATATTATTCCACATTTGATTATCCAGATAATATGATTTATGTAGATTTCTCTTCCGAATGAAATTCTATTTTGGTCACATTCTGGCTAGGTGTGTGAGAAGATCTAGAACATGTCGGTTGGTTTGGCTAGTACTGTAACTCTGTACACAAATTCAGTGAACAAAGTGATAGACTGAAATTAAGTGGCCTTTCAGTGTCTGTATGCTCCACAATTTTTGTCACAATTGTACGTCTGTCACAAACTTCAATTTTGAGTAAACAGAATAAAAGTTCTGTCACAACTCTATAGCACTGTCACAAATTTCAATTTGTGTAAATAGAATGACAAGATGCACTGAGCTTTCAGCGACACTGCGGCAGTCATAAAAACGCTTCATCCACATTTATCAAATGTCCCCAATATGGAACTGAGCGATAACCAAACGACATATGGACCACTTTTAACCAAATTACAGAAAGATATGACTGACCATAACCAAATCCTTCATTTCTTGGTCACAAATAATTTAGATCATGCCTGCTAGATGCTCCATGGCAAGTAATTTAGTATGCAGTATTAAAATTAGAAAGCAGTCGTCAAAAACATGACCAAACACTGTTTTAATAATGAATAGGTGGGATCGAATGACTGATGAAAAGTGCATGAAGCTATACCTATATTGTTAACTTTTCATGTGAAATTTAACGACTTGCAGTCAAATGACTGCAAGTCGTTAAATTTCACATGAAAAGTTAATATTAACAACGCAGTTCGTCATGGAACAAGAAATCCAGGAACCTATATTGTATCTGTTGTATAACTATTGTGTCTGATCTATGCCTATATTGTACGTTAATTATACCTGTATTTACTTGACCACCGCAGTGTAGTTGAATAAAATAATGTATATTGTATCTGTTCTATAACTATATATTGTAACTTATCTATGCCCATATTGCACATAATTATACCTGTATTTACTTGACTACCACAGAGTAGTTGCATAAAAGAGTGCACATTTATTGTATATGTTCTATAACCATATATATTGTGTCTGATCTATGCCTATATTGCACATTAATTATACCTGTATTTACCTCACTACCGCAGTGTAGTTGCATAAAAGAATTTATATTGTATCTGTTCTATAACTATATATTGTAACTTATCTATGCCCATATTGCACGTTAATTATACCACAGAGTAGTTGAATAAGAGAGTGTACATTTATTGTATATATTCTATAACTATATATTGTGTCTGATCTATGCCTATATTGCACGTTGAATATACCAGTCCTGTATTTACCTCACTACCACAGTGTAGTTGCATAAAATAATGCCAATATTTCATGGCCCATTGTAGAATAACGAAGCACTATCACAGTCCAAAAAGTTGATATAATTTTGAATTATGAAATTTTTGAGCCTAAAATCTACACTATAGTTACCATAGTTACAACATGAGATGAACTCTTTTCGTTCATTGTATTTTCAAGAATTTTTATTTTCTATTTTTCATCCCTATAGAAATATAAAGCAGCCATTCCCAGGCTAGAAACCACCAACCTCCACAAAACCAGTATCAAACCGCCGACTAATGCAGAAAAGCGTGCTGAGCGACGACTCATGGAGGCCGTAATAAGTAATGTTGGCATGACTGCTGATTTAGAACCTTTGCTGACGTCATCAGGCGCATCAGTCGCCCGCAGGCCAATCCGTCAGGCCTCCGAGCGTGAAGCGTGCCTCTGGCGCAGACCTCCTTCAAACCTAGCCTCCAATTAATTAATGGCGCTCACGTCATGTGTGAACCGGCCTCGGCGTCGCTAATCCATTGAACATTGAACCAACCAGCGTCGCTAATCCTTATGGAACATCAGCTTAGGGACGGTGTCACATTTGGTAGTATTTTGGAGTTGTTCACTTACTGGAAAAACGTGTACAATGAGATTTTAACATAGATTGATTTTTACGTATTCATACCTGGTTTCTCAGTCTTAAAGTAAATCATTCAGAAGCTATTGATTCAATAGCGGCCCTAGGGCTTGTTTCAGACTAGTAATTGGTGTTGTTTACCCAACAACACTGCTTCATATGGAGTGCCTCACACTTACCTAATTTTCGAACTCATATGATCCAAGTCAAGTTAGCTATATACCCAATATTACCATTCTCATTCACTAGTTACCACAATTACAATTTAAACTAGTTGAGGTGAGACTCAAATTTGATGTGAAAGGAACTCTTGTACACTATAAAAAGCTTCATCAACTAAATATTTCCTAAATTTGTTTTTTTTAAATATTTCCATATTTCCAAGACTTTTTAGAAACTGCTGTAGCTTGTTATAGAATCGCCAACTATACTTGTGAATGTTATACATTCACTAGATTATCTAGTTTGTATATTTATACATACATACACATTGAATACATACATATATT
Organism: Conomelus anceps; assembly: GCA_948455865.1. NCBI lineage: Eukaryota > Metazoa > Arthropoda > Insecta > Hemiptera > Delphacidae > Conomelus > Conomelus anceps. The sequence goes on from OX418219.1 coordinate 2,021,161, forward strand.
ATGACATGCACCTATATTTTATCTATGATTTTATCATGACTTAATATTCCATTTAAGATTTAGGTGTAAGAAAAAACTCCCGTAGTTTAAACCTAGCTTAAATAAAATTGATTCATTCATTCATGACTAGCTGACATATTTTAGTGTTTTAGTGATATATAAATATTTTATTAACCTTGTACTTTTGTTGCTTGTTTATTATTCAGACTTGACCTCTACCATTGTATTCTTGTCTGTAATAAAACGTTGAACCAACAATTACTCTAGCCTACGTTTTACAGGAGACAATTAAAAGTAAATAAATCCAACTCATAACAAAAAAATATGAAATAAATGCATAAAATATGCAGGCTATCAGTTTCATGGATGTTACCATGTATCCATGTTACCATGTTACCATGGATGTATACTGGCCTGATTCCTATTATTTTATTTACATATTTTTATCATGCTCATATAAATTTCAATCACACCTGTGAAGTACACCTATATCTAGTTCATTATCTATATTGATTGGTACCGAATGCATTCTCCATTTATTGAAATGAACTTTCCATTATTGATAGAAGTGTGCATATTATAACGTGTGATGCACCTAGTAGAATATTGCATGCACCTGCATTCCATTCTGCATTTAAAAGCTTGCAAATTGATCAGCAAACATCATAAATGCAAACTTTAAACCAGTCGCCAGCATTTTGAATGGCTTTCTGTCATTACCAATGTTGTAGTGGCCTACCTAATGCCTACCTTCCAGCACATTTATTTTATTTCTAAATGAGTCGCCATGTTTAATGCAGTGCTGCTTAATGCATGCTACAACTTTACACAGCTGCGAATGACTGAAGTTCGTTTGAAACAGTCTAGTTCAGAGCTTGGGAACAATTAGGCCTAATTTGGTATGTTTTCGAAAGTTTTTCAATAAATTACAATTAAATTAATAAAGGATTTGAAAGGTAATTTTTCACAGTAAAATTGGGGAAGTGATAGCCGTAAGCCGTAGCTGGTATCTGTTCAATCAGATAAGATAAGCAACGCTCTCCTGGGCCCTCTCTGCTAGGGTGACCGATTTGATTGACCAGCAAAACAGACTGTTCTCTGCTGTTTAATCACTTCCTGATGATTCGGAACCCAACTGAAACTAGGTCCGATCAATCACTAACATCCAACTCATTTGCCACGCACAGGTCTGAGACATATATGAGCTTCATCCTTCAAAAAGAAAAAAATATAGGGGACTGGATTTGAAAATAATTAAAATTAACATGGGTGGATTTTGAAAACATGTTTGGAAGGGTCAGGTTAATAAACGTCAAGTACCTACTGAAATAGTTATTATTCTTTCTAATAATACTGAAAAAGAACAAAATATTATTATAATATAAACTTAAAAAACATTTTTAAATGGAAATTAACTCACGTTATGGCGTGACGGCCGTTTCGCTCTGTTGTCTAGAGCATCGTCAGACGACCCACAGTACACTGACTTAAGGTCACCTTAAGTCAGTGTACTGTGGGTCGTCTGACGATGCTCTAGACAACAGAGCGAAACGGCCGTCACGCCATAACGTGAGTTAATTTCCATTTAAAAGTGTTTTTTAAGTTTATATTACATATTAGTGGAAACAAGATGGATCTTCAACATCATAACATATTATTATAAAATGAATAAATATTTACTAATTGTGAAAAAAATGAATTTTTAAAAGAAGGTTGGCACATTTTACTGAGAAACTAAATCCCATCATACAATAATAAGTTTAACCAAAAGTAATTATTTGAATGTGTTGTATTTTGTAAATTTAAAATGTTGATGAAATAAATTGAAATACCATTATTGAAATAAAAATTGTACAAATGATTATAATTATTCAAAGAATCGAAACAATAGTTCATTGATTAAAATTATTTAATGAGAAAGTTGAAATACGGTAACTTTAATATTATATTTACTAAGATTACATGAATCTTCCAACTTGAGGAAATAACATTTTAAAGGGGAGAAGGGGTTGAATCGTTCAATAATCTATTTAAGTCTTTAATTTAAGTGTACTTTGATAATTTCGGGGAGGATATCCCATTTGAGAGTGTGCGCAGGGTTTATGATCATAATTTATTGTCTACAAGTTTTTGAGTTGAATATTATTAAAGTATTAAAATGTTAACTATTGCCTCAAAAAAATTATTTTGTGAAATATGGGGGCTTAGAGCTGAAATTATTCGGTTTTTGAAGCCAATTAATTGATCTCACAAATGAGATATTATAAGCTTTTGATAATTTTTGTATAACTGAGACACCTTGGGGGATGTAATGAAATATTTTTCATTCCAATCTAACAATAATTAGTTTTTTCAAAATATAGTTGTTAAACACTGATTTTCTTTGGTTTGAAAAAAATTATTTTTGAAATAATAATTGTTCGATTGCAATAAAAAATATGTAATTTCATTCCTCAAAGTGTCTTCTAGTAGTAGAAAAATTATCAAAAGTTTAAAATAACTCATAGGTAAGATCAATTGCCCCAAAACCGAAAAAAATCAAATTTAAACCCCCATTTGTCACAAAATAATTGGTAAAAAAATATTTTCGTAGCAATTGATAACATTTTAAAGCCTTGATAACATTCAATATAAGAAACTTGGAAAAAAATATTATCAAAATTTCTGCGCACAGGCTTACATTCAAATCAAAATTCATTAATTAAAATACAAACACAAAGTATTAAATTTATAGTGTAACTTAATTAATACAGAATATGTTTTATCAATAATAATTCTCACATATAGGCTATATCCCACTATAAAAAAAACCCTGCGCACAGCTTTATGCCTGAGGCAGCTCAACATTAAAGACGGTTTACATTGAAGACCGTTGGCGTTGGGGACCATTTTTTACTACAAATATTATTACCTACAGATCTGTGGTTTCAGTTTCTTTTTCTGGTACATTTTTGGCCTACTGTTTTTGTCGATGCCCTCAAGGTGCTGCCAGCCTTTTCAGTTTCTTTTTTGTCAAATTTCTTCCGAGTGTTTTCCTTGATACTCTCACGAAACTACCTAACCTGACATTGTTTATTAATAGCCCAGTGTCTGAAGGCTGGTACTGTTTGCAAACTAACAATATATCTCCTGCATTATTGAAAAGAATGTAGTGGACTGAGGTTTATAGGAAGCTGAAGGTGGGAATTATCACGAACTGAACCCTATCGTGTGGCAAGGGGAGGGGGGGGGGAATAAGTTGCGATCAGGAAGCCGACTGTACTTTCGTGAAGACAAGCACGGGGTACAAATAAGCTCTTCTTCGAGAAACCGCCTCCCACAGATCAGGAAAGAACTGCCCCTTCTACAATAACTTCCTACTGGATTCTCCTGGTATTTTTATTTTTATTATTTCTTTTTGTTCTTTTATATTTCTTATACTGTCCGTTTCTTCCATTTTCTTCTTTATATCATTCTTGATATTATTTTTAAAATATTATTTATGTGTCCAAAAAGGGTTTAGTACAAGAGAGGCCCTTTAGGTCTAGCTTCGCCAAACATAAAGGCAGTTAATCAATCAATCAATCTTTGTTCTTTCTCCTTTTTTTTTTTTTTTTTTTTTGGAGGATGAAGCCCACATAGGTCTGAGACCTGTGCGTGGGTAATGAGTTGGATGATGGTGATTGATGAGTTGGACCTACAGTTTTAGGTGGGTTCCGAACCACCGGGAAGTGATTTTACAGCAGAGAGCAGTGTCTTTTTTGCTGGCCAATCTAATCGGTCACCGTTACGAACAGGACCTACGAGAACGCAGCTTATCTCTCTGATTGAACAGATACCTGCTACGCCTCGCGGCTATCACTTCCCCAACTCCCCCTTGTCTTTCTTGTCCTACTCTTATTTTCCACCATTTTTTTTATATCCTCCTTTTTCTTTTCTCCTTATTTTTTCCTGCTTTATTTCTTCTTCTCCCTTTATTCCTCTTTCTTTATTCTCCTGTTTTATTTTTCATCCTTCTTCTTTTAAATCATTTTCTCATATTTGTCTTTAATTTTTCACCCACGTTTGCTGCTTCCTCCTTTTATGCCTTCTTCTATCCCACTATCACCACCTCCTTTTTCTTCCTATTTTCCTTATATTCTTCTTGTCCTCCTTTCTTTATCTTTTTACCCTTTATTCTTCTTTTCCTTGTTGTTCAACTTCCTACTCTTTGTCCTTCTTTTTTCAGATTCTTCCTCTTCCCCTTCCTCTTCCTCATCCTTTCCTCATCCTTTCCTCTTCCTCTTTCTCCTCCTCCTCCTCCTCCTCCTCCTCCTCCTCCTCCTCCTCCTCCTCCTATTCCTCCACCTCCTCCTTCTCCTCCTCCTTCTCCTCCTTCTCCTCCTCCTCCTGCATACTCTTCTTCCCCTCTTCTCCCTCACACCTTCTTAGTTCCTATTCCTCCTCCTCCTCCTATTCCTCCACCTCCTCCTCCACCTCCTCCTTCTCCTCCTCCTTCTCCTCCTTCTCCTCCTCCTCCTGCATACTCTTCTTCCCCTCTTCTCCCTCACACCTTCTTAGTTCCTATTCCTCCTCCTCCTCCTCTTCCTCCACCACTTCCTTCTCCAACACCACCTCCAACAAAACAATTATTCTTCTCTTTCTATTCCTCTCCTATTTGTCCTCATTATCGCCTTTTCTCCTCTTCCTTTCTCTTCTCTCTCTACGTTGTCACCCCCCCCCCCCCCCCCCCAGCTTGAACTCTACTAATTTCACTAACATTCTTCTCCTACTTCATCTTCTTGCTCCTTCTAATCTCTTCTCTTTCTTCACCCTTTTATAACCTTTTTCTCAGTCACTCTTCCTTTCATGCACACTTTTTTTTCTTGACACCTCCTTGTTCCCCATTTCTCCTCCATTTTATCAGGCCTTCTTTCTTTGGCGCTCCTCCTCTCACAATCCCCCTACCTCCTCCCCCTCACCTTACCTTACCATCCCCTCCCACCATCCCCTAACCAAACCATCCTCCTCACTTCTCAACAAACTAGCCAACCCCTCCCCTCCTCATAACCATCATTTGCACTCACACACACATTTTATCTATCATCAAGCATGGTTTACCCCCTGCCACAATATTCACCCCAACCAAAATATCTCACAAACCCCCCCCCCCCCCCCAACCACCGTTCAACCGCTGTCCAACAGTATCCTGAATTCCCGACACGTTCTATGACTACTTCCTTCTCTCTCCAACACCTCAGTTCCCCCCCCCCTCCCCCCCTCCCATCACTACCACTTTTCCGTTCGTTTGCAATACTTTGCGGAACGTGAAAAATATTGTTTCGAACGTTGGAACATACAGAGTGAAGCAGTGAGAATGTGGATGGTCGTTCCCCATTCAGCTAACATTAAGGCTCGAATAAACAAGCATTCCTTAAGGATTTCTTTGCTCAAGAGAGACTTGAGAAACATTTTAAGTATGCACGTGAAGTTGAATTGAAACTGTGTTCATTAAGTCGCGCACATCAAAGAGGTTGTCAAGTAATGTATTTTATTTGGTATTATTTATTTATTAGATATGAATTTGATATAAACAATTATAAACATTTTATAAACAATTGATATCATTTTACTTATATACTAACATATATACTTATATCCAACATTCTATGTCTTATGACATAATGTTCAAAATGGCTGCCTTGTTCATTAATACATGCATGAATTCGTTTTAGCACGTTTGTTGACACTTTGTGGAGTACGCCTACACTAATATTGTTAATCTCTGTTGTAATGTTCATTTTCAGTTCATTCAGTGTATGAGGCCTATTTTTTAAACCCTTCCTTTAAGACAACCCCACAGGAAAAAATCTGGAGGCGTTAAATACTGGTAAAATACTGTTCAAAAAGGAACACTCGTTTCTCTTGGGAAAATGACATGTTTACCTTATCGTAATCTAAAAAATACTGCAGAACTGTTGTAACCTGTACACACAATAATGGGCTTTACATCTGCTCTTGTATATTTTAAGTTTATTTAGTAATGTAGGCTAGAAAAAAGTTGCTCATTAGTCTTAAGACTAGATAGTAACAGTAAATATCACAAAAAAATCTGTTCTTTACATTACCAGTGGTGCTATCTTGCGGTAGCCACTAGAACTAATATAAAAAACCTACTATTTACAGACTCGTTTATTTGGATATGCGCGACTTAATGTGTCTTATCACAATTGTTGAATTTCTTCTTCCATTGCGAAGTGCAAGTATTAATTTAACGTATTGATGGCTTTTGTTCATATTTTTTTCACATATAGGCTATTATACTTTCTTTGTAGTGGCGAAGGTGATATTGTGGAAGGTATCCATAAAGAATAATAAGACGAAATTGTCACAACCATATTTATTAAATATGTTGAGAAACTAGTTTAATAAATAACTAGTCTAATAAATGTGGTTGTGACAATTTCGTCTTATTTTCAACATATATATATTATAGTTGCATTTTTGTGTTAAGAGAGCAAGCATGGGATTTCCTTGTGCTCTCATATTATATGTACTCATGTCAAATTTTTGGAACCGGTTTATTACGATTGTGAATATTATGATGAGGGTTTGAGAAACCCTCTCAATAAACGAATTAATAAATAAATAAACATAAGTTACTAAAAATTACGATTAGAGGAAATCATGGATAGAGCTAGGCCTAAAAGAGGTCTTGAAACCCTTTCATTGCCCGCTCTGTCCTCCACAGGCTGAGTGAAGAGCTTGAAAGGTGGCAATTGCAATTTTTCGAAAGCTCGTATCTCCTAAATATGAGTAGACTTTACAAATCTGATGGCATATTATTGAAGATCTCTTCAAGGACTATCATTCACCACAGTAAGAACCATTTGAAATATTCGAAGATTTCTGTTAAAAATCATAATGAAATAAGGAAATGCATTTTTTATGCAAAATAAATTCAATATTTTTATTATCAATAATATTTCATAATTATATTTTGTTTGTATGCGGATAAATTAGTAATATTTTTTGGAACACGTTTATTACAATTGTGAATTATGATGAGGTATTGAGAAATCCTCTCAATAATTCTAATTGCGTTATTATTGATCTATTTAAACACCCAAGATTAACGGAGGTAACCTTGCTTAGCCTACTAAAATTTTGTTCTAGACCTTTTATGGCTCTCCACTCTTTCAATCTTGGATCCATTTCAACAAGTTTTCTATAATTTTCATTTGTGTAACAGTTGAATTAAATCGTTTTATGTTTATTTTTTAAATTTTGTATTAATATATTCTCTTACAACTGATGATAATGCATTGAATCAACTGTGCAAATACAGTAAATGAATTTGAATTTGAATTTATATCTTCCTTCTCCTCCCTACATTTGCCAAAATGGAGAACTTTTCCTGCAACGTGAGTAACCACCCTACCTCGGCAATATTATCCACCATTTGAGAAACCCGCTTCCAATAAATCTAATTGCATGAATTGATCTATTTAAGCCTGCGAGATTAACACCAGGAGTAACCAGGATCAGTCTGTAATGAGAGTACAGTAATGCCAATTGCAATGTAGATTGTTGATACACCAGGCAGCAGAATGCAGCAAGAGGTAGACTATTGGATGATGTTTAAAGGGGATCATCGTCCAATAATTTGTATGTAAGGAGGAGTAGACTGTGTTTGTTGGCAATAGTGCAATAATGCACTTGAATCTAACTACAAATCGAACAGATGTGACATGTGACTCTCTCACTTGTCCTCTCTCTCAATTATCGAGGAAGAAGGAGTAGAAGAAGAGGAAAATAAAAAAAGAAGAGAAGGGGAAAGAGGGAAAAAGAAGGAGAGCAAAAAGGGGAAAATGAGAAGGTAGAAGGGACAGAAAAAAAGAAAAAGCAAAATTAGTAGAAGAAGAAAAAGTAGAAGAATAAAAAGAAGAACAAAGCAGGAAAAGATCAAAAGGAAGAAGAGAATGAAGTAATACGATAAGGAGGAGGAAGGTGTGAAGGAGGAAGAGGAGGAGGAGAAGAAGTAGATGGAAAAAAGAGGAGGAGAAGGAAGCGGAGAAGTAAGTGGAGAAGGTGATATAGAAAAAGTTGAAGATGGAGGAGGAAGGGCTGGAGGAGTAGGAGGAGAAGAAAGAGGAGGAGGAGCAGGGAGAAGGGAGCAGGAGAAGAAGAAGCAGAAGGAGTAGAAGGAAAAGAAAAAAAGAATGAGGAGGAAGAGGAGAAGGAGAGAAGGATAAAGTGAAGGAGGAGAAGCAGGAGCAGGAAGAAAAGCTGGATAAGGATGAGATGCAGGAGGAAGATGAGAGGCAGGAGGAGGAGGAAAAAGATATGGAGGAGAAGGGAGAGGAGCATGACGAGGAGGAGTAGGAGGAAAAGTAGGAGAAGGACGAGGAGTATGAGTGGGTGGAGGAGGAGGAGAAGGAGGAGGACGAGTAGGAGGAGGAGGACCAAGGAAGGAAGAGGAGGAGAAGCAGGAGAAGGAGCAGGAGGAGGTGGATGAGGAGTAGGTGCTGTAGCAGGAAGAGGAGGAGGCGAATGAGGAAGAGTAGGATGAGGAAGGGTGACGAAGAAGAGGATGGTGGAGTAGGAGTCGAAGGGAAAAGAGGAGGAAGTAGGAGAAGTAAGGAGGAAGAGGAAAAAAGGAGTAGATGATGAGTGGGAAGAAGGAGAAGAATAAGGAAAACAGGTGTTTAATTGCAAGAGTGCAATAATGCATCAAAATTGAATATGGGGGATAATATATGTGATACATCTCCTTGCCTTTCTCTCACTCACACTCATTGCCTCTTGGGCTCCCTCTTTAACCACACTCACTCATTCAATACTTTACTCACCCACATTGACTCCCTCACCCACATTCTCACAATCCCTTTCTCTCCTCTCACACTCCCACTTACACATTCTGTCTCTAACACTCCCTCTCTCTCACTCTCTCAGCTCTCAGCTCTCAGTCCCACCCGGATATTATCCGATACGAATATCTTTCGGACTGCATGCGCTCTCACGTGCAAATCAACAGCTTTCATATTGACAAACATCAAAAGCGCGCCGACAAATGAAACGTCAGTCAAGGGTCATCAAGGGTGGTTCGAGGGTAGCGGTCACACGCAATGTCTAACGTTCAGTCGCTGCCGCCGACCACTCAGTGTGTACGGTCCTTTTTTCAACAATCATTGAACACGCTCTCTCATCAAATAATATCAACTTGTCAACGAATCGTTAATTTTATTGACGACAGGAGAGGATTTACGAGCTGGTGTTTGTGCTTCTCATTTGTCAGCTGATTCTGTTCAAACGAACTGATATTCTAGGGATCTGAAAAATATTATTTTATAAGCTTCGAGTTAATTGTTACACTATCTCTGTAAATCTTTCGGAAAAAATGAATTAGGAGTCAAGAACCCTTCTACCCCTTTATAACGTTATGCAGGACTAGTCATATTGTTAGCAGTACTGTACAATGTTTTTAGTCTTTAAAATCGGTTAAGAGCTCAAATAAGCACGTAGAATTGTCAATAATTGAAGAATTTCGACATTCGTTCAATCTCATAACTCAAGGTATTAAAGCGGTAACAAAGATAATATTCTATATAATAAGACAGAGTAGGTGTATACATTTAATAGGTTCAATTTGAAAAATCTACCTCAAATCCTGTTGCAAAGCATGGATAAACCACTAGTTGACAACAATAACTAAAGAATTTTGACTTGTATTCAATCTAATACCTGAAGGTATCAACGTATTTTTAATCTTGATTGATCAATTAAACCAAAAAATTTCAATTCTTTATTATTGCCACAACTTTAAAAAACAAAACAAATTGAAGTTTTATTAACTTAATGTTAATAAATTAATACATGAATAAATGAATAATGAACAAATAAATAATGTTTTTGGCACCAACCAGCAGAAGGAAAAAAAACCTTAGTTCTAGAACATAGAAAATTTCATTTTATACATTATTTTCTAAACATCAAAGATTGATGAACAATTGATAAAGATAAGCTATGAACTCCTGGGTCCTTTTTGTGAGGGTGACTGACTGGATTGGCCAGTGAAAAATACTCTGATCTCTGTTGTAGAATCACTTCTTGGTGGTTCGGAACCCACCTTAAAATGTTGGTTCTACTCACCATTCATTATTGCCCAACTCATTATCCAAGCACAGGTCTCAGAACTATGTGGGCTTCATCCTCCAAAAAAAGATCAATACTATTTCCAGTACTTGTCAGGTGGTTAGGAACCCACTTAAAACTGCAGGTCCAACCAATCACCAATCACCATCATCCAACTTTCAACCCAAGCACACAGTTTAATACTATTTCCAGCACAAAATCTTGATGGGGTGTTTAAGATCCAAAAGAAAGCCGTTAGGTGTATAGAAAGAGTAAATGAATTAGATTCATGTAGGCCGTTGTTCAAGAGACTTGGTCTCCTTACTGTATCCTGCTTATATGTGTATGAAGCTACTTTATATGTAAAAACGAATGAAATTAACCAAAATCTTAACGTACATGATTATAATACAAGAAGCCGAGGAGAGAATTACTTGGTGAGTCACAATAGTAGCTTATTCAAACAAAAGCCTAGTTATATTGGTAGGAAATTCTACAACAAGCTACCGCAGTTTTTGAAGAGTCTTGAAAATTTAGAAATATTTAAAAAACAATTGAAAATTTTTAGTTGATAAAGCTTTTTATAGTGTACAAGAGTTCCTTTCACATCAAAATTAAGCCTCACCTCAACTAATTGATATAGTAATTATGGTATCTAGTGTATAATTGTTGATCTGACTTGTCTTATACTCCTTAACTGGAGTCTCCAAGACGTAATCTACAAAAAAAAAGTATTTGTCAGGTGGTTAGGAAACCACCGAAAACTGTAGGTCCTATCAATCACCGATCAACATCATCCAACTCATAACCCAAGCACACAGTTTAATACTATTTCCAGTACTTGTCAAGATATAAAATGCCATCATACATTATTTTCTGAACAATAACTCAAAACAGAGCCACATTTTAGAGAGCAGGTGAAGGGAAAGGGGTGAGGGGAGGTTTTTAACAACAGCAAAAAGATACGGCACGATATTTGTCTAGAAGTGCAGTGCCGTATCACATTTACCACAAGCGCGAGGTGTGCAGATGAAGTTAAAAGAGTGTGCCCTGCGAGGCAAAGACAGGTAAGCTATAAAACGTGTGTGACTGCTGTTTGAGGTTGGCGCCAAAATTCAAGTTTAGCGCGGGATAAGCGATTTGTTTTATTTCGCCATCTACAAACAACGCAACGCAACATGCATGAGCGTAAAATGTAAGCAGGCTGCGTAATACGATCAGGGTTTGGATGGATGCTGTGACTCTTACAGTGAGACGAAGTGAGAGAAGGTGATGAAGGGTTATGAGTGGGGAAAGAAGGTGAAGGTGTGAGAGTGATTAGATTAGATTATTTAATTTATTCATGTAGATTACAAAATGCAGTCTTAGATTCTAGATTTTGATAGTTAAAAATATAAATAGATAAATAAGTTTATTTGTTGCGAGCGCACGCTCATACAAAGTAGTTGCATTTGAGATACATTTTATATAATCTACACATACAATACCATTAATTGATTAAATTTAAGCACGATCAGTAGCAGGTCTGTTCAATCACATAGAGATACTGCGTTCTTGTTAAGACCTGTTTGTAACGGTGACCGATTGGATTGGCCAGCAAAAAAGACACGTTCTCTGCTGTAAAATCACTTCCCGGTGGTTCGGAACCCACCTAAAAGTGTAGGTCCCACTCATCAATCACCATCATCCAACTCATTACTCACGCACAGGTCTCAGACCTATGTGGGCTTTATCCTCCAAAAAAAACTGAATATATAATAATACTATTAACAGGACTGTCACCCAAAAAGAGAAATAACGCTTTTTTGTATGTATCTACCTTGTAGATTTAGCTCTTCTTATAGTTAATATTTTATAGTGACTCTATGAAATGACAACAATATGATTATGACTCCTATATGAGTACTATGCATGACTACAGATTTAAGGACTCCTAGTAAAAAGTATAAGTAAGTGTTCTATGGATTTTACAAAGCTAAAGCTAAATTCAACGATGTGAATATATCAAGGATATATTCCAATATATTTCTGTTGTTTGCCTCACAAAATAACTAACAAGAAGTGAAAGAATGAGGAGAGGAAGAAAGGTGGGGGAAAAGAAGCCGATGACGATAAATAGTAATTAGAAGAAAAAGAAAAAGTTCACGAGTGTAGGTACCTGGGGGTAAAAGATCGTTGAACAAGTTGGTGGAAGAACAGGAACAACTTATGATTTTGGAATGTGTGCGCTATGGGAATACCGCAATATCATCCTGAGCATAAATTACATGTACTTGCTGACCAAAAAGTGAAAATGTTACCCCGAAAAAAATTGTGTACACAATATTAATTAGCGCGTGCTGCTGCGGGTAGTAGAAAAAGTAAGGGTTGTAAAACAGGAGGTGCAGAGGGGAAAGATAGGTACGTGCTGTGTGTATATGGTTCACAAATCCCCCCCACGCTTTTGTACTGCTCCCCTTTCAGTATTTCACCCCCTCAAGCCTCCCCCAGTTTCCGGCTAGCAAAGATAAACGGTGATTCTTTCAGGCGTGGAATAATTCATGGCTTACTCGCGATCTATTAGACCAACCCCTTCCACTGCCTCCTCGATCCTCGCATCGTCCCGGCGCTCTCTGGAGAAATCTGCCTGAACTTTGATCGTGTCCACCATGCCCCCTCTCTTTATATCATCTCTATTCCTTCTCTTTATCACTCTCTTCTTTCATATGTCCTTTTCTTCCACGTCGTTTTTCACAATCAGTCCTGAAAAATATCCATCAGTCTCCCTCGCCGACTTGTGGCACTCATAAGTCAACACAATACTTTATATTTCATGTGAACCTACGTGAATATGAAAGAAATGCTACCTGACAATATTGTAAACTTTGAAAATAATAAGCTGTGAGTTTTTTTGTGGCCTGGGGAGAGAGATTGCGCTTCGCAAGTCATCTACGGTGCATATTATGATTTACATGATGGCTATGAAGAGTTTTTGGAGATGTATTACTTGTTTATTCAAGCCTAAAATACCCTCTGGTTTATAGAGATATTTCAATATTAAAGGATATTGACTTTACTTCCATATCCCGTCTCATGGATATCGTCTTTTCCATAGCTGTATCAACACTAATTTATTCTGCGATGTTTTCCATGACGAAATACTTAATGAACAATCTAATATTAAAACTGTCACTTTATTTCACTTTTATATAATGTTTTACTCACAAATATTGGAGATGCTTGAGGAGTGCATTTCACTTCTGGAAAAAAAGGCTGACGAAGCTTTTTTTCAGAAGTGAAATGCATTCCTCAAGCATCTCCAATATATGAGAGTAAAACATTATATAAAAGTGAAATACAGTGTCAGTTTTAATATTAGATTACTAATTTATTTGTTTTTGACTTTGGTTATTTTATAACTTCTTCCGTTTAATTTCTTCATGAGCTGTGCGTGGGTGAATTATGATAAGGATTAATTATTAATTCTGTGAATTATTAATTAAGATTATAATTACGTGAACTATGATGAAATTATTTTTTTCAGGATAAAGTCTACATAAGTCTGAGTCCTGTGCGTGCGTAATGAATTGTATGACGGTGATTAATAAGCTGGACTTACAGTTTTAGGTGGGTTCCGAATTGGTTTTACAGCAGAGTACAGAGTCTTTTTGCTGGCTAATACAATCGGTCACCCTTACAAAGAGGTCTTAAGATTTCGGAGCTCATCTTTCTCTGACTGAACAGATTCCTGCTACGACTCACGGCTATTATTTATTAGAATGTTATTATTTATTATTTTTAGAATATTTTTAGAATTATTTTTTAGAATAGTTACATCAACTAGATTACTGTAATCTGTAATGAGATGGAATTCAGGGGTTCTCAATATTTTTCAAAGACAGTACCCCAAAAGGAAAAATTAAAATTTTGCGTACCCCCTTGTTATCGGGTGGATGGTTGTTTGGGGGGGGGGGGGGCGTTTAAATAGAAAACACAATATATTCGGAGATATATTTAAAACGCATTACAACGAATTAATGAGAAGGATGAACTTGCTCCTTTTTACATAGTTCCTCAATGCCCCCCGCGGCTTGTCCTGCTGCCAAGCTGCGCTTACTATTATCATTATTATTTGTGATTTGATTGACAGTCATACATGACATGATGTATTAAATGCTTAGTTGTAAGTTTTCAGGATTGCAATTAATATTATTGACGATATTCAACTTTGTAATGTTCTATCTTATTCTGTGTTGAATAAATAAATATTCTATTCTACAAGATAGTGAGACAAACCTATTGCACCGGCTGGTTCCAAGAAACTCGACCACACAAGTATTCCATTATTAAATTATAACCTAGCGTGATTACGAAACGGGAAGAAATAATAATTTTTTATTTTTTTATTAATCCGCCCTGCGTACCACCTGAAAATTTTCGTGTACCTCCAAAGGCGTACCACAGTTTGAGAACCCCTGATTGGATGATGGTGATTGAAGAGTTGGACCTACAGTTTTAGGTGGGTTCCGAACCACCGAGAAGTGATTGAAAACAGGGAACAAAATCTTTTTTGCTGGCTAATCCAATCGGCCACCCTTACCAACAGGTCCCAAGAGTTCGTAGATTATATTTATCTGACTGAACAGATACCTGCTACGACTCACGACTATCGCTTATTTTTGGAATCTCTCCCTTATTTGTAACACCAACTAGACTACTGCAATCTATGAAGCAGAGAACCAAAAATGCATCTCTAGTTTGTTTTGTGGATTAAACAGGTACCTTGTAGGGCTTCTGTCACCGTTGCAGTACTAAAGGGTATCCCGGTGCCCTTAACAATGTGTAGCCAAGCGAACGGGTCCAGTCCTGGGGTCAGGGGGCTTTCAGGTGGGGGTTTAGGGGTGGAATCAAGTGCGGTATGTCTGCGGCCATCTCTCCAAGTCCGCTAGCGACCGCTTCAAGAGAGCCCTAGTCCCTTTACGACCTTCTGTGAACCCCGGGCGCTTGCTCATTTAAAACCCACCTCGTCACCATTCAACATAGTACACACACACACACACACACACACACACCTAGTCCTTGTTTCTACGTGTGGTGCATTACCTCTCCACGCCTACCCACCCATTTCTTCTCTAAGCTTCAGTGACCAGTCGCAAATTCATTACAAGAAATCAATGGCTGTGTTCAAGGGAGCAATACAGTTCACCAATGAATAGAATTTTACCGAAGACTCAGACGCCTGATTGGTCTATTCAAATTTTTAATCGTCTTTCAACTTGAACACTTACCGGTTACCGGTGAGGCTACCAGGAGCTCAACCAATATGTTGATATTCACCAAAATGTTCATATTTTTTAAGCAAATTGACTTTGCAATATTAGGCTAGCGTTGGTGCATCTCATTATTTCACACTTGTTCAGGTAGAATAATGTTCAGAACAATGGGTGGTGTGAATAAAGTTTTTTTTTGTAGATTACGTCTTGAAGACTCCAGTTAGGGATTATAAGACAAGTCAGATGAACAATTATACACTAGATACCATAATTACTATATCAATCAGTTGAGGTGAGGCTTGATTTTGATGTGAAAGGAACACTATAAAAAGCTTTATCAACTAAATATTTTTTCAATTGTTTTTTAATATTTCTATATTTTTAAGACTCTTTAAAAACTGCGGTAGCTTGTTGTAGAATTTCCTACCAATATTGCTTTTTGTTTGAATAAGCTACTATTGTGACTCACCAAGTGATAATCTCCTCGGCTTCTTGTATTATAATCGTGTACGTCAAGATTTTGGTTAATATCATTCGTTTTTACATATAAAGTAGCTTCATACACATATAAGCAGGGTACAGTTAGGAGACCAAGTCTCTTGAACAACGGTTAGTACTTGGAGTAAAGCCCTTATTCTACAGATTCACTATCCAAATAACAAGAATCCCAAGCACCGAGTAAAAAAATATGAGATAGTCAGCTGACTCAACTTTATTCACAACACCCATTATCGTTACAACACTTCTCAGGCCTTTATTATGTAGAGCCACTGCAGTCGAGGCTGCGAGCCAAAATTTAGGTTGAATTACATCAGCTGAGCGTCTGACCGAGTTCAACAATGTCAAAGTACATAAAGGCATTAACATGTTTAGAAACATCAGCTGATTTTTTAATCAAATTTTCCCGGCTGATGTAATTTATCCTCAATTGTGGCTCGCGACCGCGACTGAAGTGGCTGTGTATAACAAGAGGAAAAAAAATAAAAATAAATAGAATTAAAAAAAAATAAAAAAAAGTAATAAATAATAAAATAAAATAAATAAATTAGAGGAAAAGACCTATCTTAGGAATACCATGGATGGGAATAGGCTAATACTGGTCTAACAACATTGAACATTCACAAAAAATTAAGGTCACAAGCAAAGAGGTAAAGATTGCGAATTACTGCTGGTGGAAGATTTAAAAATATATTCTAGAAGTTACTTGGAAACCAAAAATATTTTTATGGTCATTTCAGCTTGACCCAAAATCAACGACTTTTGGAAATTAATTAGATAAGTAGTTCTCAAGAACTACGTTGCCTGGAAAGTTTGGTAGACACTTATTTATTTGAGACACTATGAGTAATTTTAGCTTTTTAACTAAAAAATTAAATTAAAAAAATTAAAAATAAACATTATTAATTATTATTTATTTAATTAAAATTAAAGTAACATGTGGAGCTTGCAGGGTTTATCGCAGGAGGTACAAAAATCGATCACTTCTTGAATTTTGTATAAATTCTTCCTCCAGTTTTCAAAATCCTCCCCATGTTACGCCCAAAATTTTCATTATTTTTAGATTTTGCGTTTTCCAAAGTTTTGGTCCGAATTTAATGATTTGGAAAATATAACTTTATTACCGTTTCTCTAGTACGCTAACATGTGGCATAAAATTTTCAAGTTTAGACTCTAGCCTCATCTAAATTTTCAAGTTTAGATGAGCAACAAGTACAAATTTTGTCACTACCACTATATTTTCATTACCAACACAAAGAAAATTAATATTAATTGGCCTATATTACAAATGCAATAATAAAGATCATGCTCTGTTATATGATAAATAGCCAGAAGTAAAATACAGTATTTCATTTGCCAAAGCATAGAACCCCTCAGGCCTATACGCTAACTATATCTTCATCATCAATCCCTCTCTCACCAACTCATCCTCTCTTTCTCTCACTCTCTGTCTATTTTACAGCTATCTTTCTTTGTCTTCACTTTAATTAAGTCAATGTTAGTGTCCCAAAAGTCTAATGTCGACGCCATTGCGATCTAGCCAATGCCAGTGTGCTCTCCCTTCAAGACGTTGTAAGTTTAATTTTGTAGCTGCGTGCAGTCATGAAGGCCGTGCTACTTACTGCATTCTGCTTCCTTCCTATTTCATTTCTTTGCTTCTGCTTCTCTAGTTGTTACCGTCGTCTTCTTCTTCTCCGTAATCTACTTCTAATTATTCCTTTTCTTCTTCTTCTGTTCCTCCTGCTCCTCCTCTTCCTCCTTCTCCTCCTCATCCTCCTCCTCCTCCTCCTCCTCCTCCTCCTCCTCTTCCTACTCCTCCACCTCCTCCGTCTCCTCTTTCTTCTCCTTTTTTCTTCCTCTGCACCATCTTCTTTCTTCTCCTTCTCCTTCACCTCCTCTTGCTACTTCTCCTCTTTCTTCTCCTTCTTTTTTCTTCCTCAGCATCTTCTTCTTTCTTCTCCTTCTCCTTCTTTTTTCTTCCTCAGCATCTTCTTCTTTCTTCTCCTTCTCCTTCTTCTACTCCTTCTCCTCCACCAACATTTCCTCTTTCTTTTTCCTTAGGATTTTCTTCTCTCCCACTTCCTCCTCCTCCTCTTTCTCCTTCGTTTTTCTTCCTTAGCAGCCTCTTTTTCTCCGTATTCTCCTTCTCCTTCTTTTTCTTGTCCTCGTTTATTTTTCAAGCTTTTCTTTTTCTTCTCGTTTCCCTCCTTCTCCTTATTCTTGTCCTCCTCATCCTTCTTCTCCACCTTCTCCTTCTTCTTCTTCTCATCATACGACTCCACCTACCCCTCCTCCTTCTTAACTATTTTTTTCTTCTCATTTTCCTTCTTCCTTAGCATCTTCTTCTTTCTCATTCTTCTTTTTGTCCCCCTCTTTTTTTTTACTCTTATTATTTTTCTTCCTCTCCTCTTCCTCCTTTGACTCCTCTTTCTTCTTTCTCCTCATCTCCTTCTCTCTCCATTTCTCCTACTTTTTTTCTTCTTTTCCTTCTCTCCTCGTTGTTGCTCCTGTATCAAGTAACTATCATCATCATCATCGTCATTTTCTTCTTTTTTCTTTTCTTGTTGCTTCTCCTACATCGAGTAACAATGATCATCATCAACAATATCATCATCATCATCATCTTCTCTCCTTCGTTTTCTCTTCCTTCCTCTTCTTCTCCTGTTCTTATCCTTTTTTTACTTTTTCTCCTCCCTCTCCTCGTTTTCCTCGTTTTCCTCCTTCTCCTCCTTGTCCTCCTTCTCCTCCTTCTCCTCCTTCTCCTCCTTCTTCTCCTTCACCTTCTCCTCCTTCTCCTCCTTGTCATCCTTGTCCTCCTTGTCCTCCTTGTCCTCCTTGTCTTCCTTCTTCTCCTTCTCCTCCTTCTCCTCCTTCTTCTCCTTCACCTTCTCCTCTTTCTCCTCCTTCTCCTCCTTCTCCTCCTTCTCATCCTTCTCCTCCTACTCCTCCTCCTCCTCCATCTCCTCCTTCTCCTCCTTCTCCTCCTTGTCCCCCTTGTCCTCCTTCTCCTCCTTCTTCTCCTTCTCCTCTTCCTACCCACCTCCCCATTCTCCTCCTCATTCTCCTTCTCCTCCTCCTTCTTCTTCCCCTCCTCCTTCTGCTGTTCTTATAATTTTCCTTTTTATTCTTCTCCTCTACCACATTTTCGTCTTCAATGTTCATAATTAATCTGCACACCATTTCTACATTGGCTGTAGTGTATTATTAAATGTGTGATCACTGTCACAGAGTTAATTTATTTCTTAACTAACTCCAATGTTATTACTATTAATCCTCTAGGAGTTCGGCCATTGCGATGGGAGCAGCCGGTTGAAATCGTAGCATGCTTTTAATGAAAATTTATCAATCTTGAAAAACTGATTAAGCGTGGGCCTGCAATATTTAGAGGCCATCGCAACTCTTGATTTTATGACTTTTGTTGGAATGTACTGCCTAAAATTTAATAAAGAAAGTTTTCCTGTAATTCAACATTTCATGTCATTCCTATTTCGGGAAATTGGAGATTCTAGAGATTTATTGTCACATCATATAATTTACAAAGTTAGGTATTATTAAGCATTTTCATTTTATAGAATACAAAGAGAAGTATGAAGCTCCTCCATTCGTAAGATCCGCTATATCTATATCCTAGTATAAATATACCAAATAATATAATATAGCCTAGCAGCTCCTTCCATTCTCAAGATTCAGTATATTCTAATAATATAGTGATCTAGGTATAAATATACTTAATATATATATAAAGTTATATGAATAAATATAGTGATAATAGATTTAGTATTACGAATATATGAAGATGTACAGTGATTTAGTATATCTTTCAATAATAGAGTTATTAAATAATTTATTTGTTGAAATATGTCACGGAAAGCTCGTCAATGTGTTAATAAAAAATAATAGTTCAAATTGATGCCATTTTTATGAATAAAGATTGCTGAGATTAGTTTGGGATTTTCACAAAAAAAATATTTAAAGTTAAACCATCAAGAAGCAATACAAAGACAAAAAAGATAATTGATTAGTTTTTTGATAATTGTTTAGATTTGTAATCATTGTCTGACAGTTAGTTTGATTTTGAAGTGATTTTCTAATGCTATTATTATTATTATTATAATTATTATTATTATTAATACAGTTCTTTATTAATTTTCAAAAAAACTAACAAGAAACAGAGGATCCGTCAATACAAGCTAGAATAACCGATGCTTTCTGTGTTGGAAGGTTATTACTGAAATTATTCTTGAAGTATCTTGTTTAGGAGTATTAAGAATAAACAATCGGGAAATTTTCAATGAATGCTATCAGGAAGTCAGACAACATAAATGGCCCTTGGACGTTTACACAACCCCGCCTGGCCAATTTTATCAATTAAATGTATTTTTCTTCAAATGATAATTTTATTAGTAAAATAACGACATATATATTTTTTATTATTTGATTTAACACCTATAAGCTATATTATAGTTAGGAACTATTTATTCTATCCTAATTTTACTAAGTAAAGGCATTAAAATCATATAATAATTAGTTTTATCTACGACCATGTCATAATGTATACATTACAGTTTCACAATTGATGAAAACAGCTGTCTTTTCGAAATGCTTTTTGAAACCCGTTGCATAATGAGCTCATTATAGTACAGGTTCTACATTATAACACGGGTTCTGGACCAATCAGAAGCATTTTTGATGGAATCAATATCGTAATAATTCAATATTGTGAAACTATCAGCTGATTTGATTAAACTGCTACACCAGCTGCTTTAACCTAACAATCTACTATAACTTCACGTATTTGAGATGAGAGGTTAGGTATCTCTGACATTCACAGGTAAAATGAAATTGTCTTAAATGTATACTAGTGGTCGTAGATAAAATAGTGTATGCAACGATTTTATTTGGCCATTAAAGCACTCGTGAGATATTTATAACACTCGCATTCGCTCGTGTTATAACTTACATCTAACTCGTGTCTTAATAAGGGTTAAAATAAAATCGTTGCATAGACTACTATTAAAATTTATAATAAAATTTAAGTAATATTTCCTTCCTTAAATATTTCAAATTACATTTTTTTTCTGGAGGATGAAGCCCACATAGGTCTGAGACCTGTGCGTGGATAATGAGTTGGATGATGGTGATTGATGAGTTGGATCTACAGTTTTAGGTGGGTTCCGAACCACCCGCAAGTGATTTTTTACAGCAGAGAACTTGTTTTTTTTGCTGGTCACCGTTACAAACAGGACCAACGAGAACGCACCTTATCTCTATCTGATTGAACAGATACCTGCTACGGCTCACGACTATCACTTCCCTTAAATGCATTTCCTCCTCTTCACATTTACATAACCCTGCCAGGTCAAATCAATCAATAACATTTATTTTTTCTTCAAATGTACAAGTAAAGTTACAAAAAATAGTTCAGTAAAACAGCAAAATATATAATAGAAATTAATTAATATATCCTTCCTAAAATACTTCAAATGTATTTTTCGACTTGAATTTTTGCACTACCGAACTAAGCGTCTAAATTGTAAGTTCTCTACTACTGTACTTAGTTTTAACACTTTCCGCACAAGGCGTCTAAATGTTACGCCGTTGTATGTTACAAATATCTACGACGTTCACTGTTATGAAACTCACTGATTAAAATTTAAGTCGTTAGTTCTAATAGAAAAGTTGATTTCTTTCGAAATTTGCCAGTATGTATGGTTCTACGCAGCAATATATTGCACGGAAAATATTAAATTCTGGTGAAGGCCGTGAGTGGAAGATTTTGTTGGTGTTGGTGGTGCCCGGGGGGGGGGGGGGGGTAAATGAGGGTGCCCCTCGAAGGAGGGGGCAAGGGGGGTGGCTGGTGGACCAAATTGCGATGGCAGGGACATGGCGGCTTCCCAAGCCGGGTAAATTATTGCAACCACCACGACAAACAAGAAAATGAAAATACAGAAAGAAAAGCTGGAAAAGCTCCTTGTTTGAAGGAAGGTTTATGGACCGAGAAAAGACAGCAGGAACCTAGTATAGAGTAGTCTATGGCCGGGCGGTCATCGTCCATCCAGATTAGAAAAAAACTAGATGATAGGTGATAGTCTGTTCTCGAATTTACGGTGTTTTCAACAGAACAAAAGATTGAAATGAAATGGTACAATCCTACGAATTACTTAACAGTTCCTTGATCAAAGTACAGTTTTGAAATGCACATAATTCAAATGACAATATAATATTATTAATATTAATAATAATAATAATAATAATAATAATAATAATTTTTCAATTTTTTTTTTCAATTTCAATTTCAATTTATTTCTCTCAAGATACAAACAGTTTCATATACACACAGTGCAATTATTTCTCTTCTAGCTATAAGCTATTTGAAGAGAATTACAATGTAATTTGCAATAGAAATAAACAAATACAACAATAGTAATTAAGGTACACTCATTTCCTAAATAAATATAATTATAATCCCTTTTCTTCCAATAATGATGGGAATATTCATGAACGTAATATCCATAACAATTTTCTACGTAACTCTATTTATACTTATGTTTCTACGCTATCCAACACTTCCTCATCGTACCGACAATGCTACTTTCTTGCAATCTCTAGATGGCATTGTTCGTTGATAGCTAGTGCCCAGTGACCAGTTCTACACAATTAGAACAACCTTAACCTAAAAGTTTACATTTTAAAGCAAATATGTTTTTACTTTCATTAAGAAATCTCAGCCCACCAGAACATTAAATTATCAGTACATCATTTTTTTATTAGAGTTATGAATTATTTGATTGAATGTATAAAGAAAGAGTTTTGATAATCGAGAATCGTAATGTGACAGTATTACAAATGATTGTAAGTACTCATTCACATTCTTGCATTCCACATTTTTATTAAAAGTATCAATTTCATTTCAAAAATGATGTATTGGGTTTAATGAGCCCCCAATTTTTCATGAGATAAGAATATTGGCACCATCTTTCGAGCATTTTTTCTCGGGTCATCTTCAGCGAGACCCGGCCGCCGATACGACTGTTCCGGTCCATTCTCCGGCCCATTGTTGTTGACTTCGGTCCCGGATTTTGGTTTCGAAAAAATATGGCCGCCGTAAATCAAACTGCAGCCCTTTTTGGAAATTTCATAAAAAGATGAAGATAGTTTATCAATGCGGCTGGCGATAAGAGTGCCCCCCTACTCCCCGCTCCACTAGCTCTGCCCAATACATTGGCCGACATTTTGCTTTCTATACATTCAAGTGAACGGCAAACGATTCGCAACCTCCCCCCCCCCCTTTCCCCCCCAATATCCCCCCCTTTCCCCCCAATATCCCCCCCCCCCACGGCCCAACAAGAACACTTTCAATAACGTAGTAGGCACTGAATATTCTATGGCTCATTCCAGTTCATTATTTCCGGTTCTTGTACAATGATAAGTTACAAAATATTGTTCTGCTTGGTGAAGACTCTTTTCTGGTCCTCGATTGTCGCAGTTCTACCTCTTTCCTTATCAACATAGCCTCTTAAAATGAAGTTCCAATAGCGTCATTTTGTTCTACAGTTGGTTTTGAGTGTTTTAAGTATGCTGATCAACATAACAACAGAAGAAATATAAATCTTTAGTTATTCAGGAAAGTGTTACAATTTTTATCAAACAGCTAAATGTCGAAATTGTGATTGTCACAATTCCACATTTCTCTCTTATCAACATAACCTCTCAAAATAAAGTTCTAATAGCGTCATTTTGTTCTACAGACGGTTTTCGGCCATGTTCTCAAGTATTGGAAATTAACATAAGACAAAAACAGAAGAACTATAAACCTCAAGTTATTTAGGAGGGTGTGTACATTTTTTATTAAATTGCTAAATGCCGCAATTGTGATTGTCACAAATCTACATTTATTTCTTATCAGCATGGCCTCTTGAAAGACAGTGCCAAAAGCGCCATTTTGTTCTATAGCCAGTTTTCGTCCAAGTTTTTAAGTATTGGTGATTAACATAATACACAAACAGAAGAACTATAAATCTCAATTGTTCTAAGAAGGTGTTATACAACTCTCTTTGGTATTAGAAGGGAAATAATTATTTTTTGTTAAGTCATCTCTGTTGAAAATAGTTTGAGAAGTTCGGACATTCTTATTAAATCTATTTCAAATCTATGAGAACAGTAATTATCGATATCCTAGTCTGTATTCCAATAAATTTTCGTTTTTTATGAAAAAATAAATTTGTAGTTTTGTTTTTATTACGAGCTCGTAGAAAATCTATGAGGACCAGTTAAATGGATCAAATACATTTTAGCAATTCTAGAACCAAATATCGGCTTCAGGTGAAACGAGCTGGAATCTTTATCAGACAACTAATTCCTTCAACAATTCAGAAACAAACTTCAATAATAACGGGATATAGGCTTCAGGTAAACTGAACAAAATTCCTCATCAGACAACAGAATCCTCCAACGATTCAATTTTAACAATTAATGCGCCACAGCGCAGTTGGTTGGGGCGTCGCAACTTCAGCTTGCTGTCGTTTAAGTGATCGTGGGTTCCAATCCCGCTCCACCGTCAGGCATTTATATGTTATCATTCACCTCATTACCCACGCACAAGTCTCGGACTCATGTGGGCATCATCAGCAATAAAAAAAAATAAAAATAAAAAACAAGCTTCATTCACACAATTTATTAATCACAAAAATATCTTTATAGAATCACTACCGTAGATATATCATATCTAAATCTTCCGTTACACAAAAAACTACCGCAAAGGAGCACTGGGAAAAATCATCAAACCCCACACTTTTTTTTTAGGATAAAGCCCACATAGGTTTCAGACCTGTGCGTGGGTAATGAGTTGGATGATGGTGATTGATGCGCTGGACCTACAGCTTCATGTGGTTTCCGAACCATCAAATTTTAGAGTATTTTTTGCTGGCCAATCCAACACAAAGAGAGCCCAGGTGATCGTAGCTTATCTCTATCTCAGTGAACAGATACCTGCTACGGCTCACGGCTATCACTATATAAAAATATCATAAACAGATCTTTTGATACACGAATAACTATCGCGCCGGAAGAAGTCCTAAGAAAGAAGTACGAAAGAAGTATCACTGAAGAAGTGCCTATGTGACAGCATAACCTCAAAATAATATAAAACCAGCATAAATTTATTTCTCGTTACATGAAGAACTATCGTAAAAGGAGCTCTGAAAAAGTCCAACCAAGTTTATTTGAGACTGCAAGACGCCGTAATTTAGCAGTGAATGCACCCTTTGATTCCAACAAGGGTTTCACCTTTGTTTTATTCAAGCCTGTGAGAAGATTAAAAAAAACCGCACGTTTACTTCTCAGATCTGTCCCTTGTCTACAGTAATGATTAATTTAGAGGGGAACAAAAACAACAACAACAAGAAGAAAAATAACAACAAGAGAAAAAACAGTAGCAACCAAGGGCTACAACACCAATTCATTGCGTGTTTATTTCACAGTCAACAAATCAGTGCGAATAATAGATGCTTGTTAGGAAAGGGTCAGCTGTGGTGTCTCATGGGAAATGTATCTGGTTTGTGCCGCATTTTTGTAAATATTTGAATTTCCCGCCGCCAGAATCTACTGCACCTGGCCAGCACACAAGATACGTGTGAAATGAATTTCACAATCAATTCCCTTCGCCATTCATTTTATTCTCTCGCTCTCTCACACAATCTCACCCACACACACACACTCTCTCTCTCTCTCTCTCTCTCTCTCTCTCTCTCTCTCTCTCTCTCTCTCTGTGTGTGTGTGGGTGTGTGTGTGTTCCTATAATTTCATCGTGTTGAAAATTTAAATTTCACTTCACCGTCGCGGCGCCGTTTCAATTAGATTTGATGAGCTTTAAAGCTCGCCGTTGATTAAAAATTAAATTATACAATTAGAGATGTTGGTTGCAGCAGTTAGATTTAATTCTGAAAGGCGAATGCTGTAATTTAATCGCGATTCTTCATTAATTTCGAACATGGCCGCGATCAATGTAATTGTTATCACACAGTAGGCCATAGTGTAATACTAGCTAAATTTATATCTGTATAGTTGGACAGCTAGATATATATTTTTATCGGTTCATAAGAACGATGTATCACATTTGTACAAGCATAAATCATAAGCACGGTCCACCCTACAATTGTCTATAACTCTATATGCAATGATTTTTGTACAATAATGCAGTCGAATTCCATCGTCACTGTCGTTCTTTCTCTCTCACTTCCCCCCTCTCTCTCTCTCTCCCTTTCTAGCTCTCTCTCAAACACTTCCTCTTTCCCTTTCTAACTCTCTCTCAAACACTTCCTCTCTCTCAAAAACTTCCTCTCTCTTTCAAACACACACACACTCTCTCTCTCTCTCTCTCTCTCTCTCTCTCTCTCTCACACTCTTTCCAACACACTAACCAGTAGGCGTTTCACTGTCACTTTCCTCACTTCACACACTTTGTAGTCATACTAAACAACAGCTGAAATAGCTAAGCTACCGTCTTAGGCTGATTTTAGGGAGGGAAGGATATTTTCGAGCATTAGATTAGATCAGATTATTTACTTTATTCATGTAGATTACAAAATTAACAGTCTTAGATTCTTGATTATGATAGTTGAAAATATATAAGTGCTGTAATTATTGTTCTATGCATTTTACAAATCTAAAGCAAAGAATTATTCTTTGATATGAATATACAATGCAATTTGATAACGATAACATCTTTAATAAAGATAATAGCATGGGAGGAGAATGGCGATAGGTGGAAAGGGAAAGTGTTGAAGTAAAAAGGAGAAGTGATGAAGAAAGAAGGAGAAGTGATGAAAAAGTGAAGAGACGAAGAAGAGAAGATAAAAAGATTTTGAAGGGTGGGTGAGGGGAATGGTGAAAGGTGAAAATGAAGGGAGTTGAAGTGAGAATGAAAAGTGACGAAGGAGAGAAGTGAGAAGGAAGAGAAGAGACAAAGAAGATAAAGAGACGAAGAAGGAATGAGACGAAGAAGAGAAGAGATGAAGATTCTAGAAGAGGAAGGTTGTTTTACAGCGGGGGAATGGATTTGTTAGGTGGAAATGCAGGGTGTTGAAAGGAAGAATGTAAGGTGTTGTAAGTGAGAAGAAGTGACGAAGAAGGAAAATGGGGAGCGGTGATGAAAGGCGTCGCTAGGGAATTGATGTATTTTAGGTTAATTGGAGAATAGCTCCTGTTGTTGTTGGAGTGTTTATCGGAGAGGGGCCCCCGGTAGAGTGGGGGGTGGAAAGCGTGCCCTATCAGCTGTTGTAGTTTGCAGCTTGTGCGTCGTTGGAGAAGAGACCAATTAGCGACGGTCGCCATTCATCAGTGGAGGCGGCTTGGAGGCGGTTTGGAGGCAGTTTGGAGGCGGCAAGTGGTGGAGGCCGACGGCAGACACACGCACGCACGCAAATGTACGCACGCACCCACTATTCATTGTGCCGCCCCACCTGAAAAGTCTTGGATGCGGTAGGTACAAGATTGGGAGACAGCAGACACGTCTACAAGTAGGCCAGTTAACACTAGACACAAACATTTCTTAGTTCGCTTTCACACTTGCATGATTTTACTTTGGAGTGATTGGAATTCATTCAGAATTCGATCGACAATTTATTAATGAATTTTGTTTCAACAGGATATAGCCTACAACAAGATGTCAATGTAGAACAAAAAATTGATGAATGCATGAACAACAAATCAAATTAATTTTTTTTTTTTTGAGGATGAAGCCCACATAGGTCTGAGACCTGTGCGTGGGTAATGAATTGGATGATGGTGATTGATGAATTAGAACTATAGTTTCAGATAGGTTCCGAACCACCAGGAAGTGATTATACAGCAGAGAATAGTCTTTTTTGCTGGCTAATCCAATCGGTCACCCTTACAAAGATGGCCCAGAAGTTTCGTAGCTCATCACTGATCGAGCAGATACCTGCTACGGCACTCGGCTATCACTTCTCTGAATTCAATTATATCTTCAATTATTATCTTTAACCATTTATATCAGCTATAATTGAGCGAACGAAGAGTGGTGTCTGTTTCAGGTCGACCATTTTGCATTTGTCTGGAAAGTGTATGTGTACTCATTTTATAGCATTATTTGAAGAGATATAGTGTAATTTCACCTACTTAAAAGGTAATTATAAGGTTAATTAATACATTAATACATTAATACATTAATACATTCTCACAATTTTGTTCTGTTTTGAAGGAATAAATTTCATTATTTCATTTTTTTTAATTTATTCATATTGAGACACTAACGATATAAACGTTGCAACAATATTATTTTCAAGTTAAAATTTTGTGTATGCAATAGTGTTGGGATGGAAACGTTCCCTTCCATTCGATTGTATGTTGTATGTGTGCGAATAAATAATATTGTATGTAATATGCCATGAAGATAGCATGCAGTGTTTCGTTTTCAAGACGAGATGAAATTCATTTCTTGTCTTGCCATTCTCTTTTTAAAAGGTAGAGCACATTCTAATTTTCTCTCCTCCGCTACTGGCAAGAATATAAACATCACATAGATCGCTACGCTCGCCAAACTTCGCTGCCAACCTATCTCGAGGGAAATCTCGAGCAGGTCGACCAATAATAATGCTAATATTCATAACGATAACAGACTTTCCCGAATGGAAGTAAGATACTCTTCACCTTGTGATGGTTACCGTACACGACCGTACACGATCAAATCGAACGTAATTGAAAACAGGGAGTCGTTTGCAGGTCCCAAGGTATTTTTCTGCCACTTATTATTAATGTGTGGCAATTTTTGGCAACGACTTTTGTATCGGGCAGTAAAATAAAAAAATATTGGTAACCTAAAAAAAAAAAAAAAAATAGCGGGAGCCACTTGCGGTGATAGTCGAATTTGATGGCATCGACGGCTGTTATCATGAATTTCTAATAAGAAAATGAGGGGACAAGGAACGAGTGGCAGAACTAGAAGAGGAGAGGATGAGGAGAAGAAGGAGGAGAAGAAGAGGATGTAGAAGAGAAAAAAGAAGACAGGAGGGATGAATTGGGGGAAAAGACAAGAGAAAGAAGGAGGTGCAAGAGGAGATAAAAAGGAATGATAGTGAGAAAAGGACGACAATATGGGTAGAAAGAGAAGTAGATGAGGATGGATAAGGAGAAGGTGGTGAAGATGGATAAGGGGGAGAAAAGGAGGAAGAGGTGTAGATGGATAAGGAGCAGAAGGAGAAGGAGAAGAGAAGAAAAAGAAAGAGAAGAGAGAGCGTGAAGAGAAGAAGGAAAAGAAGATGGTAGTGGAGGAAGATTGAGAAGGAGAAGAAAAAGGAGAGAGGAAATGACAGAAAGAAGAAAAAGAATAACAAGAAGAGGATGCAGGAGGAGGAGGAGGAGGAGGAGGAGGAGGAGGAGGAGAAGGAGGAGGAAAAGAAGAGGAAGAGGATGAAAGAGAGAAAGTGGAAAAGGGAGAAAGAATGGGTGAGGGATAGGAAGAGGAAGAAAAAAGAACAAGAAAGAGGAAGAGGAAGATAAAGAGAAAGAAGAAGAGGATGAGGGAGAGGGAGTAGAAGAAGAAAAAGAAGAGGAAGGGGAAAAGGAAAAGGAAAACGAAGAGGCAGGAGAGAGGGAAAAGAAGAAGGAGATGAAAAGAATGAGGAAGTGGTAGAGGAAGAGGAAGAAGAAGAGAAAGAGAAAGAGGATAAGAAAGATAAAGAGAAAAAGGAAGAGGAAGAGGAAGAGGAAGAGGAAGAAGAAAAGAAAGAGAAAGGGGAAAAGGAAGGAAAAAAGAAAGAGGAAGTGGAAGACGGAGAAAGAGAGGGTGAGTAAGAGAAAGATGTGAAAGAAGAAGTGGATGAAGAGAAGGAAGAGGAAAAGGAGACCAAGAGGAAGAGTAAAAGGAAAACAAAGGGGAAGAGGAAAAGAAAGAGGAGGAGGAAAAGGAAGAGGAAGAGGAAAAGGAGGAGAAAGAATAAGAAGAAGGAGAAGAAGAAGAAAAATAAGATAAAGCTGAAGAAGAAGAGGAAGACGAAAAGAAAGAGTAAGATGTGGAAGAAGGAGTGGATGAAGAGAAGGAAGAGGAAAAGGAAGACCAAGAGGATGAGGAAAAGAAAACGAAGGGGAAGAGGAAAAGGAAAAGGAAGAGGAAGAGGAAAAGGAAGAGGAAGAAGAAGAAGAAGAAGAAGAAGAAGAAGAGAAAGAATAAGAAGAAAAAGATAAAGAAGAAGAAGAGGAAGAGGAAGAAGAAAAATTGAAAGAAGATGGAAGAAAGAAATCAAAAATACAATCGTTTGAAACACGTCGAAGCCCCATTATCGATACAAATAATGATGTAGTAGAAAAATGGCGCCATTTTGTTTCATACAAAGAACAGTGCAATACTCTGTTTTTATTATAGAAGATTATTTTGGGAGTAGTAGAAGGTAATATTTACAATCTCCGGTTTTGAATTTTCTTGGGAGTTGGAAGCCACTTTCACGAAACTTCTCTTACATCGTTCGTGACGGTGTGATACTTTTATTTCATGTATTCCACTTGGAAATACATTATTAACAGACAATTTTTCAATTAAATTGAAAACGATTCTGGTTTTCACTACCAAATATTGGTCACAAAAATGATATACAGGTATTGGTCTACTAAGAGTTAATAATAATAGTGTGTATATATATACACTAGTAGTGTATTATAAATATAATGGTGTATATAGTGTGTATCGTACTATATATTTAATAATAGTGTTACTATCTATTACTTGTAGCGCCCGTATTGCATGGGAGTACATTATAAATTCTAAAAGAATAATTCTAATGAATTTTGTTTTTTCCATCCAAGTAATTAAAACTAAGGTATAAATAACTTTAAAAAAATATGTCTAAACATTTCTTTATGTAGAGATTCAAGCGCATAATGCATGTGTTCAATAGTATTTCACGATTAGTTATGATGTTTGTTTAAATGGACCTTACAGTAGAAGAAGATGAAGAAAAAGTGGATGAAGGAGATGAGAAAGAGGGAAGAAAAGAAGAAGAATAAGAAAAAGAAGACGGTGAAGACGAAGGGGATGAGCAGAGGAAGGGTGAGAATAGAATAAAAGGATTATATAAGAGAAGGATGAGAAGAAGGAGAGAAAGAGAAAGAAGAAGAAGGAATAGAAAAAAGAGAAAAAAAGGAAATAACGATGGAGAAGAATAAGAAAATGAAAAGAAAAAACGGATGAGAGCGAGAAAAAAGAAATGTTGAGGAAGAAGGAGTAAGAGAAGGTGAAAAAAAGGAGAAGCAAAAGGAGAGAAAGAATGAGAAGGAAAAGGAGCAGGAGGAGAAAGAGAAGGAGTATGATGAGAAGGGGAAAGAAGGAGGAAGAGAAGGAGAAAAAAGGAGAGAAAGAAGAAGAAGGAAAAGGAGCAGGAGGAGAAAGAGAAGGAGTATGATGAGAAGGGGAAGGAAGGAGGAAGAGAAGGAGAAAAAAGGAGAGAAAGAAGGAGGAGGAGAAGGGGAAGGAGAAAGAGAAGGAGTGAAAGAAGGAGAAGGTGAAAGAGAAGGAGAATGAGAAGAGAAGTAAAAAGAGAGAAAGATGGAGAAAGAAAAGGAGTAGGAGGACATGAAGGGGAAGGGGAAAGAGGAGGAGAAGAATAAGATGAGGTAGAAGGAGAATGAGAATGAAAAAGATAAAGAAAAGGAGTAGGAGGAGTGAAAGGGAAAGGAAAAGGAGAAGGAAAAGAAAAAAATATGGGAGAGGATGACGAAGAAGAAGGAGGAGGAGAAGGAGAATGAGATATCCAGATTCAATTGAATTGGGCTACTTGCTGGTTCTCATTAACCTCTCTATGAAAATTTTTTCAAAAAAACAATTTTTCACACCTAACTTCAACCGTACGTACAGTGCACATGTTTATATTCTTCTTGTTCATTGATGCTATAAACGTGAACACCCATTGTGCTGAGCAGCCCTCACATGGCAGGCTTCCACAAATATTTGCTCAATTGCTACAGTAAAACACACACACACACATCTCCCCGAAAATTCAAGTCGTAACTCCGCAGATGATTTATCCTTAACGCTCTTCATTTCATGTCGCTTGTTCATTCCACGCTCAAGAAGTTACTCGCAGTGTGGAAATGGAAACTTGAACTGTTTTGTGTATCCCACGTTGGGTTTACACGACAAAACCCGAGATAATCCTCGTTGGAAGATAATTCAACAGCCAAATGTACCTCCCCACAATTGTAATAAACCTCCATGCTACTGTTCTTATTGTTGTTAATCTCGTTACTATATACATATACATCAAATTAATATTATACCTATGTAGATAGTTGACAATAAACGGTGCAGCATCAGCGAAGATGTGACCCACCTTGTAGTTAAATTAATGTGGCAAGCAAGATGACACATGCCACCGACTTGTGGGCCACAAATTCGAGCACTATTTTGTGTAATTATTTGCAGTGGAGTGGTCCAAGTTGGTCTCAAGTTTGGGACAAGTTGGTCTCAAGTTTGGGACAAGTTGGAAGTTCTAGCAGCAATGTATGTGTTGTGTAGACCACAATATAGACTTGTAATTCTTACTTGATCTGAAGTAGGCTTGAAAATGTTGAGGAGACTTTAAAATGTTATACTTATTGATATAATGGTGGGGGGGGGGGGGGGGGGTTATGTTACAACTCTTTAAGAACAGCTTGTAAATGAGAAAGGAGAGTTATCTATCAGCAAAATTTAAAGAAAAATGATTATCTAGAAGGCGAAAACATGTATCAAATACTTATAACAAGATTATCTAAAAGTAAAATTTACTATGTAACAAATTTATATTCAGACAGACGTGTGGGAGTTGATTAACTTATTGAACTAATTTATTTAAATATTCTATTGAAGAATTACCATGTATAGTTTTGTAAACCAAGTAAATCCATTTAGTTCATTGGAGTTTGTGATTCAGACTTACTTACAAGGCAGCAATCTATCCATAATCTGAGAATTTCCCTTGAAAAACACTCTTGACATCTTGGTCAGTGCTTTCATTGAAAGGTTACCGTACCTCCTTCAATTTTTTTACTTGTCATATATTACTTTATCATTTTCAGTTGTAGCAGAAAGTTACAGTCTTTGTATACTCATGTGCTCTGTGCGCTGCACTGAGCCAATAGAGCTCAACCATTTTTTTTTATTGCTGTGATTACACATGAATTCCTGACGTTGGAGTGGGATTCGAACCCACGACCACTTAAACGACAGCAAGCTGAAGTTGCGACGCCCCAACCAACTGCGCTAAGCAGCCCGCCTATTACTCGTTTGAGAAATAGATTGAAATTTGTATTGAATTTGTATGAGGAATGTCCAGCGATTAATGTGTGAGGTTTTTCAAAATTTACTAGCATTCATTTAAATAATATTTGGAAGGAAAGAATAAATACTCTTAGGCCTTCTGTAAAGAACCTTTATCTACGACCATGTCATAATGTATACATTACAGTTTCACAATTGATGCCAAAACAGCGGTCTTTTCGAAATGCTTTTTGAGACCCGTTGCATAATGAGCTCATTATAGTACAGGTTCTACATTATAACACGGGTTCTGGACCAATCAGAAGCATTTTTGATGGAATCAATATCGTAATTCAATATTGTGAAACTATCAGCTGATTTGATCAAACTGCTACACCAGCTGCTTTAACCTAACAATCTACTATAACTTCTCGTATTTGAGATGAGAGGTTAGGTATCTCTGACAGTCACAGGTAAAATGAAATTGTTTTAATTAAATGTATACTAGTGGTCGTAGATAAAACTAATAGTGTATGCAACGATTCTATTTGGCCATTAAAGCACTCGTGAGATATTTATAACACTCGCATTCGCTCGTGTTATAACTTACATCTAACTCGTGCTTAATAAGGGTCAAAATAAAATCGTTGCATCAACTACTATTTTTAAATGAGCTTCTCCATCATATGCAATAGGAATCAGATTTAAAAATAGCCCTTGGGCCCTCCTATCCATCTGGTTGAGCTTTCATATGAATTAAGTTATCATTCTTAAAAATAACATATTTATTTGAGAGAAACAAATCAGTTTTAATATTCTAATTATTATAACAAATTATTACTAAGTAAATGATATTATCTTATACAAATTTAACTGATATTGTTCTATAAATTCATAAACTAGGCATGTAAAATTTGATCTGATTTCAGCATTAGCTGTCTGGAGAAACACAGGTACAGGCTCAATGAAAATAAAAACGCAGACTTGGTGACCTCATACAGAGCGACTTTTTGTGGAAAACGGACATGAATAAGACTATGCAAATTGAATCATGGGTTGTCCAAGAGTGATGATTGAGTTAAATTTTGCGATGGTGATTATCATTGAGTACAAAGAGTATTTTCCTTTGTGCAAGCGGCCATATGTTTGAGCGTAAGATCAACTGTTAACAGAACTACTGTAGTATTCATATAACTTGGCAGCGTGTAGCAGATGGGACATGCTACATCTGAACCCAGCATACTGCTGCCAAGTTATATGAAAACTACAGTACTAGTTTCAATATCAATGTGATCTAAAACCACCATTTACATAATATATTATAATATTTCATCAAGAATTTCGTGATAGTCTACAACCACGATTACCTTTGTTTCAGCCTCTCAACATCAAGCGCAACCCCAAACTTTGTTCACAAGTGAGGAGGTGACTTTCGAGTTGCGCTCAATCCAGAAAACTTGTAGCATAACTAAGAGCTTAGCCGACACACGCACGCACCGCTACCCGCATATCATAGCCGCTATCACAGTCCTTTGCAGCCAGCCCCTTTTACACTTTACACCACTTCGGCCAATTTGCCCCGCTCCAAGTAAGTCCCGTCAAGTCAAGAAGTAAGTCCCGTCTCGCAACTTGTCTTTGCTCGCTCAAGACAACCGTTGCACTCCGCTTGTGAAATTGTGTTACATTTGGAAGCTGAGAGTTGAGAAAGCTAGTAGCTAGCCGCACGCTATGTAATCTCCGCTAATGCAGAGACTGTGTTTACCGTCTTGTAAAATGCAGTTAGCTGAGTGCATATTGTTTGTGTCTGATAATTCTGCACAGTGAGTGGGAGAGGGAGAGAGAGTGAAAGAGAGTTAGAGAGAGGGTGAGAGGGAGAGCGATAGAAACACACAGTAGCTAGACGAAATGCTCTTCTATGAAAGATGCATGTTAGAGTGCAACTCAGTGTTAGAGATCATGCTCTGCTGATTTCTGGGACTGTCTCCAGGAAATTATAATTTTTAAAATTTATTTTTTCTTTTTGCCCATAGCATATTTAACAATATATAGTCGAACTTCGTTATAATAGAAATGCTAGTAGATGAAAGGTTCAACGGTCGCAGATGAATGAATGAATGAATGAATTTTTTTATTGTCAATAGAATTACATTCCAATAAAAACAAATTATAATAACAATAGATATAATAGAAATGCAATAATGTATATTTATATTTATATAAATATATAATATATATTTATATAAATATATAATATATATTTATATTTATAATATATATATATTTTTTTTTTGGCAATAAATACTCTCATGCAAGGGAGCCATCAAATGATGATGATTCAAAATGGTGGTGGTAATGATAATTTAACGTAACCACGGGAAATTTTCAAATTATTAGCACACGTTCTTATGGAGAATTAATTGTAAATCTCTCATAATTTAAAAAAACGTATATAACTATATTTTCTATTAGAGGCAGCCCAAGTATAATAAGTTTCTATAAATAGAGCACGATTAATACAATTATAACACTACTTATTCATACAAAACCGAGGCGGCTCCCAGTAAAAAATGTAGTAATATACCCTTTTCCAATAAATATGAGAGATTTTGTAAAAAGTGTTCTGTTCACGTGTATTTTGTTAAATATCTCAATACAGTAGAGCCCCGATTGTCCGCGGAATTGAGTGAAAAGGGCACTGCTGATATTGAAAATCGTGGATAACACAAAGAAAAGACATAAAATGTGGTGAAACGCGAAAAAAATATTTCAACATAAAAACTATGTCTTATTGTACAAAAAAACATAATAATTATGTAAAACTTTTAAAATATGTACAGTACATCAGAAACCTTTGCTCTATATTTGAATCACTAAAATAAAGAACAGTAAACAAAAATCAATATACTGTACTGTTAACGAAAAGTTTTCAGTTACACCTTTCTATAAAAAATCAGTTACTTGTTTTTGCTTCTTGCCACGCGGATAATCGGGGATCTATTTAATTACGGTAATTGTAATTACCGTGGTTACAGAATTAAAACATGTTTAATTCGATTTTCAAGCTCCTCCCACATAAAACCTCTCCAATTTTATATTAGATTAGATTTCTTTATTCATGAAAGTTTACAAATATTGCATAATATGAGAAGTTAAAACAAAATTTCCAACATCACAAAGAAACTATAGTAGATTTAGATTATAATTTTTATAATGCTAGAAATTATGTACAATGATGTTTGTATGTAATTAATGATATAAGCTCTGGTGGTGACAATCTAAGTGATACAATTAAATGAAATGGCGAAGTTTGGACAAATATTTGACTATTCTTGACCAGTAGTTTGTGAGACGAATCAAATAGAAAATTGACTGTTCCAAGTTCTGGCACAGTAGTTCTGTCACAGGCCTCCTCAAACAGTTTTTTTAACTTTCTAGGCGATCTGCGTGTGAATTGATAAGAAAAATGACTAAAGGTTCGACGTTTGTGTGGAGAGTAAATAGCTCTCATTATGCAGGACAGAGCAGAGGAAGCCAACCGACCCGGCAAGGTGTCCCGGCTAAACGCGAATAGAAATCGGCCACTTTTAACTAATGACCGCAGTTTTCGTAGGCTTTCACTCTGTTAACAATAATGGCTTTTAAAAACGAAACCCCTTGCGCCCTTTTTACTGCTTATTAAACCAGTATGAGGAGAAAATCAACCATCAGCCTGACGTGATCAAAGCAATTTCACTGAATTTTTTTCAATAGTTTATAAACGTGGACAGGAAACACTTGAACCACAAAGGAGAGTGGCCAAGCCTAGCCACCAAAATAAAACTGAGAAAGTTGAGGAAATAGGTCGCTATTTTGACCAGTCACCTTCTTGAAACAACTATTATATTTTAGCATGAAAATATGGATTGGAACTGGAAATCTGTATGAAAATATCGACTAGAGGTTTTATGTCCGTATTTGTGGACATTCCTTCAGTTTCTCTTGACTTGAGGGACTCTTGAAATGGCTATAGAAATACATTACAGTCAAGAGAAACAAGAGGAACGTTCATAAATGAGTTTTTGATAAATTTAGTATTTGTTGGTGGGGAAGGTGGAAATGGACTTTTTCAAAAAACGCATTCTGTGGAAAATTTCTGTTTTTTTATTGGAAATGGAAGATAACTCTATAAAGAGGAGGTTGAAACTGAACTGAACAACCTCAGTACTTAGCGAGGGGGGCTAGGTTGAGGTTATGTGGGGGGTGAGGTTATGTTAGGTTATAAAATTATAAAAACTCAAATATTAATAAGATTTTTTTGTGATATTTACTGTTACTATCTAGTCTTAAGACTCATGAGCAACTTTTTTCTAGCCTACATAACTAAATTAACTTAAAACATAGATATCCTCCTTAGAGTCTCTAAGCTACATCTATTTATATATATATATGTGAACTTATGTTTTCACAACTTTGCAGGGCTTCACTGCTCTGCTTTTTTACTGGACACTGACACTTGAATCAATCACTAAACTCCAGGATTAATAAGATAATTGGAAATTATTTTTCTCATCAGGTAGAGCATGAAAACTGTTTAGACCATTCGAAAACTTGTGAAAATAATCCCATTTATAGCTTGGGGCGGAAATCTAAATCTTACTGAGGAGTGTTCGGCGAGTAAGGTCTACTGTCTACAGAATTTTGGGGAAGTCATAGCCGTGAGCCGTAGCAAGTATCTGTTCAATCAGATAGAGATAAGCTGCGTTCTCCTGGGCACTCTTTGTAAGGGTGGCGAAATAGATTGGCCATGAAAAAGAAACTGTTCTCTGCTGTGAAATCACTTCCCGGTGGTTCGGAACCCTCCTAGAACTGTAGGTCCAGCTCATCAATCACCATCATCCAACTCATTACCCACGCACAAGTCTCTGACCTATGTGGGATTCAGACTAAAAAAAAAAAACAAGAAGTATATTGTAAATTAGATCAAATAAAGTTATCCAAATCTGAATCTATCAAATTTTTCATACCAACAATTTGAGATTCCCAACTATTACCGCTTTTTTATTTCTAATTATTATCAACAGCCCTCGACCTCTACTCAGCATCTATAATAAAAATATCGTATCGCAGCCTTTATAACTGTTGAGGGACGTGTAATAAGGCTCGTCAGAACACTTTTCTCTCTCCTGTTGAAGGACGGGAATGAAAAAGCAGAGATATTTCGTTGAAAACTCTCGTCTTTGGTGCCTTCTCAAGTGGAGCTAGGGAGGATCGCATCGTTTTAAGTCGCTTCATCAGGTGTTCCACTCTCTCGCAACAAGGGCCAAAGTGGATCAAGCCGCTGTCAGTTCATTAATTGTAAACAATAACAACTCTTTCTCCTCCTCCACAACCTCTTTCTCTTATTTTTCTTCTCACTATTTCCCATTTTTCCCATTTTATCTTCTACTGCTCCTTCTCCTTCTATTCTTCCTCACTGTGATTTTCCTCCTCCTCCTCCTCCTCTTTCTCCTCCTCATTTTCCTCCTCCTCCACTACCTTTTTCTATACATTTTCAACCCCACCTCCTCAAGCTCCTCCTCAACTCCTTTCTTCTCCTCTTCCCCGCCCTGCATTCTATTCCCTCCAATCTTTCAGCACTCTCATGAGAAGAGGCGCTTCCTGTAAGGCCACTAATTTTTATTGCCTTCACTTAAACGCTCAACGCTCGATTTCAGTATTTTCTGACAGAACCTATTAAAACGTTTGCTGTTTCGATTCTGATAGAATTATTGACGGGCATGCAATAATTACTGTGTAAGGAAACTTGTAAACTATTGATAACTCTATTAGGCTTGAAAAGATGATGATTTAAAACCAAGAATATTAGAATTCATCAGATGAAGAATGACATTTAAAGACAGTCACTAATCTATATAATAAGAGGGAGTAGGTGTGTGTTTGTGTGTGTTCTTTCATTGTATCACGGATTTCATAAAAACGGTAATGATTTGGTACACTAAATTTGAGACATTTCCTTTAACTTGATTCAGTGCACATCGAAACCCGATTTTTCAATTTCCTTTCAGAATTTTCAAAATTAATGTTCAAATTTCATCTATGAACACCATTGTTCATTGTTTTGAAATGTGTTGTTTGGATGCAGGAAGCTCATAAAACAGAATGTTTCACTATCAAATGCTGGCCACCAAGAAGAAATTAATGCAATTAGCACAACAAAACGGGTACAACACAAATGTATTAAACAGGAACAAATCAAAGCACTACATTCCAACATTGACTCAACATTTGCAGGTCACTTAATCTACACTGGTCATTCAGAAAAACATCCAAATTGACTTGGATATTTTGTACACTTTTCAAAAAGTCACAAACTAAATACACTAGAACAATATGAAATTCCTGTATTTCTTGTTCCATGATGAACTGCGTTGTTAATATTAAATTTTACATAAAAAGTTAACAATATGAAATATTCAAACACCATAAAAAATACTTACTCAATGACCAAACACAATTTTCATCTACATAATGTCCGCTCCTTCTAACCTCAACAAAACATGACCACTGAAGGCAGGCTGAATATTATTTCATATTGTTCTAGTGTATTTAGTTTGTAGCTTTTTTGAAAAGTATGTGGACTTTTCAAATCAGATTGGATGTTTATGTGTGAATGTCCAGTGTTGATTAAGTGATATGCAAATGTTGAGTACGTGTTGAAATGTAGTGCTTTGATGTGTTTCTGTCTAATAGTGTTGTATCCGAAACTGATAAAGCTTCTCTTTAAAAGTGAAATGCATTCTTCCAGTACAAGTAAGTGAATATCATAAATTAAATAGGAATATAGTGTCAGATTTGATATTAGACAATTATTACATTACTATTGGTCCATCCAAATCATGTGTATCTATGTCAAACCAATATGGATAGAGCAATCTAAGTCAGTTAAGGAAAGAGATGGTTTATGATATTTTTTATACTTCTATAGGCAGCCTATGTTAAATAAGACGTCTGGCAAGGTATGAAAGTCAGCGGTAGGTAGAAATTCGATATCCTCTTATCTCCAGTAATGGCCAATATATTTACATTGCGTGATTCCAGGAATGGGGAAAATTGTCATTGGTCGTATATTTATATACATGGCAACAAAAATGTATGGCATCGGGGAGTAGAAGCGATGCTCTCCAATGTATTCAGTATTATTCAATAGCGTAGCTTTACTTTTACTGCGATTCTGCCAGCTTTACGTAGTAAAACACAGATATTATTGCTGTGCTACACTGCTGAACTTGTCTTACTCAACTGCTGCTTTTGGAGGTAGGGGTCAACAGCAATATTAGTATTGATTGTTACGGGTTCCATCATTAAAATAAAAGGATTCAGTAATTTTATTTGAGTATAAGTACAATAAACCGAGGAAAAGAATTAAAAATAAAAATAAAAAAATAATATTCAAGATAGGTACTGTAAAAACTTTAAAAAAGTAATATTTATACAACAACCTTAGTAGTTACATTTTGGGGATTCTGG
The DNA here is from genome assembly GCA_948455865.1 of Conomelus anceps. Classification (NCBI taxonomy): domain Eukaryota; kingdom Metazoa; phylum Arthropoda; class Insecta; order Hemiptera; family Delphacidae; genus Conomelus; species Conomelus anceps. The sequence continues at coordinate 2,061,757 of OX418219.1, forward strand.
GACAGAAAGCTGGGACAACCTTGACCTTTGACCTTGACCTTGACCATGACCTTGACCCTGACCTTGGAAAAAAAAAAAAAAAAAAAAAAAAAAAAAAATTAAAAAAAAAATTAAAAAAAAAAAAAAAAAAAAAAAATTGAAAAAAAAAAAAAAAAAAAAATTAAAAAAAAAAAAAAAAAAAAAAAATTAAAAAAAAAAAAAAAAAAAAAAAAATTAAAAAAAAAAAAAAATTAAAAAAAAAAAAAAAAAAATTAAAAAAAAAAAAAAAAAAAACCGGGACTGTCACCTGTTCAGGCTATGGGTGGGGGTGGGGGGTGGGGGTGGGGGTCGGGGGTGGGGGTCGAGGGTGGGAGGTACTGGCTAGAGTATATAAGCTGGGTGTTCTGTTGGAGTTATCATACACTGCTCTCTCACACCAGACAGCCAACTACTGTGCTCCAGCTTCTTGTGCTCCAGTCTTGTGCTTCTTGTGCTCCTTGTGCTCCTTGTGCTTCTTGTGCTCCAGTCTTGATCAACTTTCAAAGTAAGTACTCTTTGCAATTAGTTTCCACTATCTAATGCATATCGTTTCTTTTCAGCAAACTATCTTACAATGTATTTTGTTCAGGAAACTGTCAATGTCTAATGCATACTGTTCCATTTCAGGAAACTTTCTTACATTTGGCAATGTCTAATGCATATTGTTCCATTCCAGGTCACTTTGCCTGTTCAATTGAAGATAACAGACCTGTTACTCCAGCCCTCTTTCAAAGTGAGTATTGAAAACTAACCTATTAATGCATGATCGCTTGCACTTGTAAAACTAATGATTGTTTCAGAAAACTTTCTTACAATGTAAATTGTTTCATTCCAGGAAACTAACCTAAAATTCTATTTTGTCTAATGCATATTGTTTTATTCCAGGTCACTTTGCTCATTCTAATGATTGGTCATTTGTAAAACTAATGATTGACAAATTTACTTGTAACTAACAATGCATATTTTTTCCAGGTCAGCCAACTTCAGTCTCCACCCGCAGCAATTCAATGTGAGTTCAAAGAAAATATATACATTTATTCAACACTAATATTCCTGCTGTTACACACATATGCATAACATGTTATTCTTTTTCTGTTCCAAAGATGATTTCCCATGGAGGCAGCAGCAGCAGGAGGCGTGGTAGCCGCGGAGGTCGCCGAGCAAATGTCAACTCACTGCAGGGGCTGAATGATGCACTCAACATCATTTTGACTCTACAGTCCGGGCAGCAGCAGTGGCGTGCAGCTCAGCAGTGGCAAATTGCTCGGCAAGTCAGTGGGCAGACGACGTCAGGCCGACGCTCAAGAAGACAACCAGCCAGGCGACGTCGTCCCCACTTTGACGACTACTTGACAAATCCTCCGCTGGAAGCCTACATTCCTGAGCTGGAGGCATCGCTGCAGGAAGCGGTGCGCCAGGAGGCAGCACCAGCTCCAACCCCAGCACCAGCCCCAGCACCAGCCCCAGCACCAGAACCAGCTCCGGCCCCTCCAGCCAACTTATTGAGCTGTGCATCGGAGGAGGAGATGGATATTCTGCGTTTGGTGCAGGCTCGCTTGCAGGTGCACCGGGTGGGATGGAGAATGGAGGATGAGCGTTGGGATGCTGATGCCGACATGTCGTTTGCAAGCTGTGGGAGGTGTGCAAACTATCATGTGAATAGGGTGCTCCTCCCATGCTTCCACATGATGTGCGATAGATGCACAGAAACGGCCATCACTTGCGATAGCTGCGATGAACCCATACAATGGGTTATTCGCACAAATCTATAAGCGAAGAAGTCGCTAACTCATCCATGCAGCAAAGAAGTTGCTACCTCCATTCTTGTGAAGAAGTCGCCACCTCCACCCCTGCGAAGAAGTCGCCACCTCCACCCTTGCAAAGAAGTCGCTCTAATTTAACATATCTAATTTGTTGCATCTTTTTTCCAGATGAGTAGCAGCCCTAGCCCTCTCCGCAAGATCGCAATGTCAGCTAGCATTGATGCTGTATATCGGGGTGCAGATTTCAGCATTCTACCACAGACTCTACGCGAAGAATTCCTACACCTTTTCAATCGTTTTGATATGCATCCAATACTAACCAAAGCCATGAAATTTTTAGCATTTTGCAAACGCATGGACCTCATTGATCTAATTGCAATAATTAAAGCTGAAAAGTTTAGCAGGAGTGACTTTGGTGAAGTCGTGAGCTATGTATTTGGAGATAGTCTACCACTTTTCACTGTAACTCACAATCTCTACAAGAAACAGCATGTGTCAACATGTCTTGATAGGCGAGCACGGGCAGCATTAAATGATATAGTGGAATGTCGATGCAGTGAGATATATGATATAGTAGCACACATGTGGCGTTTAGCTTATGTGCAGGACGGATATATTCTTCATACTCTAGGACTGCAAGAACCTGATGAGGATGATGAGCATATTGTAGGGCTAGGTAGATTAATGAGAAAAATAGGAGCCTGTGAAGAAATTGACATATATTCAGAGGATGAAAGTGTCAGCTATATCACTACCAGCAGTGATGAATTCTTAGAAGAAGAAGAAGATTATTAATCTGTTCACTCTTTTTTACAGGAATCCCAGATCACTCTATGAGCTTGCAAGGAAAGCTTCAGTAGAAGCTCTATACCTTGGTGCTGATATCAACACACTGCCACATCCTATACGTCATGATATCATACACTGTAAGGAGCTGTTCATGGAGACTACTCCAAGACTTTTTAGGAGGACATTGTACATTGTTTGCAAGCGCATGGATTTCACTGATATAATCTCACTGTTCAAAGCTGAAAAACTCACTGGTGATGACATTGGCGAAGTGATCTTACACATACTCACATGGTGGCCAGATCATGGTTACATCAGTGATGATTACAAGAAGTTTCATTCACCCTCATGTTTAAAAAGGCGGGCACAAGCACCATTGAATGTAAAGCCTGATTGCAGGTGTTTGGAGATATACGATATGATAGGTCACATGATGCGGTTGGGAATGGCAGAAGATTGTTACCTTCAGATGCATATTGGACTTTCTGATTCCATGAGGTGGGAAACGATTGAGTCTGCCCTTAAGAGATATGCAGTTGAGGTCTGCTATAATGTTACAAGTGAGATGTTCGAAGATTAATTCATGTCTTGTTTTGCAGAATGAACGGTCAACAGCGTGCTGATGCTGTCACAATCAGAGAGGACTTGGAGTATGTCTGCAACCTCTTGAAAACCATGTCATTACCAGTCAGCTCATACCGTCGAGCATTGCATAATGCTAGAAAAATTGGGCATGGGCCAAACCGCGGTCACGGTTTCTATCTACCCGTCAGAAGTTTACATATTCCCCCATGTACATATACATACAATCCAGTTAAGCAGGGTGAGGTGTGGAACTGTAAATGTGTATTACTAACATTTAGATTGATGCATTTGGACAATTTCATTGCGAATAGTTGGCCCAGCGAACCTCAAGTTTTCAGAGATCATAAATGGTGGACAGGGCTGCTACCATTGGACAAAGGTCAGGATATCAATGATCTTCTCATTGACATAGGAGATGCGTACTGCATTCAACCATCCACACCACCACCACCTTACACTGAGAAGGAGGAGGAGGAGGAGGAGGAATCAAACTGTGGACCCTCAACACTGGCAGCTCTCTTGGAGTGTTGGGAATAATCTATGCTATTGCTTTATTGCAGATGAACACCTCTGCACAAGAAATGATCAATACCAGCACCACCTCAGCTCAAGCACCAAACACTGCAGAAACCATCAAGCCGCAAGGAGCTCTCAACAATGCCGTGCTGGAATTCTACAGTTCAATTTCAAGTCATAAGCCCGCCGGCCCCAACTATCTATCGATGAAGGATCTGAAGCCTGAAATTAAGTATCAAATGCTGTCAGCGCAGCCATCATTGACTAAATACGGGACAAAAGTCAGCATCAACATCATAGTGGACAACCAGACTGCCAACATTATACTACCAGACGCATATAGTCGGCTCACATTGAAACATGTGGAAAATGGACCTTTAGATCTGAGCAAATTCAAAATGAGTGTTACTCCTGCAGGCAACACATTTATAATGAACATGTTTATTGACTAATAAACGCTTCTTTTTTTTTTATTCTGCAATTGTGAGTTTTTCTTCCATCTCCCAATACCTATAGTCTATAAGATGATGCACATGAGGTGAACACTTGCACTAGTGCACTCACTAGATAACTCACTAGTGCACTCACTAGTGCACTCACTGGTGCACTAGTGCGCTCACTAGTGCACTCAATAGTGTACTAGTGCATGTGTTCATATAGGTAAGAAATTGTCTTACATTGCTTTCAACAAAGACAGTTTCAACGAAAAAGAGAGGGTAGAGAGAGAGAGAGAGAGAGAGAGAGAGTTCCACTTCCATCACTGACTCAGCCCACTGGCCTTGATATACCAGTTTTAACTAGTATGTCATTGCTGCTGCTGCATTCCAATGCTATCTATGCAGGAAAAAACATGTCTGTGGTAGAAGTGGAACGCTCTCTCTCTCTCTATGAGTATACTAAGGAGAGAGTAGGTGAATGAGAACCAGTTGTATAGCATTACAAGTTTATTCTAAGCATTATGAAATAAAATATAAAGATGAGTGAGCAGTTCACCCTGACAATAGTCTGTGGTTGGAGTCTCTTCAATCGCACTGCATACACCATCAACTGTATCCAAGCCTCTAGAGCGATGACGTTGAACTGTTGTAAAGATGGAGATGAGAAAAGCTTCTGAGCAGCCATCTGCAATGCGGAACCTCCTTACACGTTGATCTTCCATACTGTGAGAGAAGCCGGCAAATACGATTTCATTACTGCCAATTGCACTTAGCGCCTTGCTGCCATACTCAAATTGACACCAGTACTTTTGAAGAGTATCGGGAAGATTGATGACAATCTTGACATCCTTGTATCGCCAGTCTTCCACTTGTCCGAGATCCAGTACAGCTGCCATGCTATGCTTTAGCCTGTACACTGAAGTTAGTGACACCTTTTCATTGTCAAACATCGTCCAGATTTTGAATGGAAGCTGTGCTGGCTGCTGCGGGACACTTTTGCCCATACCATTTTTCCACATGATTCCTATGAAGATGTTCTTCAAGAACCTGTTAACATTATAACTGTTGACAGGTATTGCTGGTTCCAATCCACTAGTACATTCTTGTAGATCTCTCAAGTATTTCACAGTACCACGACCATGTACTGCATCAATAATTGCATATCGTAGCCTTCTAAGATGGATGCAATCACATGCATCACGTAGACTGGCACCAGTGCATGAAACTGCATGTCCACACTCGAGTTGAAAGTCATCCAATGACATGATGCCCCGCTGCTCCAGCTCGACTTCCAGCTCCATAACGGCTGCTTTCAAACGTAACTCATTCCTATACTTATTGATATCCATCTTGCACTGTGCTCTCAAGCCAACAGCATCTTTTATATAGCTAACATAGTAGTGGTGGTGGGGGTAAGTCAATGATTACGCAATCTATTGAATTATTCATTTATTAACATGCATTGACAAACACGTTTTTTATCTTTAGACATGGTTTGCAAAATATGATTATATAGCAAATTTACAACATTGAGCGCACAATAGTAATATTTCATTGATCCGTCAGTGATCAGATTTGCTCTGTAGTCTTCTGTCATGATGAGATAGCAATGTTGTTCACAGTTGTAGTTGTTGTAGGAAGTCATCACTTGTTTCTCCAGGTTGGGGAGATCTTGTTGCTCGAATGGAGATGATAGATCAATCACAGTAAAGTTGTCAGCCAGATTCTCCTCGTCTTCGTATTGGGGCTCCATCAGTTTGTGCAGCATGCTCAGTTTGTCATATCCATAGACATAGATTGTGTGAGCTGGTCCTACAATCTTCCGCCATCTTTCCAGTGCACTTCTCACAATTGGTCTTAGGTTGGAGTAGTATTCCCCCATATCATTATTGTCCGTCCATCTCAAGCCATGTTTAGCACTATGTGAATCATTCTCCTTACGTGTACTAGTAGCCAGTACAGATTCAGAGTAGGGAGATCTGAAGAGAGAGTGCTGGTGTACAATGCGTGATTCTATAGCATGTTCAAGATACGCCATTTCCTTGACAACAAATTCGCCATTTCGTCCAGTGAATCCTTGAAAGTCTATCACAAAGTATGGTCCAAAACCTTCCACAGAGTCATGCCATGTTTCATTGCTGCTGCTGCTGCTGCTGCTGCTGCTGCTGCTGCTGCTGCTGCTGCTGCTGCTATCCTTTTCCTCTTCAAAGCTGATAAGTTTCATGATGTTGTCGATGCTGTCCTCAAGATTCATGCTGCGATGTTCACACAGTTGTGATGTCTCTGCACCTCATCCACAGCCTTTTTATAGTCGAGTTATCAGGCAATTTGAACTGTGCCTGTCATTGGTCGATACTCTTTGACCACTTCATGTATCATCAGACAGTAGGCACGTGTATTTGCAGGAATGTTATCAGTCATTTCAAATTCCACTCTGACATCAATGCTGCCAGTCTTGAGTGTTTCATTTTGACGTGAACAGTCAATTGGAAACAGCATCATTCTTCCATCTGCCAGAGCAGACTTCTCAAACAGTGGGTTGCTTGCTCGAAAATCTCCATGGTTGTAGACTCCATTGAAAGCTGTATACATATTGTAGACACGGTTGTCATCACCATCAATGCTTTCATACGGATAGTACTTGTTGTTCAGAAACACTCGAATGTCTTTCACATTGCACTTGTCAAACAATGATCCATTTGCATCTGCTCTTCCTCTTCTTCCAGTCTGCAGTCCAATCACAATGTATCTCGGCTTCTCATGTTGTGCAGTCGACTTGACAGTCCATGTATGTTTTGTAGCTTCGGGCATGGCCGGGTACTCATACAGCTCCCAATGTCGGAATGGTATTGATACAGGTGAGTCATTCTGCACCAATCGTAGCAGACGCAATCTTGCTTCATCGGCCACCTCCACATAGGGCATCTTCCACACAAGCTTCCGAATGTTGACAAGGCCTATTGTATTCAAGCAGTTTACGTTGTCAGCACTGCGTCTTAGCACCAGCTCCTGTTTCACATTGAGCAGCACACGTCTGTAGTCTTCGGCGAATCCCAGCAGATATCTAAGTGGTACATCCATGACGGTAGCGTTGGCTGCATTGGCGGCAAATGTAGTTAGACCTGTTGTAGCATTATACTTGTAGCCGGCTCCTTCCATCTTGGCTAGTTCTTCTCGTTCAAAGGTCATTGCATTCTTCATCAGGCTGGCAATGCCTGGGTTGCGTGTGCTGTCCACCTCAACTCCATTGATCTCATAGCGTATCTCCGAAAACAGGTTGGCAAAAAATCCAGAGACACATGGTGTGCCGGCCAGTGCAGCACCAGCTGCACTGGTTACTGTGTACTCAAGGTGTAGATAGCTCTCTGATGGTAGTGTGTAGATGTCCTGCTGCTGAATTGGTATCCTGATCTCATCGTTGGCATTGAAGGTTGTGTTGTATGGCGAATGTGAATGATACTCAAAACCTGTGATGCGATCATCCGAAGATGGACCACTCTTTGTCACATCCAAAAGTCTCATTGTCGCTGTCGTGGATGTCGTCTGATAACAATACAACCTCTTTGCTCTAGATAATCGATGCTCCTCGATGTTAACTCAATGGCGGTCGATCGTTGAATGACGTTTAAAGCGCCTGCACCCCTTTTATTTCTTTCTGTCTCTGTCTCAGACTGCTCAGCTCCACTCCAACCCGTCTTTTCAAATAGCAGCACCATATCACTCTCTTCTTCGTAAATGTAAGGTTATGTTTATCGGCTCCTCTCTAAAGTTCACCAGACGTCCGTTCTCATCAACAATCTCCAACGTAATGTTGCTGATCTGCTCGGCATCCACGGGTAAATAGACAACATTGCGCACAGACACAGCCATTTTATAGCCTGGGTCCACTGACGGGTAGAACTCATAGATAACATGATCCTTGATTCCATTCGAGTAGGAGCCGCTCACTATGTTACATTTCACACGCACCACATTGGGGCGGTTAATCATCATGGTTGAGTCACCTCTAGCCTCCTTGTCAGCTTCCAGGATCCTGTTGAAGCCCAGCAATTTGCCTATTGAGTCAGGCGGGGTAAAGTCCAGCTTAGTATTGCACAGCACTATACATTTCAATGTTGACGTGTCCATAGCCATTTGTAGGTTAACTCCACGCTTATTCAATCTTGCCTCCAACAGTTCCTTGATCATGTTAAACTCAAAACTGCCTTCAGGCAATGAAACAGTTTGCCAAACCTTTCCTTCTTCACTTTCATCTGTGCTCGCACTTGCATCTGTGCTCACACTGGGAGACACTTTGTTTGCAGCGCTGGTATCACCGCCCACAATTGGAAACACTTTCTTCTTTCCATCATTGAAGGTCAATCCTATGCTCCTGGTTTCTCTACTTTTTGGTTCTGTTTTACCAGTAAGACCCCATCTAAACCAATCAACGATTGTCATGTTGCTGTTATTAAGCTCTCCATGTGTCACTGAATGATCCTCGTCATGCGACTCACCCGCTGGTGGAGCTAGGAAGCGTAATGTATTGTTGTAGCCGACCTCAACATTTGGAATAGAGTTACAGCTTGTGAAGCTGATAAGTCCCACTTCCCATACACCATTGCCCGTATCAATAGGCGGGTAGAATTCACTACTCAGCGTTGACTTGGTTCCTCCAAAGCAGAGCATCATCTTGATTGCTCAGTGTACTTCAACCTAATGACTGCTTACCACAATAATTGAGAGGTTTTATACTAATAATGAAAAAACAGTTGTGTTTAGATTCATAATTTATTTAACAATCAACTAAAAATTTCAAACATAAATGTCCACATATGTGAGAGTAGAGATCCTCCTGCTTCCGATCATAGTTGTACTCAATCCTCGTCGCTGGTGCTGATCCTCGATGCATGTAGTCAATAAATTCTTGTGGTGGTCTCAGGTTGCCAAAGCCGTCAAAGTAGTGAACGTTGCCATCCTTCTTAACATAGCACACCCAATGTGTGCCAGGTCCTTTGCTGTCATCCAGGTTGATGATGCCACACTCCCTCCTCAGCGGTCCTTCAGCAGGTAGAGCATCTCGCATAAACACTCCTCGAAATTTCTTTAGCTTCAAACGGCATGCATACTTGTAGAGGTCTGCATCGGTCAGTGCTCGGTCTGGTAGAGCAATCATCTTCTGCCGCCGCATCGACGGCGACGAGCCCCGTTTCCCGTCTTTTGACGTCTCAGGTACAGGCCTCGACCCTTGGTTGATACCGCTGTTCTCCTCCTCTTGGTTCCAGTCCTCCTCCTCTTCCTCTTGGGTCCAGTTCTCCTTTTAGCTCCTCCACCAAACTTTGCCTTGGCTTTCATAATGTTGGTCACTGCTAGTGCTGCGGCCTTTTCCAAAACACCTGCGTCCGATGATTTCACTCGACTCCAAGCTCGTTCAGCCAAGATCCGGTCTGCCGCTGCTCTGCTAGCAGTATCACTATTCCTTGAGTATGCAATGTCGTGCTGCTTACAAGCTTGGTCAAGTCTGTTGACACCTGGATCACCTCTTGCCAATCGCTTCTCAAGCTTTGTACCTGGTCCACAGTACTGGTAGCCGGGCAGATGAAGTTCTATGGGCAGTACGTCTATTGCCTTGTTGACTATTGCACCTGCAGCGTCTGTGATTGCAGAAAGTACTCCTCTTCCTTTGTAGCTCTTCCTCTCTCGAAGGGCAGCAGCCATCTAATGTTGATCAGCAGCTCGGTCATCCGGTTTTATACCCTCATGGATTCCCAAAGCCTGTAACACTTTATCTCTCAACTGCTCTCTACTCAAAGTGTGGTTTTCAGGTGACCAAATAATGTTCATGATGGTAGTGAAACACTTTTTAACTACAACCCTTGAATGCTCATCTAACCTTTTTTCCAAATACTTTTTGTTGACTCCATCACCATCTTGGATTGGATCATTAACATCCATGAGGACTGCATTGTTCAAGCTTACAAAAATCTGCGATGTTTCAGTGTCCTGAGTCTTTGGCAGCCAATCCCATAGCATATTCTGGCACACTTTTAGGTTAACAGCATCCTTTTCATTGCGTGGGCTGCCAACATTGATCACTCTTCTTCCTCGGACGTTGATATTACCGAGGACGTCCATTATTCTTCTATCGCCGTTTGATGACATTACTTGAATGGTATGCACATGCTCAAGTTTACACGTTTTATCGGGCTAGAGTGCAGTGCTGCCAACTATGTAACCACCTTCCACCAACTCTTCTAGAATTGAATTAATTTCATTCTCATGTCCAGTGTTGCCAACTGCTTTGGACTGATCCAACAGTCTCAATCTGTCCACCAACTCATTGGGATCATCATAGTAGATGTACTCAATCCGACTATCGGCTACCAAATTGAATGGTGCCTTGAGTCCTCGTCCAGCAACCGAAGTATCTGAAGATGATGATGCATCGCCATGTTTCACTTCTCGAAGCTTTTTGATTACATTCTTGTATTTGGGATTGTTATAGTTCACAATTTTTCCATATGCACGATAGCCTGCCCTGTACACATTGGTTAGGCTCAACACACTCTTGTAGACCTTCTCATCACTTTTTTTCACCTTTCTGAAGTCGGGATGTTTCTTGAAAATCAGCTCGCATATTCCCGGTGTGACATTGAACGTTTTCTCTTCATTTTCATTGTTTGGATTGCTCAGTATAATCTTGTCCCCATTTGGTCCAAAGGTTAGCAGCTTGTTACCGAGAAATAGGCTATTATTCTCCACTCTTGGTCCAAACTTTCTATCACTGTTACCATCTCTGTTGTCCATCGATGCTTTAACATATTCTCCTACAGCTGTTCCAGCCAGTTCAGATTGGGCAAAGCTTTCATCAATTTCCTCCTGGGTAGTATTCATCAACACATCCTCCTCCTCCTCCTCCTCCTCCTCATCGATGGATGAGTCCTCCTCCTCCTCCAATTGACTTCTACCTTTCCACAATTTCCGTCCCACTCCTGATGTGCTTGCTGCAGGTATTTCAGCTGTTCCAACTGTCTCCAAGGTTTGCTCTTCTTCTTCTTCTACAATAGGTGATGCGGTAGGCCTCTCCCATTGTGGCTTACGTCCTTTCACTGCACCTAACTTGAATGGGTATGGTGAGCCGGGTGTAATTGGTGGTGTAGGAGGTACCATATGAGTTGATAGTGTACGTGCGAATGGGCGTGTCACTGCTGCTGGTGAAGGTGTTGGTGGTGGTGCTGGTGGTGGTGCTGCTGCTGCTGGGACACCCCGCTCCATGATAACATCTGAAATATTCTGGAGTGGCTCAATAATTGGTTTCAAACTTTTGATATGCTTCTCCTCAGTCAATGATCTGCCCAAAGTGATTTCCTTATGCTTCCTCTTGATGTTGCGTCGTAGCTGAGCAATCTCCATGATGGTTGGAGCGATGTCCTCCACAGTCTGCTTTCTTTTCCGCTGCTGCTTCACGTCCATCTCGATCGGTGTTCACTGACTGAATGAGCCTTTTCAGCTTATGCTTCAGCTAAAAAAGTGTCAAGACCGTTTCTGTAACGTCCGCTATTCTTGCCTGAGGCACTATCGATAACAAGGAATGCATGTGCAGACGAAGACCACACATCATCGCACATACTTTTGAATGCATCAAATGTCATGTCGGCTCCCACATGATCTCTGTACAAATGTTTCATATTGAGTTCATCCTGTTTGAATACAATCAGAAAATTGGCATTGTCACGTATCAATTGTTTTGGTATGCGACTGTAGGTCTGTGCCAAATAAAACACATCAACGTTGCTGTGCCGTCCAGTGGTGAAGTAGCGTCTGATGGCTTCCTGCTGCTCACAGATAACATCATCAAAAATGATTATTGAATTGGCGGGCAATTCGTGTGGTGCAGGTATCTCTTCACAGGTGTCACACTCGATATAGTTCATTTTAGGTCCTAGTCCTTCCATCACAGTGCGCAAGAACTCGTATTTCGGTTGGAATGTTGTCTTGGAGAACAGATAGATGTTTGAGAAGCGTATACCATTTGGATCAAAAAGCATGTTGAACATTACATTAGTTTTACCACAACCCGATGGTCCGCATATGATACATCTCAGGTGGTGAGGGAACAAAGGTCCATGCCGCTTCTTGATGTTCATTTCCGGTCCAAGTCCACAACCACTTGCCACACGATCAAAGTCGATTATATTGAACTTGTGTCGACGTTGCACTACCTGTTTCATTACACCAAATCTGCTCTATCAATCCAAGAGTCGTGACTGCTATCGTATCCTTTCCAGCGCACCAACAGTTTATTACCTCTCCTCTTCAACACTTTTACAATTTCAAACACGTCTGGCACTTTAGTTTTGACAATCTCTTCTGCATAGAATCCCCCTTGCACAGGTTGTCCTCCACTGTCTTCCAGCTCATACGTCACAGGTACAGTAGGTCTCACACGTGTGACAGTGAACAGTTCATTTGTCCAATTGGGTAGGTAACCCTTGTTGAACACGGTTTTATACTTGCTTATGCGCACCTTATCACCCGGTTCAATTGATTGACCAGGCCCAGGATAAAACCTGTTTCGCACCTTGTTCTGCAAACTCTTACGATATTCCTCACGCTGTTCTCTCAGTCTGCTCAAGAGTATAGTTTCATGCTTCTTCTTAACATCGGCTGGACACATGCCTATTGTACGATGTATCCTCTCATTGTATTCCTTCACCAGCATGTCAAGGATGTCTGTCCACTTGTAGGATCCTCTCTCAGTGAACTTGATCCACATTAAACGTTTCAGAGTCCTGTTGAAGCGTTCCACTATCGATGCCTTCTTATCTGAATACGTCGAATAGTGATTGACGTCATATTGTTTCACAAGTCTTGAAAACTTTGCATTGAACCACTCTTTGCCGTCATCCGTTTGAAGGTTTTCCATCGGATGCCGTTCGAATATGGGACGCATTGCCTTGACCACTTCCTCGGATGTCTTTGTCTTTATCGGTAACGCATATGCATACTTGCTGAGACAGTTTATAATAGTGATGATGTATTTGTAACCTTTGTTCTGCTTTGAGTATGGTATCATTTCAACAAGGTCAGCTTGATAGAGGTCGTCAAGACCTTTCACTGTAACCATCCTCATCGGAAAATTCCGACGAGCTGGCATGTGCAGTTCACGTGCTATCACACTCTTCTCCATACTGATGCCCATCAAGTGAACACGTGCCTTTATATATAGTTGTTTTTACACAGCACATGATGTGCGTCATACTCTGTTATCATTCCAACACTTTTGACATTGAAGTATGTTAGCATGACCTTTTTGAACCTGATTGCTAACACATTCGAGTTAATTGGCATTTAAAATGATATGCGTCGGCATAATCTTTTTTGAAGCTGATTGCTAACACAATCGACCCAATTGTCATTGAAAAGGATGTGCGTCATCATGACCTTCCATGCTATCATTCCCATTGTGCAACACTTTTGACATTTGCGTCAGCTAACCTTTCTCTCATGCTTTCCTAGAAAGATCACTTTATCATTCAGCCTGCATTGTTTGTCAGTTGCTATCACCTTAACCTTTTTGAACTTGTTTACTAAGACATGATGTTTTTGATATCTCGCTTTAGTATATATACTACCCAAAAATTCAATCAAATTCAGTCTTCACATCAGAGTTATAGAGAGAGTGATCTCAGTGTTCTCTTAGTGTTCAACCAGACGGAATGGATCCAACCCAGCAGTTATCTTCCATAGTGGACAAAGCATTAGCTGTGTTCAAAGAGGAGCTCCTCAGGCAGTTGCAAACTACGCCTAGGACTGCCAATACCAGCACTGCCACTGTTGCTGCTCAAGATGCTGCTGCTCAAGATGTTGCTGCTCAAGATGTTGCTGCTCAAGATGTTGCTGCTCAAGATGTTGCTGCTCAAGATGTTGCTGCTCAAGATGTAGCTGCTCAAGATGTCACTGCTGCTGCTCAAGTTGTCAGTGCTGCCGGCTCCTCCACCACAGCAGTATCACTTCCCAGCAGTGGTATGCAGGCGATAATTGAGGAGATGCTTTCCGCCTGGGAATCCATTCCTAACTTGGAAAGCACTCCAACAGTTGAACGACAGTCATCGCCACCGGCGAAACGACAATATCTGCAGCCAGCATCAAGGCGAGCACCACCTACATCAAGGCAGTCATCGTCGGCATCAAGGCGACCACCGCAAGCATTGAGGCAGTCACCCCCACCGTCAGCAGCAAGGCGACCACCACCTGCATCAATGCAGTCGCCCCCACCGCAAGCATCAAGGCAGTTACCCTCACCACCGGCATCAAGGCAGTCGCCACCGGCATCAAGGCAGTTACCCTCACCACCGGCATCAAGGCAGTTACCCTCACCACCGGCATCAAGGCAGTCGCCCTCACCACCGGCATCAAGGCAGTTACCCTCACCACCGGCATCAAGGCAGTTACCCTCACCACCGGCATCAAGGCAGTTTCCCCCACCAGCATCAAGGCAGTTTCCCCCACCAGCATCAAGGCAGTTTCCCCCACCACCACCAGCATCAAGGCAGTCGCCCCCAGCATCAAGGCAGTCGCCTCCAGCATCAAGGCAGTTACCCCCACCAGCATCAAGGCAGTCGCCCCCAGCATCAGGTCAGTGGCAGCAGCATCCTCAGCAGCCCATTATACCTCCACATCGGGCCCCACAAATTCCGAGCATGGCATGGCGGGGCAGCATTGGCCGTCCATCGCATCGTGAGCTGGAACTCCAGCGTAGAGTTTTAATCAGTGCGATGGATATGTATGCCCCGCTGCCAGCATATGGCTCCAATTATGTTGGGGCTGATGAAATTGTGGCACGGTTAATGAGGCATCGCCGCTTCAGGACGCTGCATGGGCTGCTGAAATTGGAGCTGGCGGCCTACAGTTATGAGGCGATAAACAAGCAGCTGACCATTGCTTGGGGGGTAATTATGAAATCGATCGGTCTGCTGAAGGCGGCTGCTTCACTAGAAATTACCAACCCTGAACTTAGCCCAATAGAGTTGAGATACTCAGTTATTGGACCGAGAAAGTTGGAAAATGTCATCAAAAACAAAAGGGTTATCGATGAAGAAACAGCTGTCTTATTATTACGCAGGGAAAATATAACTGCACTTTGCGCCCCAAGGTGCAATATTGAGCAAGTTCTATATGAACTTCGAATTGGCTGAAAAAATTGTATATTCTAAAATAAACATGTTTCTGATAATCTTTCATCTTTTCATTTTCTACCTCCTACACTGGTGTGCAGCTTTTCTCAGCCTCACATGGACTGATGCAAATAGAAAATCGTCTTGCATATAGACATGTCCTGCATAGCTGTGACGTCATACAGACAAGTTGAATGCAAGATGATCTTCTATTTGCAACAGCCCACATGCACGATCTTGCATAATGTTGTGCAACAGACAAATATAAAATCGACTTGCACATAGACAGGTTTTTTCCTGCATGTTGTCATACAGGCAAGTTGAATGCAAGCTGATTTTCTATTTGTCTTTGTAACATCACACACATGGACTTTAAGATCTTGCATAATGTTGTGCAATGGTACACTCACAGACATGTCCTGCATGATGTCATACAGACAAGTTGAATGCAAGATCTATTTGCAACAGACACAGCCCCCACATGGACTCGTCTTATAGAGTAATCTTGGTTTTTTAAAAAATGAGCATGGTTATTGAATACAATTCTTTATTATTATCAAGAAATACTGTTAGAGGCTGATGTCATTCAAAACTAGTTAATTTCAAAACAAAACGAAACAATTTCATTCAAAACAGAGTTAATGTCAATCAAGTCTATCAATCACCACCCACTTGCGGAAATTTCTCAAGTATTGCAACATATCACAATATGATGTACTAGATGGGAACTCCACATATACTGTTCTCCCATTGATGCAGAGGCGTACTTCCGAAGCATCGTAGAAGGCATTCTCCATTGTCTGCAGGAAATAGTCAGTTGTTCGAAATGGTTCATAGTATTGTCCTCCAATGGCGAATACTGGCAGCACAATCCATTTGCTGCTCACTGGTGATGAACAAGTATCACATCTGCAGTATAGGCAGTATGAATCCATTGGTGGCAGTCACAGGGTATCCTTCAGCTCGTGCTACAGTTGATGCTGCTGCAGTTGACACGTCCTCTCAGTACGGCTCACAAACCTCTTCTGATCGGATGATGATGATGATGGGCGGATACATGTGTGCAAATGCGCAGTGGCTAATGTCAATCGAGTATATCAAGCACCACCCACTTTCTGAGCATTCCCAAGTCATTCTGCATCTCACGATAAGTGTGACCATATGGGAACTCCACATATACTGTTGTTCTATTGGTACACAACATCACTGATGAAGCAAAATGGAAGGTTCTCTTCATTACTTGCAGAAAATTTTTGATTGTCAAGAATGGTTCAGGCTCTTGTCCTCCAACAGTGAATATAGGCTGCACAATCCATTTGTTGCATGAGGTTAGTGAACAAGTACCACATTTGCAGTATGGCTTAAATTCGTGAGTTTGCTCCATTGCTGATTGGTGGCGGTTGTCTGTAGATTTCTCTGCAATAGGTGTCACAAGTATCCTTCAGCCAGGCAGGTGCTACAGCTGTTGTTGTTGCTGGTGCTGCAGTTGACACGTCCTCACAGTACAGCTCACAAACCTCTTCTGATCTGCTGATGATGGTCTCAAGGAAGTCTAGTGATGAAAATGATGAGTGGATGCAGGTGCGCAGATTTTGTGTGCAGTGGAATCTTTGGCACAGCTCTTTGTCCAAGTTTTTCCCTCCAGCCAACTTCATATACCACTCGTTGACGTCACGACCCATTGCATCAATAGCATCCTGAGTTGTATTCCGATGTAGCACCATTCTTGACATCAGACACTGACGCATGTGAAACTTGTTTGCTTGATCAAGGCCATGATCTCGTTGCCACAGGAAAGTCTGAGTCCTATACTTTGGATCCAGTTGGCTAGTGTAGACGCTTGTAGCCAGCACGAGATACAGCACAGCTCGAATCATGATTGCTTATGCCAAATGCTTGCTCTTCCTCCCATATTTATACTAAAGTTTATGCAGACTCAGCAATTTCTTATCAGCGGATGTGTGACTCATGTCTTCTACTCCTTTTCCAACAATGCTCTGAGTATACTGTGCTGTGATATCCCGCCATTTGTAAAGTCATCATATTCCTTGTAATCATCAACATTGAAATCAACAACACGTGATTGTTTAGCTGGTGGCTCATCATCATCGGATATGTGGATCACTCGACTGCTATCTGCTGCCGCCGGCTCATCATCATCAGATATGTGGATCACTTGACTAGTACTGCTATCTGCTGCCGAACGTTTGCAACTACCTTGTTCTATCTTAAGAACATCTGTTGGTACAAACGGTACTGTTGATGAAGTTGATGCTTTTGCTGTCATTGACAACAATGTTCTAGATGCCTCCATAGCTGATATGTTTTCTTCTATTGCTGTATCTGCTGCTATCAATGCTGCCCTTGATGCTGCTTCATTTTCTTGATCATTCTCAGTGTTGTACTCCTCCGCCTCCTCCTCCTCCTCCACCACCACCTCATCCTCAAACCCATCATCACTGAATACTGGAGCTTCATTGACAATGTTGCGATGTCCATATGCAAGAGTAGTGATTCCATCTTCAAGAATGAACCGTTTTTCATCAGCCTTGCTGAGTGCTTTCTTCTTCTGAATGGTGGTCATGATTCTATGTTTCCTGGTACAGAACATCACCTGATCTCTATAGATGTCCTTCTCACCATAGAGACAGTCAATGTAGTCCTGAAAGACTATGTACCGTTCTGCATCAGGATGACTTTTTGGGAGCTCCTGTCCAAGAATTGGCCGTCTCACTCCCTTTGCTTTCTTGATAAGGCCACTCTTCAGTTGTGTCTCATCTGTAACATAGCATCTGCAAGCATACAGCTTGGAGCGCAGGCCGACATACTCATAGGGGGCTCGAGCTGCATACTCATCCTTGAATTTCCCCAGTACCATCTTGTTTGTCTCAGAGTAGCATGGGTGGTTGGCCGGGTACTCTGATGTATCGAATACGTTTCTCAACTTGTCTATATTCATGATATCCATATACATATCTTCAGTTTGGACATTGTAGAACAAGCTGTCAGTGTCCTGGTATAACAGTTTGAGTCGGTTTCCATAAATAGGTTTCATCACATCGTAGTGAAACTCGTACATTAGAATTTTGCTCACATCAAGTACAGTCAGTCCAATATATATCGGTTTGTTCAATACAACCTTGTCTTGATGGAGTGTTACAGCGCATATGTTGTCACCAAATATGATGCGATCTTTGAATGTTGGACGTGCCACCAGTCTCTTCAACCTCCTCTCACAATTGACCAGCTCCATGTTCATCCGGTTCTTAACATTCTCCATTGTTTTTCCAAAGACCGCATTATTCATTAGCTTGAAGAAATTCTTTTCAAATTTGTTCGCTGATTTCTGACGTAGTTGTGTGTTGAGTTGAATGTATGGGGCCAAAAAGTCTTCTTGCTGGAATGAAATTCCACGGTGAACTTTGACAATTTTCAGTCCATGATTCACAGCCTGTTTCAGGAGTCTATAATGACATACATACTCCTTGCGGTTCTGCAGCGTTGTCATTAGCCTCACATATCCTGACTTGGGAGTCTTCTGGCTCTCTGGAAGAAAAGGGAAGTCGTTGTGATCATCCTGTAGCTCTTGAGGATACTCGACGTCGACTTCTAGGATGTAT